>CM062289.1:11284332-11543091 GCA_031216915.1 Pictodentalium vernedei | reverse complement strand
AAATGCGCACAAATAGCACGCTGATATGCATGTTAATGTATGCGTTATGACCCAAGTAAAGCTATCAAACTCTGTACACATGGCCTGTGCACAAGTAATGTTTCAGCCAATGGACCTCCGGGTAACCCGGAGGTCCATTGGCAGAAACATTGCTTGTGTTCGCCGAAACGAATAGACCTTTTTATAAATGAGGAATCGGAAATTTGATTGCATTTGCACAGAGGGGGTTGATAATCTGCTCTGTGCGAATGCGACCGAGTTTGATGACCTCCTCTGCACGAATGAGATATAGATTCCGATTCCGCATCGATAAAAAGGTCTATTCGTTTCGGCGCCATTACCGGGTTATTGTTTTTACTGTTTTATATTTATACAAAAACATGGCCGATTTCGAAATTTTCGTTGACACCTCGCGAGTCTTCAAATGACGGTAATTAAAGGATAAAGCATAGTTTGGATCAATAAACTCTGCCCAAATGTAAGGAAATATGTGTACTATCGATTGCAACCGGTAATAAGGGCAAAAGCTTGATATATATCCCTAATTTCGAGTTTTGAGTTCCCATGAAAACTTGATGGGAACTTTTTCTATAGGTTTGAATGGTAAGAATCTGAACGTAGAGGGGCAGCCACCACGTTCGGATCGCTAAACTAGTTCTCGAGGTACTAGTAGTCCCCGGACCCCCACCCTCTCCCCGGCCAATCTTCTTTAGATTATTCTTCAAAATTTAATCATGAATTTTATAACCGGTTAAGCCCTATCAAGGTCCACTATGTCTCTGGACAGCAAGAGGAGCTACGAAAAATAAGCACTCAAGATATCAAAAGAAGAAGGCTGAACAAGAATGACTTCATCACATTCAAAAGGTTATCAAACAGATAATATATGAAACGCCTGAGCAAACCTGTGAAATCTTGCAAGTATTTCATTTTACGGAAGTACGCATAATTCAGCAGAGATTAGGAGAAAGGTAAAGGCCAAGAATAGAGGACCGCACGTTTTTTAAGAAAATAAAACATATTTCACAACTTTTTTGAGTTACTTATCATTCTAAGACATGTTTTGCACAAAATTAGCCCAAAACACTGATACCCACTCACAAAAATCATCACTTTTAACCCTTTTCTCTGTGGCTGGTTTTTGAAACAAAATGAATTTCTGATTGCGTTCTGAAATGGAGCTGTGGATGTTTCGATGTGACGTCACAGGGGAGCAATCATTACCTTTTTTGCATGCTAGGATCAGTTTAGGATGGGTACGGGTTAGCTAACCCGTACCCATCCTAAACTGACCCTAATGCATTGATTGCGGTATTCTAATCATTGCCTTCTTTGCGTACTAGGGTCAGTTTAGGATGGGTACAGGTTAGCTAACCCGTATCCATCCCAAACTGACCCTAATTCATACTCCCATTGTAATTACACCCTCATATACTCCGATCAAATGGAGTATACACGATAGCGGAAAAAACAAAGAATCACGTACCTGTTTACCCCAGGTTTTGTTGTTGAAATTGTTTGGAGAATAAAGTTAACAGAGTATAAAAAGGATTAAAAGTGATGATATTTGTCAGTAGGTATCGGTGTTTTGGGCTAATTTTGTGCAAAACATGTCTTAGAATGATAAGAAACTCCAAAGAGTCGTAAAAAATGTTTTATCTTCTTGAAAAACGCACGGTCCTCTATTTTTGGCCTTTACCAGGACAAACAGTTAGAGTATACATATATTGTGCCATTGCACGATAAAACTCCGAACTGCCTACTGTCCTGTAGGGCTGGGCGGTTTATCGGTTTTTTCGGTTCGGTTCGGTTTTTTTTTTTTAAACCGAAACCGAACCGCCGCCTTAACAAAAAACCGAGACTTTCGGTTTCAACAAATTTCCCAGAATTGGTTAAGTTTATGACCACTCAATCACTTGCTTTCCGCACGCCAAAGGCTTAAATGTCAGGCAAAGGTAAATGCTGTGCCATTTATGCTTACTTCGAGAGGACTGACAACAAATCCCCCCACCCTCCCCCCACAAATAGTGGTAGCAAATTTCTTGTATCTTAAACAATATCTACAGAACCACCAGCAGATGGAATATGAAAAATTAAAAAGTCGTACGTAAAAATCCACACATGCAATTCAAGAATTGTTAAGTAAATTTACTGAACCGGGCATATTCGATCAAAGAGGTATTGCAAGTTACCTGACAATATGTGGTGTAAAAGTATTATAAATTACCTTTGACCTAAAATCATCTGCGTACAGCACGTTGTAAATTAGATTGGTGGTAAACATAAAATTTATTGAGTTTTAAAACCTCAAAGTTCACATGGGAAAAATGACGAGTAAATTATGTTAATTAACCGACCACTGGCACGTTCTCTGAAGTCACATGCTCAGAGATAACGCTGCGCATTGGCAGTTATGTTTTTTGTCAACAATAAAATGGTTAAATTAAAATAGAACACATCCAATTAAATGGATGGCAGGTAACTATTGAAAGTTTTTTAAAAATTTATTGGGAATTGTTTGTATACTATTTGAACTTACTTTAAGGAATCGCGCAGTACTGCAGGTCTGTCAGGTACACACGCTGCATTCCCAATACGAAGATGTTATAATCAACACGTGTCATGACCATGTGTATTTTGTAAACACAACAAATCGCAAGATGCAATATTGCAAACTTTCTTTCAACCCCCATTATGCAGCAGTCTCACACCCTTCAAAATCATCAATCGCCTGTCATGAATAAGATGAAATCAACGCAGGGATAAGCCAAGAGGGCAAAGTAAAGTTGGTAATATCTTTGCCTTGGCACCGCCCATTTCGCCCAATTTCTATGTTTGGGCAGAATCAAAGTAAAAAACGAACATCTACAGTCGAAATTAAGAGAGATATTGTGAAAGCATTGGAGTGAGTTACCAATAAAAGTGATTCGTATATCACGACTTACTTCAACAATAGTTATCAAAATCAGAAAAAATATGATTTGTGTTCCTCTTATTCCACTGTCATTTGAAGCAGGAACCATCAAGAAACACGGGGCACGTCTATTTTCAAGCGATGTGATAATTACCGAAATAAGCACAACAATTGCACATTATCCACCAAAACCAGGGTGAGAGCATTGCGACTCCATAAAAAATAAGGAAATGTTGATTTTTGCTAAAATGTAGCTTTTCTTGTGAATTTCTGCATCTTGTCTTGACAAGGTCCCAAATCTCACTGACAGAACAAGGCAGCTCCCACCAGTGGTGGAGCCATGGTTTGAAATCCTGTGGACCATGCTAGTGGAGATTTTTTTTGGGGGGGGGGGTGGGGGGGGAATCTCAGGACTGAGGGTACTGTACTTGTACTGAGGGCAGGAAATCAAAAATAATTTTTTCAAATTTGGGGATGGGAGAAGCAAGTGGGATTTTGAGTGGAGGGTGGGGGGGGGGGGCTGGTCTCCCTAGATAGTAGATACCTCATGGCTCCACCGCTCCACCACTGTTGCCCACTACAGCAGCCCAACACATTATGTCCATTTGCTGAGAAGAGTGGTGAACACTGATTAACCCGAAGGACTCAACTGGCTATATGAGCCTCATGACTTGGATGACAAATACAGACAGATTTTATGTGTACATTACCCTCTAAAATGTGGATTTCTACAATATATTATGAAAAACCGAAAACCGAACCGAAAACCGAGTTTTTGTACAAAACCGAAACCGAAACCGAACCGAAATGCAAATTTCAAAACCGCCCAGCCCTACTGTCCTGACTGTGTCTGTCGTCGGAGTCGATCACTCGATGAACCGAGAATTGGACTCACAAATCTCATGTCCTGCTGATTCTGAACACGGGAACGCCATTGAATTATGTTTTGGGGTTCACAAACTACTTAATGGAATAAACACTGACGCCATGTGTTTGCCACTCACGCAGTATAGCATGCCTTCACTCAGTTCGTCTGTTGCGAAACAGAAAACTGAAATCTCCAGACGCCATTTTCTGAAATGTCGATAACTGAAGATCGGCAAGAACGGAAAAAATTCGTACGGATCCGTATACCAGGGGAGATAATCTGATTTCTTGAGGACAGGATATCCAACAACAGGTTGGTTCCACAACGAAGTTGGACCTAAGTCGTTCGACCAGGTCGTTCATCCGCAATCATTCAACCCACAGATCTCAGATAGAACACTATCTGATATCTATGATTCAACCTGTGTCTTGCCAGTTTGACAGTAATTTTAAAATATTTTTCGAGAATTACGGAGCGTTTGTCAAACTACTTTTCGACTTGTTGGACATTTATTGTAGTCTAATGATTTTCGGCCTCCGTTTTCATGGGAATGGTCAAATGGAACGGCTCCATTGCTTTTTGGCCTCGCGCGATTCGGTCCCAATAATTTTTGTGTGCTATTCGGTCTCGTATTGGGCCAAAAAGCGGCGTAGCTTTCGAGGCCGAATGACGTCCCAAATAAATTATTTTACTTCAACTTTTTGCCAAAATTTTATTTGTTTAGTTTTTGTCATGTTCGGTGATTATTTTCAGTTATTTTTGTTTTTTTTATATATGCATTTAATAATTTTTTTCACACCGTCAGTTTTTCAGCCTGTACAGTTTCCCAGTAGAAGAATTATTTTGCAATAATTTGCCGTAAAGCACCAATTGGTGTTTTCCAGTAAATAACTTCAAAATAATTTGAGAGTTTCATGTGATCCAATCGGAGTGCTAATATATATGTGGTATTTGCTTTCCAGTAAATAATCATAAAGCTAAGTAATCATAAAGTAGTGCTTTAACAGTAGAATTATTTTTCTGAACAGTCTCTCAGATAAATTGGTTTCCAAACAATGTGCGTATTATTTGCAATTCACCATTAAGATTTCTCAAAAATCAATTTATTGCACCTTCGTCCTCTAGTCAGGGAAGTTAATCTGTCATCCTATCAAATTATTATAAGCTCATAACAATGTTCACACCTCTTTGTAGTGAAATGTAATATCTGCGAAAATGTTGTTATGTACAATTTTGTAGATTCCATATCAAAATATAATAAAAAATGAAACCTGTGAAGTGTTTTTATTTTGTTCTTGCCCATGAACATGGAAAAAACGTCATTGAAAGAACCTGAATAATCCGCGAGGCCGAAAAGCGCCAACCCCCGAGGCCGAAAAGCGTTAGGCTGAAAAGCGCAGAGCCGAAAAGTACGAGGCCGAAAAGCGCGAGGCCGAAAAGCAATTCGTTCAATTCTAATTGAACCACGGTCAGATACAACCAGCGGGCGATCGATTTGCACCACCGCCTCGGTGGATTTTGTAACAATAACCCATCAAGACCCCTATTTCTATTTTGTCGAGGTTTTGGACAAATTAGAAAGAACGATTTGGGAAGTACGAACTGTCCGAAACAGCTTGGGTATAGTTCAGTCAAAGCCAACTGCTACCAAAATGTGAATTCAGAAGAATGGGTTGACCATATTTTGTCAATGGCAGAAAAAACATGTGAGCATCCGCCCGAAGAGCAAATGTTCCACAAGGCAAATGCGTTTTTGCTACAGTACATCAGATAACCAACGACCCAAAACAACAGAAGAAGCCGTTGGTCAAGTAAAGTGGTTCTAACATACATCTTTGGCTATTTGTGGACAATGTTCACGAGAATCAGTTCGACCAGAGCCTAGGGTCCCACTGGGCTTCCCTCAAATGAGACATTCCATATCCCTGGTCACAGTATACTCGTGTGGCTATTCAGTCAGTCCGAACTAGTCTTGCAGGTGCCGAAGCCACTCAATCCATAGAACCACAAAATGTTATGTCACAATTGGTAACGAAATATAGTCAATTTTCAAGAGAAGCAGCCAATGATTTTCGAACAAGGTACAGCTCTATCAAATCCAGAGGTTCTGGAATGTGAAATGTGTGGCGAACACTTTTGCAGGAAACGTCTCAGCTTATTAAGCGCTGAATATAAACTGCTTAGCAAGCATTCAGTTCTACATTGGTTCTGTCCACAGCAATGCGAGGGGAAAGCTTCGAAGAACATAAAACTTGAGAAAGAAATTGAAGAACACCTTTTTTGAGAAAATTGAAAGAAGAGCAGAACTTCTTGAGATAAAGATTGAAAAAAGTGGAAATAGAACAGACGAGGTGAAAACGCTAATTAGAGAGCATCCCTTGTCAGCAAATTGTAACACTGAGGGAATCGACAAAAAATATAAGAGCTACTCGATAGCGACATAAGAAAATGCAACATCATCATACATAGGTATAAGGAAAACGATTCTACGGAGAGCAAAATAAGAAAAAACGAAAACAACGCCTTGATACAATAATTATGCAGCATTGTTGAGGCCGATCCATACGCGGTTGAGAAAGTGGTCCGGCTTGGAAAACAGAGTTTAAATGAAGATGGTAAAAGAGAGCCCAGACCTATGGAAGTACGCTTCAAAGAAGAGAAATATAAAACTTAATGCATGAAGAATCTAAAGCTACCACAGGATAAATACAGGAACATAGGCATCGAACACGACATGACTAAAAGGAACGATAAGAATATCAAGAAAAGAGAGCTTAGGTGAAGAAGCTAAATGAAGAGTCACAGTCGGGGGACTACCAGTACACGATCCGCGACCCACCCACAGTCGGAGGACTACCAATCCACGATCCACGACCACCCACAGTCAGGGGACTAACAGTCCACGATCCACGGCCGCCCACAGTCAGGGGACTACCAGTACACGATACGCGGCCCTCCCAGGGAAGAAGCTAAATGAAGAGTCATTGCCGGGGACTGCCAATACACGATCCGCGGCCCACCCACAGTCGGGGGACTACCAGTACACTATTCGCGGCACACCCACAGTCGGCGGACTACCAATACACGATCCACGGCACACCCACAGTCGGGGGACTACCACTACACGATCCGCAGCACACCCACAGCCGGGGGACTACCAGTACACGATCCGCGACACACCCTGGGACAGAAAGAGTCATTGCCGTGGGATTACCAGTACACTATCCGCGGCCCACTCTGGGACAGAAAGAGTCATTGTCGGGGGACTACCAGTGCACGTTACGCGGCCCACCATGGGCCAGAAAGATCGCCAAGACGACGAAAGTCCGAATCCTGAAAAAAAACCGCGTAAATAACAAAATTGCGAATAAGTTATGAAAAAAATGTATATGCGTTTGAGGGAAAGGTTTTAACAAAGTACACAAAACAAAGCTATGTTACAACTTTATACACGAATGCTGACAGCTTCATGAATACACTTGATGAATTAAAAATTAGAGTGCCGGTACAAAATACGGAAGAGGGAGTCGACACCATAGCCATAACACACGCGGAGCCCAAAAATACCAGATATGTACCTGTGCATTTTTGTTGGGAATTCCCAGAAAAAAACTGAGTTCAAGGACGGTACTTCACTTCCTGGTGCATTTTTTCTCTTATTTGTTGCATGACCTCCCGTTTTTCTGGCCAGAGAAAGTTGTGTGAAGGTCTGTACTTTATGTAGGTATTTAAATATTTAATTTAAAGTGATGCGATCATATTTCTTTTCCACATAAGTGTCATAGAGGTCGCCTATGGGAAAATATTTAGTTCTGTGATACCTAAAGGAGCACAGATGTTGGCAAAGATATATGGAAACACGAGATGGTAACAAGTATAACGAATATGCTAAACTAAGAAACCAAGTGAATGGACTCGTCAAGAAATGCAAAATCAATAAAAAAGACAATGGCACAGAATATCAAGAGTAATCCCAAACAGTTTTAACAGTATGCTAACTCCAAAAGAAAAGTTAAATCAGGAATTGCCGAGCTGAAAGAAACCAATAGGCAAAGTGAAGTCAGAATATATAAAACAGATGAGGAGAAGGCAAACAAATTGAATGAATATTTCATCAGCGTCTTTACAAAGGAAACAGATTACGAAATACCACCACTCTCAACAATTATCAGTTGATCAAGAACTGGAGGATCTGAGCTTTAATGAAGAGCAAATTAAGAAAATCCTGAAGGAAATAAACACACAGAAATCACAAGGACCCGATAGGGTACATCCCAAAACCTTAAAAGAATGCCAAGAGGGGCTCTGCCACCAATAAGAATAATATGTAATGCATCACTAAAGGCAAGTCAGATCCCGGAACAATGGAAATTGCTAATATTACAGCGCTATTTAAGAAGGGTGACAAATCAACCCCAGGAAAGTACAGACCCCTCAGGCTCACAAGCATACTTTGAAAACTCCTCGAGAAGCTAATCAGAGAAGAAATCATAAAACACATGAAAATCAACAATCTATTTATCAAGAAACAATTTGGGTTTATAGGTGGAAGATCTACTGTACTACAACTCATTAAGGTGATGAATGATTGGGCAACAATACTTGATGATGGAGAAGCATTGGACATCACATACAGTACGTGGAGGGTGGATTGTAACTAAAACACCAGCAGAGTGGAGTTATCACCCAAACTATAACTTTCTAATTTTGTACATATCGACAAAAAACACAAGCAATGTTTCAGCCAATGGACCTCCGGGTTTGACCCGGAGGTCCATTGGCTGAAACTTTGCTTGTGCTTGTTATGCTTTGCAACAAATTTGCAATTATTGCTTGGGTGGAATCTCCACTCTGTGGGTGATTTGGTGATAATACACTCTCCACGTACTGTATATGAATTTTATGAAGGAGTTCGATATATTCGATATAGTACCCCATAAAAACTAAATCGTGAACTAAAAAGCTATGGGATTACCGGCAACATACAAAAATGGATAAAAAGCTTCCTGGACGACTGAAAACAAAAGAGTAATTGTAAACGGTAGCAGCTCACGATGGGAAGCAGTCACTAGTGGCATCCCTCAGGGAGGAGTGCTTGAGCCAATACTATTTATACTCTATATAAATGATATGCCAGACATCGTGGATTCGCACGTTTATCTATTATATTATTTATATAGAGAAATTACAGCAGATAGGGATGAAGAGATATACCGAAGGACCTGTTGGCACAACAAAACTGGTCCGAAACCTGGCTGCTGAAGTTTCATCCACAGAAATGCAAATACATGACCGTTTCAAACCGAAAGGAAAGTAGAAACAAAGAGAAGAACTACTATCTATCTACTCGACAACAACAGAGATACAGTAACACTGGGCAAATCAGACGGAGAAAAGGAGATAGGGGTACTGATAGATGATTGATAAACAATCAGATGCATCTACGGGCTCAAACAAGGAAAGCCAACTAAATGAGGGGAGTTATAAGAAAAACATTCACTTGCCTCTATGAGATCAACTTCAAATTACTGTGCCAAGCCCTAGTGAGACCAAATCTAGAATAGGTTGCTTGCACGCGGAAGCTGTATAAATTAAAAGACATTGGAGAAATGAAGAAGGTGCAGAAAAGAGCCACCAAGTAAATACCCAGTCTAAAGGATAATAAATTTGAAGATGGACTAAGAAAACTGAAGATACCAACGTTGAAGTATAGAAGACTAAGAGGGGAGGGATATGATTGAGCTTTTTAACCCTTTACCCAACGAATCGGCCGCATCCGCCCGCGTAATATGCAAATTCAGCAGTTGAAAAAAATATTATTTTTCAAAAAATTTCCACAAAACCATATCATGTGACCCCTCTTTGGAACGAGCTCGTCGAGCTCGTTCCAACGAGGGGTCACATGATGTGGTTTTGTGGAAATGTTTTGAAAAATTTCAAAAAATGATATATGAAATAATAAATTTTGATATCGTCTGCGTTGGGTAAAGGGTTAAAATCAAACAGGGAGTATTCAATGAAGAAGTAACCGAAGGACTCATTGAATGCAACAAAGGCACAAGAACTAGAGGTCATCGACTAGATTAAAAAAGAGCAGACAAAAACCGACCTCAAAAAGAAGGTCTTCTGGAACAGGTCCGTAGACATTTGGAATAACCTCCCGGAAGTTATAATAGAAAACAAAACAGTTTTTGAATTTCAAGTTAAATTAAATAAAACTTGATCAGACACCGACATTAAATATGACGTTAAGGCAGAATATGTCAAACCTGATAGACACACTTCCGCCAAAGAAAATGTAGATGTGGACATAGAGGCTGTAAGCCTGCGTCCATAGGAAGATCCTAAGGTATCCTAAGCTAAATTTAAATGACAATATGACTGCCTTGACACGAAATATTTCTCAATTGCTGGGTCAAGACACGACACCCAATAGACCAAGAAGTCGTTCGCTCTCATCTGGAAGGAGGGGTTGTTGGACCTGTGACCCCAAGTCACATTTCTCACGAGGATGCCTAAAATGAAATCCGGGCAACCATGCAGCCCCGAAGTTTTCCACTCCACCAGGATCGTCAAATGATACAAGTTTTACAGTTAATACAAGAATACACAAGTGTTTCTGCTTGTGACCTTAATCTTCACGACGTGACAATGGGTGAAGGTCATGACAGAATGTTGGGTTATGGATAGCAATCATGTGAAATATAAACAGGATCTGTCACATAGATTCAATTATACAGACCACACAAGGGCTGTATAACAATATCAAAGTTTTGCTGTTTGTGACCTCGACCTTGATGAAATGACCTTGGATCAAAGTCGCCACACACCTTTGAGACATGAGCAATAATTGTACAAACTATAAATAAGATCTGTCAATCATTCCAAGTTATATGGACCGGACAAGGGCTGAATAACAATATAAAAGTTTTGCTGCCCGTGATCTTGACCTTGATGATATGACCTTGGATTAAAGTTGCGACTCACCTTTGATTCATGAGAAATAATTGTACCAAGTATGAATAAGCTCTGTCAATCATACCAAGTTATATGGACCAGACAAGGGCTGTATAACAGTATCTAAGGTGTACTGTCTGTGACGTTGAACTTGATGATATGACCTTGGATCAAAGTCGCGACACAGTTTTGATCATGAGCAATACTTGTACCAACTATGAATAACATATGTCAAGTGTCAATCATACCAAGTTATATGGACCGGACAGGCTGTATAACAATATCCAAGTTTTGCTGTCTCTGACCTTGACCTTAACGATATGACCTTTGATCAAAGTCATGACACACCTGTGAGTCATGAGAAATAATTGTACCAAGTATAAATAAGATCTGTCAATCATGAAAAGTTATATGGACCGGACAAGGGCTGTATGACAATATCAAAGTTTTGCTGATTGTGACCTTGACCTTGATGATATGACATTGGATCAAAATAGTGACACACCTTTGAGTTAGGCAATAATTGTACTAAGTATAAATAAGATCTGTCAATCATACCAAGTTATATGGAGCAAACAAAAGTGACAGTGAAATGCCAAAGTTTTTCTAACTGTCACCTTAACATAGGACGTGTGACCTTGACCTTGGGGACACATACCATGTTATAATTCGCGATACACTGTATTTTAAAGTTTTGATAATACATACTGTTATAAAGTTTTGTTAAAAAATAATTAAGTGGTTACGAAGTTATGGCCCGGACAAACAAAATGTTGACGACGGACGGACAGACGACGGACGACTTAGCTTTAACAATGTTCCGCTAACATTCTGCCAAGTCGGGCTAAAAATGCAGTCAACAGCAGAGGCGGACTGGCCGTATGGGTCGCCGGGACTGCCATTGAACGCTCACATGCAAGGAAGCAGCGTTCTACCGATTCGAAAAATAAAAAATTTGTCCAGGTCCAGAGCCCTCTTGGTACGTTGCACGGCAACATTTTTGGGCCCAGTCCGCCCCTGGTCACCAGTTAAATTCATGGATGACTTGGGAGACGATTCAAATGGGAACGAGTCGGACGAGTAGGCCGTCTGCCGACTCAAGATTTAAGCATGCCTTAACCCAGCCATTGCAATGGGCAACTTCCCAAGAGTTTTTTTTTTTAACTGGGTGAGAAAAGATTGAATTAGGAATTACTTGATAGTATTGCCATTAACCCTTTACTCAATGTAACGACAAAAACCGATCAGCGCTATTCACAAAAATCTCCAATTAATTTTCATTATTTTTTTCATTTTTGTCTCAAAAACATAGATTATGACCCCTCTTTGGAACGAGCTCGCCGAGCTCGTTCCAATGAGGGGTCATAACCTATGTTTTTGAGACAAAAAATGAAAAAAATTAGTTATTCAAGAATTTTGTTTGCAAGTGTCGTCTGCTTTTCATGTTAGGTAAAGGGTTAATCAGTTTGATGCCCCACTGTATTACACATTACAGGCAATTCCAGAAATGTAAAATTGGATGCTTTATGGACACCCGAGCCCAAGTAACTGTGTTTTCAGATAGACTCTTAGAGCTTTTTGAAGACCTCCCCACCCGCATATTTTGAAGAGTATTAAAGTACGTACTGTAGGCAGAGAATTAGACACTATCCCTGGGCAAATGGTAAGGCCAATTGTAAAGAGAGTAAAAAAATTGGTACCTCCGACAACCTCAGAAATGTTTATTTAGCTCCAGTTTCCACTCCGATAATATTGGGCCTTGACTTCTTACATGAACATGGTATCCAGTTAAATTTGGCTCAAAATATAATGTACCCTGGAAAAGAAAGAGAAAATTCTTTCTATCAGTTGATACAATCCCAGGCTTGAAAAGGCGGCAATTTCCTCCAATTCAGTGAATTCGGACTATAGAGTTATCTCCCTTGATCTGCTCGACTCAAACAAGTGGCGATCAAAACAATTTGACCATGAGGGATCTGGGAATCATCTGAGTAAAAATAGATTGCAGTCAGAAATAAAAAAGATATCGATTTCATTTATTGGCACTGAAGCCCGGAATAATTCACTAGAAGGGAAAGCCAGTGATGACACACCCGTCTTGGAAATATCTTCAGGTGATCATTCCCCCCAAAAAGTCCAGGAGTACAGCCCATATCTATGTGGAGGGGTAAAGAGGCAGAAAAGGGAACTCAGACAATATTTTCTTTCTTTTCCTTGTTGATAACAGTAATAATATAATAAGAACATGTAAGATGTCTGGCGACAGTACCTCCCCTAGATATCATGGAACAAAACCAAGCCCGGGGGGGGGGGGGGGGTAGGGCAGCACATTATGGTCCACTGTCTCAAATCAGGGATGTTCGTTTGACAACTGGGGAATAGTTGCAAAATTGTTAGATACGTGGGGGACATGAAGGTGGAGGAGACGTTCTCTTCCTCTAGGCCTAGAGAAGATTCTTCCCTAACATCACCATCAACCCCTCTTGATGCCCAGTTGTCAGTAATGGGGTCTATCTCTCTCATTCTTTCTGGAATGGAGAGTTCGAGGGAATCCCCTCCCTCAGTCCTACTCTTAGTAGAAATCCTGGAGGAATTTACTTCCCCAAGTACGGATGGTAATAAAAGGGTGACATTCCCTAATGGATCTGAGTATCGCAGATTTGCCAGCTTCAGTGTGGCCCATTCAGTTACCCACCAAGATTAAGGGGACTTCAGTGTCCCATTCCCTTTTATTGGACCAGTGTCCGACAATAGAGGAAACATTGCCATGGAGAGCACCCCCCGCCCCACTGTGACATTATTGGACATTATTGGATGCCTCATGAACAAAGGGGAATCTTTTTCCATACAGAGATAGCTCAATCATTCGAGCGGACAATGAACACAATGGGATTGGATTATTTGCAGCTCTAATAGCTGGTAAATGAGGAATCTTCTCGTTTCCTCACTGAGCTGTGTAATCTTTTTACAGCACGAATGCGCCAATTAACGAGGCACTTTAACTGGCGGTCCTTGACCCCCAGGTCTGTCACAAGCAAACTGGATTGCTTTGTGACCCGGCAGACGTGGTTCACTGGCGCATTCTCGTGTTTTTGCCTAAACGCTTAGAGGAGATGCAATTTAGACAACCCTGCACTCCTAGGTCTCACAGCTCAGATCGCCGCAGACCTAGAAAAGGCAAAGTTCCCGCACAGATGGAAACCATCAAAAAAGAGATTGGCTTATGCACCAGCCACAGCCACAATCAGCACACAACCCCTGGAAAGATCCCAACGTTTTGACAAACCTGTATCACCACCACAGAATCGACAGATAGTGGCCCAGATTTCACCTTATACTGAAGTGGGTGTTCCCGCACCTCATGTTCCCCCCACAAGTTATACAACCGTCGGCACAAAAAGAAATTTCCATGGTCTCCGGGTTTTTTCTCCCGCCTCTATTAGAAGGTCGCCAGCCTCATGCACCTCATGGATACCCACTTTCATCTCGACAGGGTGCGACGAAGTTGGAAGAATCAAAGCCTGTCATCTAGGGAAATGGAGATCGAACCTCCACATGCCCACTATACCGGTGCTGGGAGTAGGGCTGCACGGTATATCGATAAACCGATATATACCGGTATTTAAACCAATATCGATTGAATACCGGTGTAGTTACAAAAATATCGATTTATCGTCATTATTTATTTACCCACAATTTAATTTTCAAGATGTCTTGAGTTTTTTAACTGTAGCCCCGAATGAATAATATTATCCCTTTATCCAAGGAATCGTCTGCTTGTGCCCTCGTAATATACAAATTCAGCAGTTGAAAAAATAATTTTCAAACATTTCAACAAAACTATATCATGTGACCCCTCATTGGAACGAGCTCGTTGAGCTCGTTCCAATGAGGGGGTCACATGATAGAGTTTTGTTGAAATCTTTGGGAAAAATCTGATAACTAATTTTGAAAATAATAAATTTTGATATCGTCTGCGTTGGGTGAAGTTTTTTCGAACCGCATCATCAAGGCATGCTAATTCGTTCCGACTGTGATGCCTCGAGTCTCGATTGTGGTATTTGTGTTCATATATCTGAACGGTTTTCGATATACCGGTATACCGCGGTATTTGTTTTGAATACCGATACCGGTATTCAGTTTTCATTATCGTGCAGCCCTATTCTATAAATACTTGATGGTTTTGAAATCCTAAAGTGAATTTCCAGAAGACATTCAACGAAGCCGACCCAACACTGAAGCGTCCAATAAAGAGAGAAGGGTGTCTGTCACCTTCTAACATTCTCATGATTCTAAACTGCTTGATAAAGCGTACACCGTCGCTCGTTTTTAATGAAATATGGCAAACATAATCAAATCTTTGAAGTGACGTAAAAACATCAACAATGTCAGTAAATCGAAAAACTAAAACAAACAGACATCTTTATTATTTTTTAGTTGTAGAACATAATAACATTTCTTGAAAATCTGCATATTTTCATTTTTTACCACGTGACGACCCCGCACCCCCACCCCCACGTGACGTCACCTCAGAATTCGGCTAATAAAGTCAGTTGAGAATTTCTTGGACGGCAACGCATTCTTAGATATGTTTTTTTTTCTGGAGATTATATTCCCATAATTTAGAAAGTGAAAGACTGAGGCTGAAAACGAGGTTGAAAATAACTAGATGCTCTACAGAGCCTGTAATCGCTCATCTAGAAATACATAAAAAATTGTGATTTCCCATAGGCTTTCCATCGTAACTATGAGCTGCAATTGTGGCCATGTTTGCAACATTACATCAACATTACATGAGGATCATTGGTAGAAGGTGTCCCGGTCTTCAATGACGTGAAGTTTCAAAACATTTGAATCCACCAAACAGAATCATAGAATATCTCTGGTGGCCATATTTTCCAACCAACAGGAACAAAAAAGAGGATCGTTTATAGAGGCCTCGTATAGACCATTCTTGCCAAGTGTTTGGTTCACGTCAGCTCGGTAGTTCCAGAGAGAAGATGAAAATGTGATTTCCCATAGGGGTTTTCTATAGTAACTATAAACCGCAATTGTGGCCATGTTTGCAAAACGATCAACATTAAATGATGACAGTTAGTAGAGGGTGTCCCAGCCATCAATCATGCAAAATTTCAAAACATTTGGCCCTGTGGTTTCAGAGGAGAAGAGTTTTCAAAATTGACCAATCAGAATCAAAGAATGCTGCTCACGGGCACGTTTTTCACCCAACAGGAATAAAATGAGTAACAGTTGTAGAGAACCTCTCATAGACCATACCTTCCAAGTCTGGTTTACATTGGCTCAGTACTTTCAGTGAAGATGATGAAAATGTGATTTTCCTATAGGGTTTCTATAGTAACTGTAAGCCACAAATGCAGCCATAATTGCAACCTGATGAAGATTAAATGAGGATCATTGGTAGAGGGAGTTACAGTCATCAGTCACATTAAGTTTTTCAAACCATTTGGCCTTGTAGTTTCAAAGAAGATGAAATGCACACATTTTATGGATTCTGTTTCAACAAAAAGACATCAGTAAGAAAGGGTTAAAATATTTTGAAAATTATTTTTTTTCAGACAGTATTCTCTTTCAAAATAGCTTTTGGATAGGTAAAGGGTTACAGGAAACACATTTTCTCCAATTTTTGTCAGATCTCAAAAGACAAATATAATTACTGTCATCTAAGCTGACATGATGTGAACAGAATGTAATCAAGCTTCCATTCTTATCACATAAGTCACTGCTGTCTTTCTGATAAGAGAGAATAGATAATTACTTTACAGTTGAAGTTGTTTTACAGTACAAGTCAAAATAAGTTAGGTTAATCCTATAAACTATGTATCTTTTTCTCTTCCTACACTGATAAGACCAGAAGCTCACACCATTTTCTGGAAAGCTCTCACTGATAGCTTTCCAGAAAATGTCAGATTCTGATCTTGTCAGTGCAGGAGCAGCAGTTTACTTAGTTTATTGCAGTTATGCTACAACTTATTTTGACTTGTACTGTATACACAATATTTTTGGGTTTTTTTTCCCAGTTCTCAGTGGAGAAAAAACTGGAACCAACCCTTACCAAATTCTCAAAAACAAGTATTTTGCTGACAGTACTGATCTTCATGCAGACAGGAGAGGCCTTGGGTTAAGCATTAGAATACAGCCTCTGGTGGCCACATATTTTCATCCTCTCATAAACCATTCGTGCGAAGTTTGGTTCACGTCGGCTCAGTAGTTCCAGAGAAGATGAAAATGTGATTTCCCATAGGGTTTCTATAGTAACTATAAGCCGCAATTGTGGCCATGTTTACAACCCGATCAACATTAAATGAGGATCGTTGGTAGAGGGGGTCCCAGTCATCACTTATGTGAAGTATCAAAACATTTGGCCCGGCAGTTTCAGAGGAGAAAATTTTAGAAAATCCTCCTATCAGAATCAAAGAATGCCTCTGGCGGCCATGTTTTTCAACCCTCGGGAACAAAATGAGGATCGTTTGTAGAGGACCTCCAATAGACCATCCCTGCCAGGTTTGGTTCACGTCGGCTCAGTAGTTCCGGAGAAAAAGATGAAAATGTGATTTCCCATAAGGTTTCTATAGTAACTATAAGCCACAATTGTGGTCATGTTTGCAACCCGATCAACATTAAATGAGGATCGTTGGTAGAGGGGGTCCCAGTCATCGTTTATCTGAAGTATCAAAACATTTCGCCTGGCAGTTTCAGAGAAGAAGATTTTCGAAAATCTACCAATCAGAATCAAAGAATGCCTCTGGCGGCCATGTTTTTGAACCCTCTGGAACAAAATGAGGATCATTTGTAGAAGACCTCACATAGACTATCCCTGCCAGGTTTGTTTTCACATCGCCTCGGTTGTTCCAGAGAAGAAGAGGAAAATATGATTTCCCAGTAACTATAAGCCGCAATTGCAGCCATATTTGTAACCCAACCAACATTAAATGAGGATCGTTGGTAGAGGGGGTCCCAGTCGTCATTTATGTGAAGTTTCAAAACATTTGGCCTGGCAGTTTCAGAGGAGAAGATTTTTGAAAATCCACCAACCAGAATCAAAGAATGCCTCTGGAAGCCATGTTTTTCACCCGACGGGAACAAAATGACGATCGTTTGTAGAGGACCTCCCATAGACCATTCCTGCCAAGTTTGGTTAACACCGGCTCAACGGTTACAGAGAAGAAGATGAAAATGTGAAAAGTTTATGGACGGCAGACGACAGACGACGGACGACGACGGACGTCAAGTGATGAGAAAAGCTCGCATGGCCTTTTAGGCCAGGTGAGCTAAAAAGGTATACAAAAAAACCTAAAAATTAAAAAATTTGCATCAGGTGCGCAAATTTGAAATGAAAAAAATTACCAGAAAACAATCTGTGAAGTTTGATAGCTGTGTCATTTATAAATGCGGAGTTAAGAATCGCAAGACAATATTTTTAATAAAAACTGTCCAAAATGGCTTAAATGATGAAATAATAGGCCCGATGGTATTAACATCATTTATTGCGCGCCTATGCTTTTATTTTCATAAAATACACGCCATTTCTGTAAAAACCAAAGCGTTTTTTTTTTTTTTTTTTGCCTTGTCAGTGAAGAATACGGATCACGTGCGCGAACTATTTAACTGTTTCCTTTTTACGTTTTGGTTATTTTTTGGCACTAATTTGTGTTTTTAATAAATTTTTTAGTAAATGTAGGCGTGCAATAAATACAGAACAGCATGTTCGAACTGTCATTTTTTACCGTATTCGATCGATTTTGGCGACGGGATAATATTGAAGCCTTCGTCTTCTCGGTAAATATTATCGCGCCGCCAAAATCGATCTCATGCGGTAAAAAAAGACAGTTCGACCACGTATGCTGTTCTGTCCATACCTCGATTGTTTGAAGTAGAATTTTCAAAGTTTTTTTTACGACTGTGTAATTGTAGTAATGCATACTAAAGTATGACTGGAAATAAAATGAAAAGAAATGTGTCTTGATTTCAACTTTATCCAGTGAAATATAATTGTTGATATTTTAAAAACCTGTCGGTCTCTATCGTCACAGCGTTAAATAAATTTGGTCAATGGAAGTACAAAAATGAAGGTACACATTTTCAGCTATCGATTGACATGTCTGTGCAACACAGAAGCACTATCGTTTTGTATGTTCTGAGTTATACGAATCAAAAGGAAGGGTGCATTTCTGGAAATCAAATTTTGAAATGACATGAAAACGTCAAAAATAACCTTGAATAAAACAATCCAAGACAGCTATCTTTTTATTTTTTGAGCACCACAACACAATAAATTTTCATGTAAATCAGATAAACTTTAATTTTTGTGACGTTGACGTCCTACCGTTACCCGAACGGCAGCCTTGTTCGTCAGCTGAAAACTTATTGAATTTTAGATATGTTTTTTTAATGGAGAATATATTTCCAACATTTCAAGAGTGAGTATTCAACAACTGGAAAGTTCATGAAAGAAATGTCAAATTGACGTTATTCTGGATAAAGGTTTAAATTTGAAATTGTAACAAATGTATTTAATAGAGTCACCGTGAAAGTAAAAGTGTGTGAACTTTTGTAGCTGTATGTATTTTTTTTTTATACGGAGCGGTGCATTAATGAAAATCAGCATTTTCAAAGAGAAATATACAAAATAATCCCTAAATTTGAAGTGACGTAAAAAGGATTTTGCAGTTATCGCCAATTTTTTTTTAGCTCTATAACATACCGAAATTTAAAAATATTTTGACCCATTTTAATTTTTTTGACTCCCTGATGACATCACCTCAGAGTTCAGTCATGACGGTTGGAATTTTCTAGGATGTTACTAGATTTTTAGACATGTTTTTTGTTGGTGATTATAATTAAAAAATTTCAAAGTGAGGTTGAAACTTAACCCTTTGTACCCAAAAGACCGCTTTTCCAGCCCAGGATATTCATACGACCTGAATTCATAAAGTTTCTAGTTCTTCAGGGAATGTATGTGGTAGACCAATCAAGATTGGTTGGAAGCAATTGGAAGAGTCCATATTCATTACTTGGGTAGACCAATCATTAAGTAGGATCAATGTGTTGGCAGCAATTGGAAGAGTCCATGTTCATTACTTGGGTAGACCAGTCATTAAGTAGGATCAATGTGTTGGCAGCAATTGGAAGAGTCCATGTTCATTACTTGGGTAGACCAATCATTAAGTAGGATCAATGTGTTGGCAGCAATTGGAAGAGTCCATATTCATTATTGTGTAGACCAATCATTAAGTAGGATCAATGTGTTGCAGTAATTGGAAGAGTCCATATTCATTACTTGGGTAGACCAATCATTAAGTAGGATGGATGCTGAGTGAATGTGTTGGGTAGACCGATTAATATTTTCAACGTGCAGCCCCGCGGCTGCACGTTGAAAATATTCATTGGTCCACCCAAATAATGAATATGGACTCTTCCAATTGCTGCCATTGCACCGACATGGAAGATACCACCAGGGTTCAAAGGGTTAAAATTGATAATATAATGTAAAACTGGCATCACTAGTACTGTTGGCGACATTTTAGTTCTACAAATGGGTGCGCACAATTTCAGATACCCATAACACAGTGTATCAAGTTTTATAGATGTGTATTGTACAGTACGTGGAGAGTGGATTGTAACTAAACCACCCGCGGAGAGGAGTTATCACCCAAACTATAACTTTCAAATTTTGTACTTATGGACAAAAAACACAAGCATTGTTTCAGCCAATGGACCTCCGGGTTTAACCCGGAGGTCCATTGGTCAAAACTTTGCCTGTGTTTATGCTTTGCAACAAATTTTAAATTATTGCTTGGGTGGAATCTCCACTTTGCAGGTGATTTAGTGATAATACACTCTCCACGTACTCTATACATATGGAGATAATGAAATCATAAAAGTAGCGTTTTTACCGAAAATAACCTAAATTTTTGAAGTGACGTAAGCGTCACAAATGGCGGTAAGCCAAAAAAAAAAAAAAAAAACGTCGGTATTTAATTTCTTGCGACGCTGACGTGAATTACGTTACCCCCAAAATTCAGCTATAATCATTGATAATTTGTCACGTCGGTACCATATTTTAGATATGTTTTTTGACGGCGGGGATATAATCAAAATATAAAAGAGGGTGGTTTTATGCAGGAGCTCATATTAAAAGATAGAAAAGATAGAGAAAACCGTTAAAAGTAACATAATTTTGGATAAAGGTAGAATTTCCGAAAACGAATGACAGTAGTAGTGCATGTACCCGAACGGCCCTCATTGGCAGGATCTCATGCCGGATCTCATATGTGACGCCATAGTCACGTGACCTGGTGACGTCACGTTGTGTTGTCATGGTAACCCGCGTGAGCGGCCATCTTGTGACGTCATCTCCATAGTGATACGTGGTGTGAGTGCGCACGCGCAGCGCGTGTTGTTAGGGTGATACGTGTTTCCGTCGGCCATTTTGTATACTGGAGGCCGCCATCTTGGTTTCTATAGTAGCACGTGATTGCTATGTTACCCAATGTTTCTGCAATAAGACGGGGTATGTTCGGAGGGTGTGTTCGATTGTAGAAGAGTATTTTCCCGATTCGTAGAATTACCACAAACAACCCGACAATCCCTCCAAATCACCAAAATCTACCCGAACTTTTACTATTTCGAATTCTTTCAGAATTCTCTGCTTCTATCTATATATGCAATAGTTTTCGTCTATCTGGCCATGTTCCTTTGTTCCGGAGTATACTCCAGTAGCCTAGAAGAGCCTATTAGTTGGAACAGTCTACCTTATTATTACTATATTTAGCAATTTCTGGTCTATTCTTGTTAGTTCTGACCCTATTCCAAGTACTCTTGTTGTTTCATTTATCTAGATCCTATTTATAGAACATAACTAACCAATCAGATTGCTTGCTTTCTCATAATCTGTATGCAGAGTTATCTCCCTTCTGTATAATGAAAGACTATATCCAATGGCCATATGCCATGGAATCCTATTTTGGAAAAACGCCCGTGGCTATGGGATCCCTTTTTTGTCGTATGAGGCCATGAGGGCTATGTAAAAACCCTCAATGAGTCCTCATTTATTATCCCTCATACCCTCATTGAATTTTGAGGTTATGAGGACCATTAAAAATCCCTCAATGAGGAAGAATTTACTACGACTCTTATCCTCATTTCAGTATTTAACAGGTATATCCTATGGAATCCCATTTTGGAAAACGCCTGTGACTGTGGAATCCCTTTTTTGTCGTATGAGGCCATGAGGGCTATGTAAAAGCCCTCAATGAGTCCTCATTTATTATCCCTCATACCCTCATTGAATGTTGAGGTTATGAGGACCATTAAAAATCCCTCAATGAGGCATAATTTACTACGACTCTTAGCCTCATCTCGGTATTCGAGGATACCTGGTATTTTATTATTTGAGGATACTAGTTGGAATTTACATCCGGGTACTTCTGTTGGGAAAGGTTTAAAAAGGGTGTTGGCACGAAAATAAATTCATTTGTGTCCTGACCGTCGTCGAGTGAAGACATGTTACCAGTTCGATGCAGATACTGTTCCAAGTTATTTTCAAGATCGGATATTGCCAGAAGACGCCAGAAGAACCATCATCGGCTCAACTGCAGATATTGTACGAAGATGTTTCCCAGATCATTCAGTGCTCGTAGGCATGAAGAACATAACTGTCCAAGAAGAACAGAAGAGGAGAGAGATACTGGACTGACTGACCAGAATAAAGCACTTTTAGAATTTTTACGGGATGCCGACAAGGTGGAAATCTATGCCGTTCTACGTGCTGCTGATGAAGATTTGATTACCTGTTTATGTAAATGTGCTACCAACATCCTTGAAGATAAGATACCACTGAATTTAGCTGAATTTGATGACCTGCGAAAATACGAACATGTATTGAAGCTGCTAGCAGATGATGGAATTTCTCTAGATATCAAAAGATGTATACTACGAAAGAGTTCCTTTCTCTCGGCGCTTATCAACCCAGTCCTAGCTCTGAAAAAAGGTATAAAAGGAGTGTTGGTGTGAAAATAAATTCATTTGTTCTACGACCACGAAAGAGTGAAGTCATGAAAATCCATTGCTGCAGATATTGCGAAAAGGCCTTTTCCAGATCGGACAACATGCACAGACACGAGAATGCTTACTGCCCTATGAGGAAATCGGAAAAATCGAGCAACACTACAAGATTAGAAAGAAATCTAGATACACTGCGAATCCTCTCTGATGCGGATCGATATGAAGCCAAGACTTTGCTGAAGATGGCCAGTGATGATTTGATACAATGTTTATGTGATTGTGCCTCAAACATCTTGACGGGCGCAGTACCTATAACCAAATCTGAGAGAGCTAAGCTGATTCCACACAAGTACGAAATAAGGAGAATTGCCTCACCAACGAGAGAACTCTCTTATCGGAAAAGAAGACGGATCATACAGAAAGGAGGATTTTTATGAAAGTTGATCAAACCCGTCATCAATGCACTGTCCGATATCCTATAAAAGGGTCGTGCTCATAAGAAATTTGTTATTTGTAATCTGACCTTCGAAGAGAGCGGACACAATGCAATCCAGCTGTGCACCAAAACACTGGTCAAGAGATTCGGACCCTGATGAATCGTCGGAACTATCAGAAGATATGGAATATGAAGAAGAAGACGAAGAAGAGGAAGAAGACGTTTCTATGATGGGAGGTATCGTTCAAAGTGCCTTTGACAAATACCAAAACGATTTTGACAACCTCATGAACAAATATATCGAAGATGGAATGGATAGTGAAGATGCAGTTGAAACAGCATATAGAGCACTTCAAAAGAATGTTAGAGAAGCCATTAGTGAGAAATACATTCATACCCTTGTGTACATTCGAAATTTTTGCAACGACGCAATTCACAAGAAAATTCAAGAAACTGCCAAGCGTCTTCGTGAAGAAGAGGACTTTGACTTTGAAGAATCCCAGAAATATGCCTTGGAAAAGCGAAGATTTCTGTTCGACAACCTTATGACAAACTACTCATTCCGAGTAGATGAAGAAGAAGAAGAAGAAGACGATTAGAAAAGTATAAAAGGAGTGTTGGTATAAAAATAAATTCATTTCCGTTTTGAACGTCGAAGAGTGAAGATGTCTGTGTCAACAACAGTGCTCAGATTCAAAGATGACTTACATATACAGATCTTCAAGAATGATGCTGGATTACAGCTGACTTCCCAGGAACTGACCCAAGTGAATTGTGTGGTAAATGCAGCCAAGAGAAAAAATCTATACATGGATGCTGGTGGAAAGAAACAAAGATGTGTGGATACTGGCCGATCAGTAAACAAAAGAATAAAGACAGAAGAACTGACTCCCAATACAAACAGGAACGAAGTTACTACTGCGAACAAAGTTTCTACAGAAACAAAGAAAGATGTTTCCATTAAGAACGAAGTTTCTACTAAAGACAAGAAAAAGATGCCAGCTCCCACAAAGAAAGAAGTTTCCACTAAGAACGAAGTTTCTACTGAAGTCAAGAAAAAGATGCCAGCTCCCATAAAGAATGAAGTTACCACTACGAATGAAGTTTCTACTGAAGTCAAGAAAAAGATGCCAGCTCCCATAAAGAATGAAGTTACCACTACGAATGAAGTTTCTACTGAAGTCAAGAAAAAGATGCCAGCTCCCATAAAGAATGAAGTTACCACTACGAATGAAGTTTCTACTGAAGTCAAGAAAAAGATGCCAGCTCCCATAAAGAATGAAGTTACCACTACGAATGAAGTTTCTACTGAAGTCAAGAAAAAGATGCCAGCTCCCATAGAGAAAGAAGTTACCACTAAGAACGAAGTTTCTACTGAAGTGAAGAAAGATGTTTCCACTCAAACCACGAATGAAGTTATTACTGAAGCTAAGAAAGATGTTTCCACTCAAACCACAAATGAAGTTACTACTAAGAAGACTGAAGTTACTACTATGAAACAGATAGAGAAAGAGGAACCAAAAGATGCCAGACAGGAAATTAAAGCAACCAACAAAGCCAAGTTATCAAATGAGAGAATGTGTTTTATCAAGAACCTAGCCATGCAATGGGAAGAAGCTCCAACCCACAAGAAGATGAAATGGTTAGCCCATGCAAGAAGAACTGCAAAGAGAAATGCCTTGAGACATTGAATTGTATACTTGAATAAAACAAATTTAAATTTATATTCAGTGTTGTTGTTTTTTTTTATCTACTACTCCAACAGAAGTACCCGGATGTAAATTCCAACTAGTATCCTCAAATAATAAAATACCAGGTATCTTCGAATACCGAGATGAGGCTAAGAGTCGTAGTAAATTATGCCTCATTGAGGGATTTTTAATGGTCCTCATAACCTCAAAATTCAATGAGGGTATGAGGGATAATAAATGAGGACTCATTGAGGGCTTTTACATAGCCCTCATGGCCTCATACGACAAAAAAGGGATTCCACAGTCACAGGCGTTTTCCAAAATGGGATTCCATAGGATATACCTGTTAAATACTGAAATGAGGATAAGAGTCGTAGTAAATTCTTCCTCATTGAGGGATTTTTAATGGTCCTCATAACCTCAAAATTCAATGAGGGTATGAGGGATAATAAATGAGGACTCATTGAGGGTTTTTACATAGCCTTCGTGGCCTCATACGACAAAAAAGGGATCCCATAGCCACGGGCGTTTTTCCAAAATGGGATTCCATGGGATATGGTCATTGGATATAGTCTTTCATTATACAGAAGGGAGATAACTCTGCATACAGATTATGGGAAATCAAGCAATCTGATTGGTTAGTTATGTTCTATAAATAGGATCTAGATAAATGAAACAACAAGAGTACGTGGAATAGGGTCAGAACTAACAAGAATAGACCAGAAATTGCTAAATATAGTAATAATAAGGTAGACTGTTCCAACTAATAGGCTCTTCTAGGCTACTGGAGTATACTCCGGAACAAAGGAACATGGCCAGATAGACGAAAACTATTGCATATATAGATAGAAGCAGAGAATTCTGAAAGAATTCGAAATAGTAAAAGTTCGGGTAGATTTTGGTGATTTGGAGGGATTGTCGGGTTGTTTGTGGTAATTCTACGAATCGGGAAAATACTCTTCTACAATCGAACACACCCTCCGAACATACCCCGTCTTATTGCAGAAAAATTGGGTAACATAGCAATCACGTGCTACTATAGAAACCAAGATGGCGGCCTCCAGTATACAAAATGGCCGACGGAAACACGTATCACCCTAACAACACGCGCTGCGCATGCGCACTCACACCACGTATCACTATGGAGATGACGTCACAAGATGGCCGCTCACGCGGGTTACCATAACAACACAACATGACGTCACCAAGTCACGTGACTATGACGTCACATATGAGATCCTGCCAATGAGGGCCGTTCGGGTACATGCACTACTACTAATGACTAATTGTATAACTGGAAGTTACTGTTTTCAAGTTTTTTTTCTGTGGTAAATATTTCAAATATTTTATGGATGATTATTTCATTGTTTGGATTTGGATGTTATTTCTTCATTACTGAGTAAATTTTGACAAGTTTTGTTGTCTTAACACAGACGGCGTTTTTTATGGGTAATGTTCAAACGTGGGTACCCTATGCCATTTCCTGATCAAAATCAATAGTGTGTGTGCCCACCCCGGGCTTCAGTCGCTGCTCTTACTCTCCTTACCACTGACCCCATCAAGTTGTTTATGGTCCTTTATGGGATGTTATTCCATTCCTGAAGAAGGGCATGCGTGAGCTGAGCGACATTGTTTGGGATGTTGACGCGCTTCCAGACCTTCCTGTCCAACCCGTCCCACAAATGCTCGATCGGGAACAAATCTGGACTGTAGTGTGGCCAATCGACAACTGGGACATTGTTTGGTTGAAGAAGTCGTGACAAACCCTAGCAAACTGACTCGCCGTCTCTGTCTGAAATCGGTTATGGAGGTGTGAGAGACGTATGCCTCTATCTTGACTTGGCGACGTAACGTGCGGACGTTCGCTCCTGGGACGATCAGCTAATCTTCCTCTCGCTCTGAGACGCCCAACTAAATGAACTATCGTTGATTCGTGAACCACAAATTGATGGGCGACGGGACGTTGCGATTGACCCTGCATAATTAGAGCAATAGTCCTACCCCTATCAACTTCGGACATTCGCGGCATTTTGCTTTTCAATCGAGTTGAAATGAAATGTTATGTAATCGATATGTACTGCTCAAAACATTGATTTGGTAAGGTTTTCAAGCCCATA
Source organism: Pictodentalium vernedei (assembly GCA_031216915.1). Classification (NCBI taxonomy): domain Eukaryota; kingdom Metazoa; phylum Mollusca; class Scaphopoda; order Dentaliida; family Dentaliidae; genus Pictodentalium; species Pictodentalium vernedei. Next base: position 11,516,084 of record CM062289.1, on the reverse strand, counting down.
GCATGTGGGAGTGCCCTGGAGGCACGCTTTGTGGAAAAATCTGTTGAAAGCGTCGCACGTGATCACGGGTGACTGAGTTTTAACCAAAAACTCTTTAGATAGTACACGAGGTAGCCATGTGCCAAATTTTACTTCATTTCGTCTACGGATAAAAAATTATATTTCCCAAACTGAACTTGCGTTTCTTTTTTCCGTCGGTATATTTAAAATGACCGTGCAGGAATAAGAAAAATCAAGTGTCAAAACAAAGCCCCGCAGAGGTGTTTTTTTTTATTATACTTTTTTATTTCTCTTACAGGGCCGTAGCAAGCCTCCCCAAACCGGGGGGGGGGGGGGGGGCACACCAGCAGTGACCTAAATGGAACCGCCTATGCAGATGCCGAAGGCATCTGACGCGAGTGCCGAAGGCACGAGCATTCAAAGGGAGGTCTGGGGGGGGGGGGCGGGGGGTTCTCCCCCCAGAAAATTTTGAAAATTTGCGTTGAAATGGAGCTCTCTGGTGAGGTTTGGGGGTGGAATAAGGCGAATTTTATTATTGTAAAAGTGTCACTTTTCTTAACGGCAATTTTGAATTTTCCCCGTTTGTGTAGGTTTTGGAAATAGTTAGTTGCCATTCAAGTTTATAAGTAATATATAAACTGGAAAATCAGCCAACTAATTAAGACGCACACCATAGTAACACAAAACGCTAACCCACAATGACGAAATTAGACCGGCGTCCGCCATTACTCACTGTTCTGGGTTTGGTGAAACAACTACACAGGTTAACCGGTACGCTCATTAATTTTGAAATGAAAATACCCCCTTTACGCTTACTATAACCCACCGTCCCAACCCATCTACCTTGGGACAACCCACCTCGGACAACCTGCCCCCACTATAAATAAGCCCTATCAGGACAACCCGCCCAGTTTAGAAACCAGATTATGGGATAACAAGTCGACAAAAGATGAGGTGATAGTTGACCAATTAATGGACTAATCTAATGCATGAATGATAATCTACAAGTAAAACTGATGGATTTACGATCATTTATTGGGACTTTCAATAGACATGCCGACCATGTCACAACTTACGTTTTGGTTACGAAAAATGAAAAAGTTTAGTTTACATTTTTTTTTCTTTGGGTGTCATCCGCTCCAATCGTTGGAAATAGGGTTAACTGATGCAGAGAGGATAACTTGTTTTATGGGTTAACCAGATACATCGTGCTTCACTGAAACATGATGCATCTGATTAACACATGCAGGGGCGGATCCAGGATTTGAAAACAGGGGGGGGGGGGGCGTACTAACGCACGGGGCCGGCCATGGTTCGGCCTCGTGGGAGAAAATTTTTGAAAATTGAGGCCCAAACTAGCAAAATCCTCGACTTTGAGCATGGAATCCTGCGAATTTGGTTCGGTTTTTAATCACTTCAAAGGCGGATTCAGAATTTGAAATAGGTGGGATGGGTGAGGGGGGGGGGGGGGAGGGGGCTATGCACAGGGCTGACCATGGGTCCGTTTCGTGTGACGAAGTTATCAAAAATAATGACCAAAAGACGCAAAATCTTCAACATATTATAGGCATGCTATCAGAACAACATAATTTCCCGCGAGTTTCGATCGGTTCTGAAATCGCCCCCGCTTTCAGAACCGATCGAAACTCGCGTTTTGTGCAATTCTGAAGGCATCTGTCGCGAGTGCCTAGACACAGTCTCTTGTAGTGGGGGTCTCCTTGTTACGAGGAAACACCCCCCCCCCCCCCCTCCCCTACTACAAGAGACTGTGTCTAGCACTCACAGAAAATTTTGGGAAGTGAGAGATCAAATGGAGGATCATTTTGGTTCTAGGATGAAAATCCTCTTGGTGTTTGGGACGACTTCATCGTTAACCAACCCCCTCCATTGGCGATGGAAAGTATTCACAAACACAGCAATTACTGAAATTTAGGAATGTGGTATGCCACTCATGTGGTTATCTTCACTTGTAGGAACCTACAATGGACATGTATACACACACTGTTGCGGATTCGTCAAAAATAACAGATCATATTCGAGGTGCTGAATTCTGACTCAGCGGAAAATTGGTAGCTCTGCAAAAATAGGGGGGGGGGGCATACGCCGGCTCCGCCCCCCCCCCCCTTAAATCCGCCCATGACATGAAACAAATGATCTTCTCTGCATTTTACATCCCTGCTCACACTGTAAAAATGGACACACAAAGTAAACACGTATCACTCCAACATCAGTGGATTAAAAATTAACCCACATCGACTGAGTTGAGTGAATAGGAACTCATTAGTATCACATTCACCGAGCCCAGTCGATTTGGGTCAATTTTAACTCAACTATGGAAGAATGTGACATTCTTCCATAGTTGAGTTAAAATTGACCCAAATCGACATTGTGTTAGGAGAAATAAAAAAGTTATTCGGCAGTTTGGGTGGCCTTTGAGTTACAGTCTGACTGACTTGGAAGATCAGCTTGCGAAAACTTTCCAAACAACTGCTTCCGTTGTGCACTGTCTGCCACAAAACTGTTAGCTACCTGGATGATGTCTACAGCATCTGTCAGCTCCTTATGAACATGGAGAAGCATTAGATTGTTAAGCCTATTCTGGCTGGTAGTAGAACGCAGATATGTCTTGATTCGCTTCAAAGCTGAGAAGGAGCGCTCGCTGACAGCATTGGTAGCGGGCATGACAAGCATAAGCTTACCAAGAATGCACACTTCACTCAGTAGTTCTTTCTGTTCCTTCTGAAGTGACTGAGAGAAATTTCAGTAAATCTCCCAAGTCAAAGTTTTTGACATCAAAACCCATTGATTTCACTGTCTCGGGTAGGAGAGAAAGTTGTGATTCCAATTTGTAAAGTTGCAGGTCGGTGTCATAGACGGCTATTACCTTTTCCAGTTCTTTACTGTGGTCTTGGCATGCCACTGCCTTCAAAAGAAGTTCCTGGGTGCTGCGATACACCTTGAAATCCTCCTGGTTGAATCTGGAGTGTACACATTGTGTTGTCACATCAAGAGCCTCGAAATAAATGTGTCGGAAATGTTCTTGGACCGTGGAAGGAAAGTAATGTGTGTTGCTATCTCCGACTTCTAATCTTTTGGGAGCCCGTCTTTTCCGTGGTAACTGTGGGTCTTGAATTTCAGAAAATTCTTCTTTTCTCTTTAACACTTTTGCCCAGAACAGATCAAAATGACTTTCACTTCTGTCTTTTACGAGAACTTTACAAACAGTCTCTGCAAGTCGCTGTCCCTCAGCAGCAGACACAGAAGTACCCTGTAGGGCTTGGCTGAGGTTGTCCGTCTGCCTCAATATTAATTCAGCAAGGGTACATCCAAAGAAAAATGGAAATGTCATCATCATTGACTGAACTCCACGAATTCGCGCTTTCATTTCTGTGTCTTTGCATGTATTTAAAGACCACTCCCACAGTTCCATAAGCTCAGCGTGGTTATTTAATACAGCTGCTATTGATTGAGCACGCACAGTCCACCCTGTTGGACAGAACTCGTGAACCCCTTTAGACTGATTCTGGGTCTCCTCCCTGATCTTATCCAACTTGGTATCCCTCTGAGGTGATTTCTTTACAAGTTTTCCAATCTCCCTTACTGTCTCCAATGAATCCCCCATACATTTCACGGATTTCACTGCATCTCCAACGGCAAGGTTAAGAGCATGTCCGTAACAGTGAGTGTACAGACATTTGCGATTGAGATCTTTGATCTGAGTGGCAACGCCAGTCTTAGCACCAGCCATAGAAGCAGCACCGTCGTAGCATTGACCTCGAGCATTCTCTATTCGAAGATGCATAGAATCAAGAGCAGTTTTCAAGACAGCAACAATGTCATTGGCACCCGTTCTCTCCAAAGAGTGTAGTCCTATAAAGTCCTCATTGGCCACAAAATTTCCATCTACATAGCGAATACACACAACTAACTGTTCTCTGTTTGAAATGTCTGCAGTCTCATCTGCCATTATGGTAAAGAATGTAGCATCTTGAATTTTGTTTGATATATCGCGAAGGATTCCAAGGGCTATCACCTCCAACATCTCATTTTGAATTTCAGGTGAGGTATATTTGACATTTTTGCGCTTTAACCCATTCAGAATTTCGATATTATCTTGTGTGCGAAGTTTCAGTAGCTGGAAGAAATTTGAGTTTTCCTCGCACCCTGTCTCTGAATTCCAATTACCCCTTAGAGGCAAGGCCTGTCTTGCCAAATACCTTATGTTAGTCAAAATGGTCATCAAAACTTTACGATTGTTCATCTTTTCTTTGGTGTGTTGTTCACTAATTAACTCACCAATGTCACCAATAATGTTGGCGGGGGCAGAAATATATCTTGCGACAGCTTCTTTGTGGGAAGAACTATTTTCGTGTTTTCTAAAGCCTTTCTTTTTCTCAGTTGCTGTTTTCCAGTTGCTGTAACCATCTCGTGTAAATGCATATTCAGCATTGCCAGATGAAAGCATGTTGTTTTCTTCCGCCTTCATGCATGTGTGGCAAAAAACAGCATCGATACTTTCATCGTAATGTAGCCACGGATGTTGATCAAACCATGCTGACTGGAAAGACCTCTTTCTGTCGCCGAAGAACTTCAAAGGAAAAGGAAATTGCTTTGCTTGATTTGGTTTATCCGAAACATGTATTCTAGAAGTAGAACAGGCTATAGTCAACACAGATTCAACCTGCCGGGGGGCATGCATACTTCCTTGTGCCCTTTCTGCAAACTGGTCGTTGTCATCTGACATTCCCTTCTCTTGGCAACTGGCACTAGTAGAACTTGAAGCCTCCACACTCTCTGACTCGTCAATATTTGTTTTATCTTGTGGAGTAACCCACGACAATAGAGACATCTGCTTTGGTTTTTTAGAAAACATTTTTGTTGATATTTCTATAATTGACCTTGAACTAAAAAATGTGATTTACACTTAGCAGACGACGGAGCTATTAAAGTGATTCCCGCGATGCAGACGACGGAGCTATTAAAGTTATTCCCGCAATGCTCTATGAAGTCCGGTGTATTGAGAAGAAAAATAGATGATATAATTTACGAATTAAAAGTTGAAACTATATTTTTCATGTGTTTTTGGGGAACTAAGTTACTACCAAGTGAGTTTTGGCGGCTTTCTTGGCAGCTTCCCTGACAATGACACTGAAAGAAATGATTGTAGAGATGAAGGCATTTATGAAATGAGAAACTTAAAACATTGCGCCTGCATTTTAAATCATTGTACATAAATTAAAAAATTAATACTTAATTCAGCTATAAGACTGGGGTGGATAGGCCACACATTTCGCAAGCCATCATCCAACGTCAACCGCCAGGCACTTGACTGGAACCCTCAATGCAAGAGGAAAGTTGGCAGACCCAGGTAAACTCGGCGAAGGAGCACAGACACTGAAGTGAAGGCAGTCGTAATGACATGGGCAGAGCTGAAAAGGACTGCACAAAACCGTGTTCGATGGAGGAGTTCTGTTGTGGCCCTTTGCACCCCAGCGGAGCCAGAGGCATAAGTCAAGTCAGCTGTAAGTCAAAAATCTGAGATACATGTACTACGAAATCACTACGAATTTGACTGGAAACTCTTGCCACCATTCAATGTTTTTCGTAACTTTTCAAGCTTTTGCAAAATGATGAGAATACATTTGGGTTCCGCTCAAACTTAAAAGTAGGGTGTGATTCTGAAGCTGAAAACTGTACTCCACAGACATTTTTGTCATTGGAGATCTCACTACTCATAGGTCTTGATCTTTTCAACCCCCCGACGGAAAAAAAACTGGGGGGGGGGGGGGCACGTGCTACGGCACTGTCTTAAGTTTTTTATATAGATGTCGCGAATAACAAGTCATCCATCTCATTCTTCATTATATAAATGTCACAGAAAACCATTATGTAACACAGAAAGGGTTTTTTTAGTTATCTTATATAGTTTCTTTCAATCAGCGAGATTGAATGATACCATTCTATTTTAAAGATAGAATTTTATCTAACAATCATTCATTCTGGCTTGAAAAACAGGAAAAACGGTATGTATCACATAATGTGTTCCTATTCCGTATCATATAGACGACTCATTCTGATTCCGTATCATACAGACGACTCGTTTCTGATAACGCGACGGGCTATCATAACAGGCGCATGAATACATTCTATGTGCGTCTCAGTGATCGACCCAACATTATGTCCCAAAACTGTTTTAATAATTTAAGATTTAATCTGTTTTTGTCACAGAATTGTAAGATAAATGAATTATCATGATAATGTGCATGTCCTGTGATTTGCATATAGACGACTCGTTTCTGATAACGCGACAGGCTATCATAAAAAGGCGCATGAATACATTCTATGTGCGTCTCAGTGATCGACCCAACTTTATGCCCCAAAACTGTTTTAATAATTTAAGATTTAATCTGTTTATTTCACAGAATTGTTAGATAAATATGATTTGCATCAGATTCTCGGTGGTGTCCAAAAAGCCGGCTCGTTGAGATCCCATTCTGGACACTACCTCGAATCTGATACAAATCACAGGACATGCACATTATCATGATAATGTGTATGTATCAATCAGTTTCATAAAAACTCTTGGTACAGGTTTTCATAGATAGGTGAACCCAGATCTCGGTATGTATATAGTACAACCGCCGTGGACTGATCACTTTCCACGGTTTGGCAATATTATTTCCACGGACACAATAATATTAGATTCCAAACACTAATCATAGGAATAATCATCTAAAATTTAATTAAGAAGCACCAGGTACATCCCTTTGCTTCAATAATTAAAATTTTGCCGATGATGATTTTTATTCCTGATAAATACATGCGTGGACATCACTGCCCACGTGCAGACTACGACCAATCCACGGCGACTGTATTGTATGTTTTCACAAGAATATAGTTCAGAAATTTATAACAAATCTTAATTTGTTTGTCAAACAACTTCTGTGATATATTTGTCGAAATATCAGGTTATTCCTATCAGCATTTTTTATCACTGTGACCCTATACCCCAATATTAAATAGAGTCAAGAGTCACTTCCCTTTTTAATGTGAGTGTCAAGTTTGATGTTATATATATACATGTCTAAATTTTATATTATACTGTTCACAATATAACAGTTGATTATTAATCATACGATCACTGCTGATTTTGTTCCTAAATGCACTGTCAAAGAGAGTTCGACCACAAAGTGTACCACTAAAGTCTTTTTTTCCATTTTGATTTTTCTTTTTGTGCTTTTATGAAAAGCATCAGCAAAAGAAGCGAAATAATGTTTTAGAAATGTGTTTGTCCCTCGAACTTAAAAGAGATCTCCCCTCCGCAAAAAAAGCTTTTTTCAACTCAAATTAATTTTCTGAAAAAAAAAAATAATAATAATTTGTGCAATGCAAAACGTTTTGGTAATACAAAAAAGTTTTGTATTTGCACAAATTATTTTTTTATTTTTAATTTTCAAAAGAAAATAACTGAAACAGAAAACTTGTTTGACGAGTGCAAAATGTTTTCCAACATAATTCTGCCAGTACAGACTTTAAAACTACGCAGATGGAATAGGGTATGCATTTCACCATCATGATGATGAGTGGTTCGAAACGTTTGGTAAGGGGGGGGGGGGGGGGGCGGTGATATTACAGGAGATTATTTCATATCAGTACTCTATCGATAGGGGAGGTAAAACTACATGTTTTAAATAAGTTTTTTGAAAAGGGTATACTCTCCCTTCACAGTCTTATCCGAAACGATAAGACAAAGTTCCTTCACAGTCTTATCCGAAAAGATAAGACAAAGTTACATGGGCCTTCCATGCAATTACCACTTAAAAGTCATTATTCTGTATCTCTTTTACATCAAGATCAAGTTCACAATAGAGAATAGAATAGAAAAGAATAAGTTTAGTAAGTAAGTAAGTAGTAAGTAAATTTTATTCAACAGAATACAATCATTATGGTTCAAAATGTTTTTCATTAATTGTTTGTGAAAGTAATTATATTCTGTTGGAATACAACATGGCCAGATTGGCCGTCTTCCTGCTGTTTATTTAACAATATACCAAATAATTACATTTACAGAATAACACATAACAAATACAAGACATTAAGGTACATTGTTAGGAGACAGCATAGCCAATTGGCTGTCTTCCTGCCGCCTCCTCGAAAGAACTTTTTTAAAAAAAACTACACTATAATGGAGTAGACGTTCTTGAAGAAGTTGACCACGGTTACCACGACCCAAGGCACAGCAGTTGTATGGCTGTACGGACGACCTCGAAAACACATTTAGAAGCTTTTGACGGCATAAATGTGAGGTCTTTTAGGATGAGATAGCAAATTACTTTTTCAATAAAATCGGCGAGATATGAAGGAAGTAACAAGTATTCTATTAACCCTCTACCCAACATGGATAGCAAGCGGGACTTGCACAGTAGATATTTTGAATAACTAAATAATTGTCAATCCCTGTTCCAGAAATACAGCCCACGACTCCTCATTGGATCGAACTCGATGAGCTCGCTCCAATGAGGGACTATAAGCCATGCTCCCAAAACAAAAAATGAAAATCTAGAAAAAATTGACTGGGAATTTTGCATATATAGCGCTGGCCGGTTTAGGTCGTTACGTTGGGGGGAAGGGTTAGCATATGTGGATGCAACTGTGTAGTATAGGCTGTGTTATTCTTAACATCAGAAGACTTGCATCTCGAAGTTTGCTAAGCTGCTCCTCTATTACCAGTAAAGCAGAGTGTATATTATGTCCATTCATATCTCTTTCACAACACCAAATTGGTGATGGTGAGATATATGGATGGAAAGAGTAACGGTGCTATGGGCTGTTGTGGTAGTGGACTTCGCCGAATGGACGTCAAGCCTCCTCGATAGTGGGGAACGGCTTCATCATCTTCTGGTACTTCTTGTTGGTTAATGTTGCTGTCCACCGTTTCAAAAGGTGAGGAAAAGTCACTCATCATCCCTCTTCTTCGTAGTATCTAAAAGTAAATAGGTTTCTGCTATGGAGTAATCATATTACATGTTGGCTCCATGATTTTCAAAGTTGCTTTTTCGTCGCCTGAGTGCTAGAATGTTCTATGTCCCATAGGGGAAATAATGTATTGTCCCATAGGGGACATAGAACATTCTAGCACTCAGACGACGTTTTGTCAGACTGGTGATGTTGATGAAAAAATAGCTTTAGTTGCTAACATTATACTTATTCCGATGAGGTGATAGTAAACGTCAAAAATGATTGCTTTTCCCACTGTTGATAAATGTTTACCACCTTTCCATCCAGATAGCACATGGTATTCTGTGCGTAGGTTTGATTCAAATGACGTTTTGCCCTGCCTATAAAACAATGTAACACTAAAAAGGTGATTATTATTATGCAGAATTCCTTGTCACCCTCCAGTTCGAGGTTCTCGGGGGTCTGACCCCAGTATCTTACTGCCAGTGCGCACTCTCAAACCAAATAAGATTACTGGCCCTTGGCCCCCGCTTCCGACTCTCGTGGATTCAGAACCAAATAAAAATATTTCAAATCCCACATCGTTCCTGTGCGCTTTCGGTGAGCTGAAAGTTTTCATTCATTCGGGTGATTATTGTATTTTTGGTTGTTCTGACCAGAGCGGAGAAAAAATGACACTTTAATAAGAAATGATCCTGCATTACCAACAACAACAGCAGGTGGAAAAGAAAATTCTATAATCAGAGAATCAACATTGGGCACCAATTTGCCATCAACAGATTTGTTTATTTATTTATTGGTGTGTAAGGTCACATATTTATGCACAATGGCTAATCATGACCGTGACAGTTTTACGGGTGGAGGAAGCCGGAGTACCCGGAGAGACCCACCGAGCAACTGTCAGCTTCCCAACATACTGACTCCACACAAACAGGGTGAGCATTGGTTGAAGACAAGTGCACCATCGACGTGCAGTACGCCTTAGTACACAACACTACCGTGCCCCACGTGGGCAATGGAGATGAAGTGTCTTGCCCAAGGACACAACGCGGTTGCCGCAGGTGGGATTCGAAAAAACTATTACTTCCAACGAGGGGTCACCTGATATGGTTTTGTCGAAATTTTTTGAAAAATTTGAAAAAAATGATATTTAAAATAATAAATTTTGAAATCATCTGCGTTTGGTAAAGGGTTAAAAGCACTTGAAATGGACACACACGGTTGGCTAAAATGACTACTGCAGTACCTTTCCGCGGTCTGCCGTCTGTCGACTTTAGTCGCCTGTCGCGCCAAAAGAGTTAAAAGCTGTACGCGAATTGAAATCTTGTTACAGGAAATAGTTGTGTCAGCAGAGAACTAACAGTACCCGTAGAATTTGAAATAACAGAAGCCAAACCAACAGAAATCCCCCCCCCCCCCTCACCCACCACAACAAAAGAATGTAAGGAAACCACGTAAACGATATGAAACTGCTGAAACGTGGGAGAGTTACAGGGAACAGCTCGACCAATATTTGGTGGCAAACAACGTGTCTGATAGCATGAAAGTTGCATCTCTTGTTAGTTTAATAGGTCCAAAAACGTATAGACTGTTGAAAAACTTTTTGGCACCAGTAGTTAATCCCGCCGAGAAAACTTATGAACAATTTATTTCATTGTTAGGCTCTCATCTTAATCCAGAACCGTCCATAATTGTTGAACGTTTCAGATTCCATAAACGGGAACAAGCCGTTGGTGAAGGGGTGAGATCGTTCCTTGCAGAACTACGAACATTGGCAATACATTGTAACTTTGGAGATACAGTGCAAGATACATTACGGGACCGATTTGTTTGTGGTCTGGGACATGAAAATATTCAAAAACGTTTATTAGCCGAGTCAACATTAACTCTTGAGACAGCAGTTAAAATTGCCGTTGCTATGGAAACAGAAAGCCATGATGCTTCTGAACTACGTGGTCAACGCAAGCATAGTTAGTACACTACAAACTCTGAGGAGTTGAACAAAATAAAACTATTTAAAAGCCCAACAAAGAAACCAGTCAAATTTAAACATGAAATGAGTATTCAGCACAGTACAGGCAGTACACCCAGAAAAAGTTGTTACAGGAATGATGGAAATCATACATCAGGGAAATGTACCTTCATTTCTGCAAAGTGCCGCTATTTTTCAAAGACTGGACGTCCTGAAAAAGTTTGTTTTAAGAAGAAACGTGATTTTCAAAAACAGAGAAGTGTACACTATATTGATCAAAATTTTGAACTTGTTGAACCAATATTTTACATAAACAAATTACAAACTTCGAAACCTGATCCAATCGTTTTGCATCCAGTGATAAATGGTAAACCACTCCAAATGGAGTTGGATACTGGCTCATCGGCTTCACTTATATCGAAGAAAATTTACAATAAACATTTTCACAGCCAGTGTTTGAACAAAACAAACATTCGCTTGTAAACATATTCAGGAGAGTGCATTACACCACTTGGTAATTTTACAGGGTCTGTAGAACTGAATGGTCATCCTGAGAATTTAGACTTGTTAGTTGTGCCCATGGAGAGTCCTGCTTTATTTGGCAGGGATTGTGGCTTAAATATTTCCAAATCAACTGGAAAGAAATAAAACTTCTGCAAATGTCTCAGAATAATTTGGATACAAAAAAACTGAACTAAACAAGATTCTTGACCAACATGAAAGTGTCTTTGAAGACCATCTGGATAAATTGAATGGAAATAAAGCAAAATTGTCTGTCGATCCTGATGCTCAACCAAAAATTTCATAAGGCAAGGCAGGTACCGTATGCATTGAAACCAAAGGTAGAAGCCCGGTTAGATAGATTTCAAAAAGAAGGAATACTCAGTCAAGTTGAATTCAGTGACTGGGCTGCACTTGTGCCAGTTGTTGAAAAAGATGGAAATATTCGTTTTATGTGGTGACTACAAGGTCACTGTAAATTCTGTAGTGAATGATGAACAACATCCGTTACCGAGAATTGATGACATGTTTACTTCATTGTCAAGTGGTACTAAATTTTCGAAAATAGACTTGAAAAATGATATCTTCAGATGGAAGTGGATGAATCATCCACAAAACTGTTAACTATAAATACACATGAAGGGTTATTTATGTATACTCTCGTGTTTCGAATAGAGGTGCGGTCTGCGATATAAGTGCGGGGTAGAAAAAATGGCCATAATTAATAAAAGTGCAGACTGGAATATAAGTGCAGGGTGGGAAATCCCATCGGAGCATGCGACATATACATTAGAAGTCAAAATAATTTGTAAGATAATGGTTAGATGACCACTATAGGCAATGTCACTGTATGTGTCCTGCGTTTCCTACAATGTTAACACCTGGTTCTCACCGTTCTTGCATTATTTGTTTTTTTTTTTTGGAAAGCCCACATGGAACCTGGTGCTACCAATGTAGGAAAAGTGGGACACATGTTTACAGTCAATATGGTGCCAAGTGGTGATCCTGCAACTTACTTTGAATTGAATTGTACGGTTTTTAGATTCCTTACCCTTGAGGCCAAAATAAACATACCTGTACAGTTTATTATAGAGGTACCGGTAAGTAAATGCAAGCGATAATTTATTTGCTGCAGGCAAAATGCACAATGTTTCCCTCGGATGTTCCACTCTGTCGAAAATTGAATAGAAGTGCAGACTGGAATAAGCGTGGTGCAGGGTGGAAAATTTTCGGGAAAATAATAAACATGCGTGCATGTTTATTCCAAACACAAGAGTAATCGACTACTATTTGGCATCGTGTCTGGGCCTGCTATGTGGCAAAGCGTAATGGATCAAGTGTTATAGGATATTCCTTATACAAAATGTATAATCGATGAAATGATTAAAAGCAGACGACACTTGCAAAAAAAATTCTTGAATAACTTTTTTTCATTTTTGGTTTCAAAAACATAGGTTATGACCCCTTGTTGGAACGAGCTCGACGAGCTCGTTCCAACGAGGGGTCATAACCTATGTTTTCGAGACAAAAAATGAAAATATTTTGAAAAGTAATTGTCGATTTTTGAGAATAGCGCTGGCAGGTTTGGCCGTTACGTTGGGTAAAGGGTTAAAAGCATACAACTTGAAAGCAAATTTAGAAAAGTGTGAATTTTTCAAAAGTATGATTTCATATTGTGATCGTGACATTGATGAGAAGGGTCTTCACAAATTTACTGAAAAAGTTGAAGCTAACTTAAGGCACAAAAACCTGAATATGTTTCTCAATTGCATTCATATTTGGGTCTTGTCAATTATTACCATAGTTTTCTACCGAATCTGTCGAGTGTTGCGAACACCTTGAATAAACTTCTACATGTTGATTCAAAGTGGAACTGGTCTGCAGGTTGTGATGTTGCATTTCAGACAGTACACAAGCTACTGGCTGGCTTCAGGGTGAATTCAAAAACACATAAAATGTACTTACAGTTTTCTACACTTTTATTAAAACCCTAAGTATAGTTCCTACAAGTTAAACTTTAAACAAATTCTCTCTCTGGTAAAAGTTTGAAAATATCAGATACGAAATGAGACTAAGTCGAAATTATCACATCGCTCTCATCGCGTCCTGTGTCTGGAAATGTTGTCTGGCCTGGCAGCGTTCGGCGGCGTCCTTCCACGAGAATAGGAGAGTGACTTCTTGTACATACGGAAGACCAGAGAGAAGTCCCGTCTCGGGTGATTCCGTTGGCTTAAATACGATTTGAATCGTGTCTACTCGGCAGAATTTACGTCATAAAACACCACAAAACACCACATATACCCCAAGATGGCGGAGAGGTATTTCTTAACCCCTTACTTCCATCCTGGAATAGTAGGGCATCCGGTGGGTATCCTATGCTAAGAGTATGCGTTCTCGCATTTAAAAGGATGCTGGCAATTAATAGGTGTATAACCGCAAAACCAGTCGGCCATCTTGTGAATGTGCAAGATTGCACAATTCTCAGAGCTGAAACTGATACTGGGTGTGTTGAGGTTAGGTCGGGTCAGTATACAATGCTAAAACCTGTCAAAAGCATTCTGATGGGGTTATTATAGGTTAGGCTTTTACTAGCTCATATGCCAATCATAATTGCAAATACTGTCAAAAACACCTTTTTACAGTAAGTGCATAAAGTACTTTTGTAGGTCAGTTTGCACTGTTATTATGCAATGCAAATATACGAGGGATTGAATAAAATTACATAACTTGGGCTTGAAAACAGCGTTTACTTATTAAAGTTTATACAACAGAGAATTATTACCAAGTAGGACTTGGCCACTCTGATTAACACATTAACACTTCGGGAACCAAGATTCTCGAGTGCTTTCATAAGACTCCGACGCACCCCACGGAGGTTAACCCGACGTGCTCCGTGGAGGGGCTCCGTGGAGGGCATTTCGTTACAATCCTCCCAACCAAGACGCGAGGTCCGGTAAACTTTTAGCGGAGCTCGAGTCTGGATCAGATGAATTCCAGAATTATCAATAGTGATCAGGATAGTGACCAGGATCACCAGGATCACCGGCTGACCGGATCCAGGGAAACTGGATGACCAATCACCCGCGGTGACCAAGATGCTACCAACATCACGGTCAACACGGTGACGGGAATCCATGACCAGGATCAGTCACTACCAGTTTTTAGGGAGAAGAAATGCACTACAGGGATTATTTATTACGGACTAATATTTTCGGAACGCCACCAGACAACAGGAATCACCTTTTCTCCTAAGGTATTACATTCTTAATTCCTGTAAGTAGTAAAAATAACAATAAACTCTACCTGATTCTGTTAGTGGGGAAAAACTGATAATTACGGATCGTAAAATCGAAGCTATGCTTCTTCAAAGGAGTTCCCCATAGAAGGTCAAATCGACACAGAGGACAACTTTGTTTTTGCTGCATCCAAGTTAACCCACAGTAGAGATGTACTAGCTGAGTACATTGAGGACAACGATATGCTTCACGGGGCCCAATAATGTCCAACAAGCATATCGCACATTGTCTCCCATCTCCATCAACTATATTTTGTCTGGCTTGAAAGATTCGAAGGCTTGCGTACATTTCAAGCGAGTATTGCAAGACTTGATGACTGTATTGTGCATTTTCCCATTCATAGGTATGTTCCACCTGCACATGATGGAACGTTTCACCAATTATCATGCGATATTCGCGAGGTAAATCGGGTATGGAGATTTGACTATATTCACTTGGGCGAAATGGACGGACCAGAGTCGATGTGATGAATAGATCGATCCCATTCTCCGATTGATAAGGAATTCGTTGATCATAATAAGTTCCGTCCCACCGTGGGTCATTCCAATAGCGAATAACACTTACACGGCTTGATCGTGCTGCCTCCCAAGGGGTTGCTAATCGAGCCTCATGTTCGATTACCACTATGTGAGGCATCACCAGTTCGCGTCCTACTTCCGTTGTATGAAGACAATACCGGTATAAAACTTGAGTTCGAATCAATTCTAAGTGACCGGTGACTTCGTTTAACTGGACCATATCCCACACACGGATTTTGCGCTGAAAAGCGGAAGCTCCGTTGTGAAAGATCATAGGTACAGGTATACGAAATCTCTGTGTCCAATACTCTAGTTGCTCCGGAAGAAAATCTTCCGAAGTTGGGTTAACTTTACGGTTGGCATATGCCGTGGCCCTTTTTTCACGGATTCAATATTACTTATAAACTAACTAAAAACGTGTTTCAACTTATCTTAAGATAAAAGAAACTGACTACAACAATTAAATATCAAGTGCAATAACCAAATTATCAAATTAAATGTGACTGATTATACTCTAAAACTGGAAAATAATAATAAGAAATAATTTCAAACCTTAAAAACTATTTTACACTATGCTACAGCTGTGCCGTATGAACAATTCTACTTTCCCCGTTAACGGTTCTTCGTTAGTTTTTAATCTGTTGTCGATAGTGACGAAACTAGGAGTCACGTCTAGAATGTCACTATATAATTTTGATTGACAAGAACTTTTTCGTTTACTTTACGGAGATACTTTGTTGTTTGCGCAAGAAAAATATTATACAATAATGTCTAAAGATGACAACAGTGCCCGACGGCACGCAGCTGTAGAGGTCGCCTTTTTAACTTCTGTCATGTCATACGCAACTCAAAACTGATGTGGATCCATTTCAGCTGGTACTGGAAGCTTCGGCTCGTTACCGATACCCCACCTCATGGGTGTATGGCAGTGCGGGCAAGAAGCTGGCTCAGGAGCACCGGCTTTTGATCTGGCCCATGCAATACCACAAGAGTAGTGGATTTGCTGCTTACATTGGCCACATTCAAATAAATCCTGCCAAGTTTTTGAAATTTCTGCTAAGCAGATGCAGCAAGGGTCTCCAAGACCCTTATAATGAGTTTGTACCTCCTGCGTCTCATTATATTTAATAATTTGGCTGCGTAAACTAAAACGTTGTAATCGTCTTCCCTCGTGTCGGATTAAAGCTTCACGAAGGAGCCGATACTGCTTTTGCTGTTTCTCCAATTCATAAGTTTTCTGTACATTGCCAGGAGGAAAGAATCGTGCAGGGTGCATTTGGTGCTGATAAAATCCAAAATCTTCATCAGCTTCACTGGCGGGATAGTCACTACCAGGGAAGATCTCATGACTTCTGAATGGACGGACCAAGCCAGGATTGGCTATTAGGTCCAATTCAGCATCCAATTGATTTCGCCCATGGTCATAATATCGGCCATTCCAACAGGGGTCATTGACACAATGAATGACCTCGTCAGGACCGGGACCAGTGACCTCATGGGGTTCAACTTCGACTGGGAACTCCGGAAAATGCCAAAGATGGGGAAATATTACTTTTCTTTCCTCAGAGAGATAAAAACGATAGCCAAGTTGGTGTTGCATTATCTCTGTCTGGCCATTGGCAGGATTATAATGTCTCGTGTTCCAAATACGAATAAACCTTAAACGGCGACGTTGCCATAAATCTTTTGGAAAATATAGAGAATGACCATGACAGGGAGCCGCAGCTCGATGAAAGGCTGCGCGTTTATGTTCTTCAAACCTTGCCCGTTCCTCGTAAGTATGGCAAGGAGTGATGGCATGTTGGTAGGCTTCGCGTTGATGTAAATCGTACAGTGCCTGTTCTTCGGCAAATTCGTCAAATTCCAAAGTAGTTGCTGAAGCCATACCAACAAGAAAATTTAATCAAATATAAAATAGAATATAACTATATTTAAAAGAAACCACTATGTTACCAATAGTATTATATTTATACACTAAAATTTACACTGATAATTCGCTCCCCTGGGTTCGTCTGTAACTTGGTGCACTCAATCAACACTCTTTCCACCAACTTTCAAATTTGCTTGCCTTGATACTGGAGTCCTGTGTGTAACTTATCTAATACACTCCAGGAACTCCGATTTTATAAAAATTGTTACACTGCAGTGCAGAATTACTAACTTTGGGAAATTTTTCACTAGTAAACAAGACAAACACAGACGACCCGTTATCGTCATGGATCAGGTTTCCAATGAAGGATTATACATAAATTGGGAAACCAGATTCATGAAAATCTTATATATATGTAGTAGTCTACGTAGACTTTTCTGTTTGTTGTTACTTATTAAAGTTTACATTTCTCAATCTTCACTCTGAAGGTTTTCATTTTGTGTTGGCAACTGATAATGCCGATACACAGTATTTGGGCCTGTTCGGTAATCAAACGTTGACCCTGTGAAATGTCCAATATAATCTGGGTGGTATTGACGATAGACAACAAAGGGTTGAAAACTCCTTGGTTGGCCATCTGAGTGATATCGTGCTCGTCTGTGATGACTAAAGTCACGATATCTTGCACAGAAGGGAGTAAACTCTGCTACATTTCTTCGCATGTGAAACCTATGATGTACACTACTGGTAGTAGCCACCCGGTGACTATAATACCGTAGAGGTTCACTTACCTCACCCTGTTCGTTGATTTTTGGATATTGTAAATCAGGGCAATTGTATATCACTAAATATCTAGACCTATTTGCAAAAGTTAAATGAGTGTCAACAGCACTGTCATAATAATATATCAACTCTCGCTCAACCTCTATATATACTATATTCATATCCATATCAAAATATTGACATCCAAATACATCCTCAACGTCTAAGAGATCTGTATCTTTCATAAAGTCTTGTTCATATGTATTGGGTCGTATGATATCTCGATCAAATTCATGAGGAGAGGTCAACGGGCGAGGTGTTCTGAAAAACTCGCTCCTTGCCCACTCCCACGGCCTCGGTCGAATATCGATTATAGGTTCTGAGACAATATCAGTAGATAATGGAGCAATTTGTCTTGCTTCTACATCACTTAAAGGAGGGGTGTGTACGTCTAATCCAAGATCAGCTCGTGCAAGTTCATTTTGTATCACACTGATACCTGACTCTGCAACGTCAGTGTCCAGAACAGTGGTAGAATCACTAGGCAACGAATCACTTGTAGGTGTGGTCATACTGGAAGAAGTATGTGATCTCATTGTTATATCATAAACAAATCCACCAAGTCCATCTTGGCTCTCGGGGTCCCGATGAATAATTGCATCATGGGTTCTAACAGGTAATCTTGGAGGAAGGACTAACGTTTCCACTGTATCCGTAGGCGAATAAGGTGGAAGTCGTTGAAGTCGTTCCGGTGTAGATAGTAAAATGGAGTCAGTAGGAGTTTGAACACTACTTGGAGGAGTCGACAAAAGGTCCGAAAATGCTATAGAAGGTGATGGTGATTCTTCTATTGATGCCAATACAGATACACTATTATCAGATGAATTGCTATTTATATTTACGTTTATACTAGATGAATTAGTGTCTTGAAAAAGTTCTCGTGAAACAGTACTATTACTGTCAGTTCCAGTACTAACTGTACTTGAAGTTTTATCATCATATAAAGTGTCACAATCATTATAATAACTCTGGTAATCAGGGAAATCATCGAGCCCACTGTCAACACTAGAATCGGATTCTGCCATTTGTACACTGGTCACTGAAACAAAAACACACAGTGTGTGAACTACTGTTTTTCAGTTTCTTTGTCTATATCAAACATAGTTATGTGGACATTGGCAGAATCCACGTCATGTTGTACACGGGGATATATTGATTTCCTATTAGGTTGAGGAGAAGGTCTAAAGTTTTGAACAGCTTTTCTCATCATGTCTCTAATACTCTTAGGAGGTTGTTGTTGTTGTGCTCCAGTTGGATCAGCAGGAGCTGAAGGCTGTGGTCTAGGTCCCATACTAGTATAGATTTCATCATCGGCAAATGCAAAATTAGACATTTCACTATCATCAACAGCAGAAAAAGTCGGTTTACTTTTACGGTTTCTTAACCATTTGTATATCTGTTTGTGTCTATCGGCTCGATAGCACTTCCAAAGCAGATATAATCCTATTATTAATGCAACGGTCGCGAGAGCATAAGCCCACTTAGGGACTTCAAATGAGTCCGTCATTTGTAAATTTAGCGAGTCAAGTTCATGAATTAAGTCATCCATGGGTAAGTCATCCAAGTGATCTATTCCTTTCGGTATCGTAAACGTCGATATGTTCACCCTCTCTATGACAGGTTTCCACATCTGTCGTTGTAACAACGAGAAATTTGGTAACACTGTCTTGGTAACTATCCGAAAAGTAGAATTATCCCTTTTATGGAAATAACTCGGTAACATTAATTGACCGCTCGATGCCATACATAACGGTTTTAATTCCAAAATTCCAATTGGCGGAAGAATCCGTTTCGGTTTCGGATTTCTTCGTTTCGGACACGTAATTGAGAATCGTAGTGGGACATCTGTCGTGATGTACCACATTCCTTCATCGATTCTAGTACTGAACGGGAGGTCGATATTCAATCGAACTTCCGTTTGACATAAGTTCGGAATTTCTAATTTCATGTTTAAAAACAAAGCTAACATACAACTTGTCGTTGTATGTATCGTTCGTACGGCACCTACTAAAGGACAAAACAACTTATTGTTATCTACACATTGGTCATGTCCTATTTCTGGGACATACTTCGTCCTTTCTTTATTAATAATTAGTATGTCAGATTCAAGAGTATATATTGCTACTAATTTATTTGCAACTCGCGACGCATTCTTAGTTACATTGACAAAGGGTACAGGCAAAGCCTGCACCTTGAACACTTCAAATTGCAAGTTCGAATTACGTAAGGGGATCTTCATAAAGATCACCAATTTATCGTCATCATAAATGGCAGCCGTCGTAAGCAAATGATAATATTGCCATAACTCTGTTGTCAGATCTAGTGGCAACATGGACTTATCATCTAATTGAACTTTAATACTCATTAATATCGAGGTCAATAGTGAAGGATCCACTATTTTCGGTGATAACTTTCTATCGGCTAGGATATCCATTTGATCATGTAATCCCCGCAGAGTGGTTTCTGCGGCGATTATCATTGATTCTAATCGACTCATTACAAACTCAAGCTGATGATAAGCATGAGTGAAATGTTCAAGATATAATATTCGATCTGAATGATTCTGAACTACTTGATTTACTCGACCTTGAAATAACATCAATTCGCGCGACATATTTAACATAAATTCTCTATTTTTCAGAATCGCTTCATGATTCATCTTAATGAAGGTTAAACTTTGTTTTTGAATATGTTGAATCATTGCTTGATTAGTACTGACACGTCTTAAATTTTCTGTTATCCCATCTAAATCTGATTGGGATACAGTTCCAAAGAGAAAACTCAATCCTTCACCTACAAAGTCGAACAAACCTCGTTTCTTCCGAGACGAGTTTATTGTGTGGCCATGTAATCTGCGGTAATCGTTCAGATCCTCTTTTATTCGTTTAACATGATTATTTAGGTATCTGATCTCCTGGTGTATATCCGTTATGATCGATTGTATCGCAACGGCAAGAGTAGAGTTTTCACCATTTACTTCGACAAAAGTTCGTCGAAAAGCTATGGTTGTAGCATTATACAAACCAGCAGTATATTGCATACTTCGATTAAGTCTGCGCACATATTGTATAAAAGGCTGGATCTCATAAACAAACATTGTACTCCAATCACTAGTTACCATATTTACTTCTTTCACTTTCTTAAAAATCACATTGTTTCTAATAATAGTATGTCCATCTATTATTGTAGTCGTAGTCAAAAGACCAACTAATAACATCCAACTCAACATCTTGCTCCTACAATGAGAAAGGAAGCAAGAGTTAGCGCAATGAGTAATACGCGATTCAATTACTTTTACTCTGACGATTTATTTCCGGATGTAAAAGGTCAGAAAGTTAATCCAACTACAAGAGAGTCATAGTCAGTTCGCGAGGCTGACAAGAGTTCACTCATAGTTTCGTTCCAAACAAATCATAAGTCAATACAATTTTGTTACACATTTTACACTTTCTCTCGTCTCTCTCAAACTTAAGGAGTGGCACCATAGGTGTGACGTTTAGATATCATTAGTCCTGTGGTAATATTTAATCACTAGTACTCCAGGCAGAGGGTACCATAATTGCTCCTAATTCTAATTTCTCACCTGGTTCTTTAATCTTATTATGATCTTGTAACACAGCTTGTATACAAGAGATCATCTCAGTTATATCTTTACTTGACTGTTTTGGTTGAGGCTCACTACTTTGGCCTTTTTCTTCAGTTATTTGTAATTGGTCAACTTCCATCGTTGAATCATTTACTCGATCATTTTGATCGTTAGCAATGAACCGTGATGGCAGTTGATCAGTGGAAGGAGCTTGTAGCTCCTTCATTCGTCTCTTGTAATCTCGTACCTGTTGTACTTGTTGTCTTAATTCTGCTAATGGAACACCATCTTCTTCTGAAGAAGAATGTTCTCGTCTTTGTCTTTTATTCTTAATGATCGACGTTAAGGGGTGTTTTTCTTGAATCCCTTGCATATCGTCACTTTCATTACTGTCACTACTGCTACTGTATTCAGTAGTCGACTGTTCTGATGGGGCAGCGTAACGTTGTATTCGTCGCGCTCTAACAGGTTGGACAGGTTGAGGCACCTCCCATTCTTGAGGCGCTTTACTAAGTCTTTCCCCATGACATTTAATTATTCTGCGAGTTAATTGATCTTGTATCTTGTAACTCACTGGACCTGTTCTTTCAATGACTCGAAATGGGTAGTCCCATTTCGATTCTAATTTTCCTTTAGATTTTCCTGAGGAGTATAAAACAGGATCACCTACTTCAAAGGTGATATCCTTTGCTGTAATATCATGTAATCTTTGTTGTTTTAATACTCGTTTCTTTTGTGCAGCTTGTTGTTTCCGAAATGCTTTATGTTGTTCCTGAATGGGTATCTTATGAGGTTCTTCCCCTACATATTTTTCTCGAGGTTTAAGTATATTGTCGAGTGGTAAAACCACATCTCTGCCATACACCAGGTAAAATGGCGAGAATCCAGAGGATTCACTACCATTAAACCTGATGGCTGCCATAGCTTGGTTTAGGAATAAATCCCAAGTTTCTAATTCGTCTCGAGCTAGTTTTGCTACGATGTCATTCAGAGTTCTATGTAGCCTCTCCACCTTACCATTAGATTGTGGATGGAAGTAGGAAGTGGTCACATGATGTATCTTGAAATAATCAGTTAAATATTTCATCACTGCATTTACATTTTCAGATCCATTGTCTGTTAATATTTCTAAAGGGCATCCAAATCTTGGAAAAATTTGATCTATTATCAAATTAGCAATTGTTTCCGCCTTTTTATCAGGCACTGGAAACGCTTCAGGCCAGCCAGAATAAATATCTATGAAGGTCACAATGTATTTGTTTCCTGATAAAGTCTCAGGGTGTGGACCACTCATATCCAATGCTATTTTAGCAAAGGGGTATGGAGGTCTGTCAGTCTCTTGCAATGGCAAAGTGTGAGCTCTGGTGTTACGAGCTCGACACACAAGACAATTTTCTACATGTTTATAAATATGTTTATATAAATCTTTCCAATAATATTTTCTACTGATATTATTGTACACTTTGTCTATGCCAAGGTGACCTAATTCGTCATGGTATTGTTTCAACACATCTGCATGTAATTGTTCTGGTATGCACAAGCGTACCCGTGGGTTATCGTCAACTGTACTGATGTAATATAATACTCCCTTAATCATGAGGTATCTACTACTAATGTGTGCAGGGGTATTGTTACCTTGATACTTCTTAATGATTTCAACAATCTTTTCATCTTTCTGTTGCTCAACCTTCATGTCCAAATCTTTGTAATTAATTGCTTGTGGTTCGGGCGGAACCTGAGGTTCATCTGTGATGACATGTACATATCTTTGAGGATCAAATTTGTTACTATTTATAATTCCAATTTGTAATGCTTTCTGATTTTCCACATTATCCATCTCGTACCCGGGGTCTGCGTTTGCAATTCCTTCAGGTAAACAAGAAAGTAGGTCAGCACATGTATTCTTTCTACCTGGTAAATATTCAATCTTACAATTGTAGCTAGCTATCTTTAATGCCCAGCGTTGTACTTTGGCATTGTTTTGCGGACTTTTCAACAAGTACTGCAAGGGGGCGTGGTCTGTCTTAATAACAAACTCTGCTCCCTGCAGGTAGTTATTGAATTTATCCAATGCGTATGAGATAGCGAAAGCTTCTTTCTCAAATGTCGACCATTTCTGTTGGGTTTCACCCAATTTATGAGAGAGGAAGACAATGGGTTTTTCATCAGGTACTCCAGGTAGTTGACCTGTTTCGTCATCACATGGTTGTGCCAAAACCGCTCCGACACAGCGGCCACTGGCATCAGTGTAAAGTACGTAAGGCTTTCTGGGATTTGGATATGACAAATGAGCAACTTGAGTTAAACGATCTTTCAACTCTTGAAAGGCTTTTTGATGTGTTTCTCGCCAATGAAATCTTGCATATTTCTTTGTCAGTTCTAAGAGTGGTTGAGCAATTTCGCTGAACCGAGGAATAAATCTACGGTAGTATGAGGTCATGCCCATAAAAGATCTCACTTCTGTTACCGTTTTCGGCGGATTTAATTTTCGAATGACCTCGACCTTCGAAGTCTCAGGTTTAATTCCATCTTTACTAATTACAAAACCAAGATAAGATGTTTCAGATTGAAAGAAGGAACACTTCTTAGCTTTTAGCTTCAGTTTATGTTTTCTTAGTCGACCAAACACTTGTTTAATGTGGTCGATATGAGATTTTATGTCACGGCTAAAAATCAAAATATCGTCAAGGTAGGCCAGAGAAAAATCCTCTAGGCCCTCCAAGACGCTTGTCATGAGGGATTGATACACCGAGGGCGCATTCACGAGTCCGAAAGCCATTACCTTGAACTCATAAAGGCCCTTATGACAAACAAAGGCCGTTTTTGGTCTGTCTTCTTCATCCATCTTGACTTGCCAGTAACCCGACTTCATGTCAAGAGTGGTGAAGTATTGACATCCATTCAATAAAGTGAAGATGTCGTCAATCAATGGAAGCGGCCAGTTCGTAACTTTCGTGACTTCATTGAGCTTGCGGAAATCAACGCAGAAGCGTTTCGAGCCGTCTTTCTTGTCCACGAGTAGGCACGGAAAACTCCATGCACTATTTGACCTTCGGATAATTCCGGATTGAAGCATTTCTTCAAGTGCTTCATCCATAATTTTTCTCTTCAGTAATGGAACTCTATATGCTCTACTTTTGATTGGTGGCGCATCACCTGTGTCGATACGCATTTTCACTGTATCTGTCTGAGTTAATTCTTTATCAGTTTTTGCAAACAAGTCTTTATTATTATTGATGACTGGCATCAACAGGTGCCGTTTGTCTTCAGGCACCTGTATGTCAGCATCTGTGATCTGGTCTTCAGGTGTATTTTGAGTTAAGATCTGATTAATTTCTAAGACTTTTTCTTCCTGTTCTATTGGTTCAAGTTTTCCAATCAAACAACCCCTTTTTAAGGTGTAGTGTTTGTTGGTACTGTTCACCAACAGTACAGGTATAGTTTCATTTCCATTAGTGACTATACTGTTACTAACTAAGAGGCCAGGCTGTTCAGCCACATGACCTTTAGTCAGTCCATGATGTTCTAAGTATTTCGTGTTGAAGACAGATTTTGCACCGGAAGCTTTTGCTGTACACAAACAAGTGGACTGTGGTTTAAGTTCCACCTGATTGATCAGTCGAGTAAGACAACTCACCTGTATGTCTTGAACAATGGGTATATAGTGACCATCTAATCTCAATTTATGAAATTCCCAATATAAATTAACTCGATTGCCCCTTATCCAATCCATTCCTAACAACATACTTCGATTCAATTCATTTATTACTAAGAACTCATGCACCTGATAAATTCCTTGAATATAAAATTCAAGTCTAACTTTTCCTCGAGGGAGAGTGTCATTCCCAGTAATACCTGCAATGCGAGGCAAAGAATTTTTATCACCAACTAGTTTCGGTCGGTGTTTCAGATTTTTCCAAAATTTTGTACTAATACAACTAGTCTGTGCCCCTGTATCTAATAAGGCACGTACTCGTTGTCCTTTGATGTTCACTAAGACACTATTCAAAGAAGCAGCCCCATAATTTATGGTTACTGTTTCCGGTTGAGAATGTCTAAGTTTTTGTTGCTGTTGTTCCTCATTTGGGTAATCATCATTGTTTACTAAGTTATTTCCCTTGGTTTCCATAGAGTGTTTCACTTCCTGTTGACATGGGTTTTTCCAATTACTTCCCCTTGGGTTTTTCCTGTTTTGTTGTTTTGGGTTTTTCCCAAGTGAGTTCTCTTGGCTCCTTATTCTTGGATTCCTATTTCCTGATTCACTTACTGTCTGTTTCTGTTGATTTATTTCAACACAACCCTGCTTACCTGGTTGATTTATAATTTGATTGTCATAAGCATTTTTCATATAAATCATAATATCAGGGTCTACATCTACAATGTGTATCTCTTTTAATCGTTTAGGAGTAAAGTTTTGTAGAACCCTCACATAAACATCTGCACACTTCTGTTTAGGTACACCATATATCCCGCTACTGATGAGTGGGATAGCTATGTTTCCAAAATTTTCCTTGTCACATACCTGTAATACTTTTTGTACAGTACTGTATAAAACATTGAGACATTTATTTTTATCACTGTAATCATTCCAGCGTGGTCCCACAGCATGTATCACTTTTAAACATGGCAACATTCCACAAGTGGTAGTCATATTCTCACCTACTGGAAGATTTCCATGCTGTTGAATATATTGTTGACATTCTTGTTCAAGGGCTGGACCAGCTCCAAGAGCTATAGCTCTAGCAATACCTCCGCCATGGGTTAATTGGCTATTAGCCGCATTTACCATAGCGTCAGTAGCTACCTGAGTTATTCCAGTCCTGTATACTTTTATTTCCAGACCACTGGTGGTCCGATAGCTGAAACAATTTTGTGAAGTAAATTTTTCTTGCTGACTGTCCCTTGCAGGGCAGCCATTTTGTGAGTTGGCCTTCGGTTTCTTAGGCCTAGGCCTACCAGTCAGAGGAATGGTTGTGAATTTTACTGTACAATTTTTCCTATTATGTGTGGTCTGACCACACTTTGTGCATTGAATGGTTTTACTTTTCACTGGAGGAGAACCATTTTCGGTTCTCCTTGTTTGAGACTGAATACTTGGCTTTATATTACATGTTTTATTACCCGTATGTCCACCTGTCTTATTATTTACAATTTTATTGTTACAATTATTCATGCATTTATTTGGTACATTATTTACATTAATTAACACTTCTCCCTGGTGATTTCCAGTTTCACTTCTGTTGGGAGCATGTGACTTCTCATTAACTCTGCTCATTGCCCCATATGGGCAGAGTTCACTTCGTTTAAATTGACTCGGCAATCGCGAGCGAAGTGGTTTGGCTTCCCACAGCGAAAGCAGCAAAAGGTCGCCCCTGGTGACCTTTCACCTGCTGGCTGAATATCTAGTGTTCTCACCTGCTTGGTCAAGTTAACGCGACAATCGCGTTTCACGTGGCCAACGCGGTTACAACGATTGCAAACCGGTCGTGAAAATCGTGTCGGTTTCTGATATCTGTTGTAATTTTGTCCTCCCCTATTTCTGTATTGACTATTGTACTGATTTTTATTCTGATTCTGATATGGAGGTCGCGCATAACCTCCAGTGTAATTTTTCGTTAAAATATTCACCTTATGGTGTCGGCGCGCCACGCCTACGTCCATGGGAGCCTCGTCCCTTGTCTCCAGAGGGAGATCTACCTGTTCTTCCTGTTCGTCGATGGAGTCGCGAAATACAGGGTCCCGATAGCGCTCATATTCTTCGTATTGTCGGTCAAATGCCTTCCCAAAGGGCGCTTTTCCTTTGGCGGCTTCAGAGCGAGCGCGAAATTTGATTTTCGCGGCATTTTCAAATAATGCCTGACTAACAGCGTTTTCTAGAGTCTTGGGCATGCGTCGGATCAGTTTCATCCGAACATCGTTGTCATACAACCCGTCACAAAAGTAATCTGAGAGGTTTTTCTGAATGGTGGGGTTATCTATTTCCTGATCAAAGGCATCTTTTGCTAGATCAAGCAGTTGCTCAGCATATGAGACAAGAGTTTGATTTTTCCCTTGTCGCATATGGCGCAACTGATTGGTGGCCATGGAGTTATCCATTGTGGCGCTATAATGACTTTTAAGTTCGCCATACAGTTCGGACCAGGGCATTTCAGGATTTTTCTTCATTGACCGTAAAATAAAATCAGCAACTACAAAGTCACTGGTTTGGGCGGCGATTTTAGGTCGTCGTTTCTCTTCCACATCATTTGTCTCACAAAAAAGGTCAAGAGATTTTATCCAACCCCGAAAATTCAGGGGGTTCCCGTCAAATTTTTTAATATGGGAATGAATGGATTGCGCCTGAGTGGCGTTAGCTGTCTTTGCATTACTCTTTTCACTTTGGCGCACGGTTTTATGCAGGTCAATTATGGCAGAAGATGTGGGGTCTTTGGCTTTCCTTTCAGCCTCTGCCAATTTTTGTTGTATTTTTAGTAATTTTGCTTCGGCACCGACTTTGTCAGTAGCTAACTGTACTTCCAAATCAGCTTTCTGCTGTACGAATTCTGCTTTAACCTGGTCGAGGGCTGCCTGCGTATGGTGAAGGGTTTGTTGTGAGGCAGCATGCTGCTGCGTCAAGCTCTGAGCTTGAGAGCTCAGTTCAGTAATTTGGCGCTCATACTGACCCACAAGACCTTCCCTTTCCTGTTTTAATTGAGTAATTTCATCGATGAACCGTTGCTCTCTTTCTGGTGTGGTCATTTTTAATGAGTTTTATGAAATAATTACAACTGGATTTTTCTGCTGTTAACGAACGTAAAATGAAGAAAATTGCACCTACCTTGCTAGCACTATAACTGTTGAAACACACGCGGCTGTCGTTTCAGAATTTCCTGGAATTCCTCGAGATTTTTCACAGTTTCCTGAGTTTCCGTTTTTCTCTGATGTTCAGTCAAAAGTTCAATATATCTGATGAGCAACGCTCGGTGCGACCAGTCGAGCGTAGTTTGGATGTGATAGCAATTGGCGGTCGGCGTCAGTGTAAATAATGGCACGTTGGACATGCAACCAGTTCCACCATAGAGTTGTACCAGTTTTAGATTCAGAGGGCGCTGTCTGCGTCTGCTGCCTTACAAATTTTAGCTGCCAGGCATTCAATTTACCAGTAAAATTAAGGGATGTCTGTCCCTCATAAATAGTTAGCAAAAAGTTCTCACAAGTTCACTGTGCTCCCCAGCGGCAACGTTTTAAGTCAATTTCGGCTTCACTGGGTCTGTTAGGGTTAATAAATGTTTCTAGAATGTTCACCCGATCGTTTCAAGAGAGTTAAAAGTCAGAGTCTTCATCCTGACGAGCGGCACCATATAAACTGGCCTGTGGCATAGCAGGGTTAAGTACCCCGGATAAATGATCGTCTAGTGGTTGTTAGTTTGGACTATAATCGTGGCAAAAATGGCCACAGGACAATTTAAGTGTTCAGTCTTAAGAGGCAACCAATTTCTGTAGAGTCTGCAACAATTCTTGATACTGTAGCCGCAGCGAAAGGGTGAATTCAAAAACACATAAAATGTACTTACAGTTTTCTACACTTTTATTATAACCCTAAGTATAGTTCCTACAAGTTAAACTTTAAACAAATTCTCTCTCTGGTAAAAGTTTGAAAATATCAGATACGAAATGAGACTAAGTCGAAATTATCACATCGCTCTCATCGCGTCCTGTGTCTGGAAATGTTGTCTGGCCTGGCAGCGTTCGGCGGCGTCCTTCCACGAGAATAGGAGAGTGACTTCTTGTACATACGGAAGACCAGAGAGAAGTCCCGTCTCGGGTGATTCCGTTGGCTTAAATACGATTTGAATCGTGTCTACTCGGCAGAATTTACGTCATAAAACACCACAAAACACCACATATACCCCAAGATGGCGGAGAGGTATTTCTTAACCCCTTACTTCCATCCTGGAATAGTAGGGCATCCGGTGGGTATCCTATGCTAAGAGTATGCGTTCTCGCATTTAAAAGGATGCTGGCAATTAATAGGTGTATAACCGCAAAACCAGTCGGCCATCTTGTGAACGTGCAAGATTGCACAATTCTCAGAGCTGAAACTGATACTGGGTGTGTTGAGGTTAGGTCAGGTCAGTATACAATGCTAAAACCTGTCAAAAGCATTCTGATGGGGTTATTATAGGTTAGGCTTTTACTAGCTCATATGCCAATCATAATTGCAAATACTGTCAAAAACACCTTTTTACAGTAAGTGCATAAAGTACTTTTGTAGGTCAGTTTGCACTGTTATTATGCAATGCAAATATACGAGGGATTGAATAAAATTACATAACTTGGGCTTGAAAACAGCGTTTACTTATTAAAGTTTATACAACAGAGAATTATTACCAAGTAGGACTTGGCCACTCTGATTAACACATTAACACTTCGGGAACCAAGATTCTCGAGTGCTATCATAAGACTCCGACGCACCCCACGGAGGTTAACCCGACGTGCTCCGTGGAGGGGCTCCGTGGAGGGCATTTCGTTACACAGCCGCATGTCCCCAGCATTACGCAGTAGTTTTATTAGGTCAAACATAATTCGTCACCTGAGTGCTAGAATGTTCTATGTCCCATAGGGGACATAGAACATTCTAGCACTCAGGCGACGAATTATGATACTGAATACAAAACTACAAGTCACGAAAACGCGGATGGACTTTCAAGATTACAAATTGCAGCTTGTGATGAACTTACGCATGATTTAGTTGAAGTATTTTAAAATCAACAGGTTGAGAACTTACCGATCACATGTTCACAAGTTAGCCGTGAGATGCAACATGACCCAGTGTTATCCAAAGTACTTTATATGATCATGAATGGAGACCTCAAATTTTCCAAGAACTCAGTTTTTGTACCCTTTATTAAACGGAGCTCTGAACTGACTGTACATCAAAACTGCATATTGTGGGGCAATAGAGTTGTTATACCCGAAATACTACAGAAAGACATTCTCAATGAACTTCACGAGGGACACCTCGGTATAGTGGAGAGGAAAGCTATGGCTAGACCATATGTATGGTGGCCAGGCATAGACAGTGCAGTCGAAAATGTGTGTAAATCTTGCCAAGAATGTCAACAAGTTAAAGTTTTACCTACAACTTTACCAGTTCACCCATGCGAATGGCCTCAAACTCCTTGGTTCAGGGTACATGCTGACTTTACAGGTCCTTTTCTCGATTGAATGTTTTTTTTATTGTTGTTGACTCTCACTCAAAGTGGCCTGAAGTATTCAACACGAGGACAACTACTTCTTTTTACACAATGGACATTCTACGTAACTTATTTGCTCGATATAGTGTTCCAAGACAAATTGTGTCTGACAACGGGTCTCAGTTCACATCACCAGAAGAATTTCGACATTCCACGAAAATGAATGCAATTCGACACTATTTATATTTATTGGTGTTTAAGGTCACATATTTATGCACAAGGGTTAATCATGACCGTGACAGTTTTACGGGTGGAGGAAGCCGCAGTACCCGGAGAGAACCACCGAGCAACGACGAGCAGCTGCCAGCTCCCCAACATCGTAACTCCGCACTGCAGCACAGGCAGGGTTAGATTGGTTGAAGACATGCGTACCATCGACGTGCAGTACGCCTTAGTACACGGCGTCATCGTGCCCCCCACGCGGGCAGAGTTTTTCACCTAACTCCATCCAATCAGGTTCCCTACATTAGTCAAATTACCTTTCATCGACAAAAACAAAGGTAAAAAATGCATCATTTTTCATCTTCCGAACTCCATCCATCTACCATCCATGGCGCATCGGGCGGGGTGGGCGCTGGTATTGTTATAACTTAGGTCCGTTTCGGTCCCGTTCCGGTCAGTTTCGGTCTGTTGTGGTCCGTTTAGGTACGTTTCGGTGATTCGTAACACCGTTTATAATTATGTATATAGAAATCACGTAAGGTATGTTAACATCAATAAAAGCTTTAACCCTTTACCCAACACAGACGATTTCAAAATTTATTATTTTAAATATCATTTTTTAAATATTTTAAAAAAAATTTCAAGAAAACCATATCATGTGACCCCTCTTTGGAACGAGCTCGACGAGCTCGTTCCAAAGAGGGATCACATGGTATGGTTTTGTTGAAATGTTTAGAAAAATAATATTTTTTCAGCTACTGAATTTGCATATTACGCGGGAGGATGCGGGCGATTCGTTGGGTAAAGGGTTAAACCGTAAGCGGTTCATCTGTACATGGAGTAGCAAACCACATGTAAATGATCTGCACTGTGAGAAAAAAATGAGGAGAATTTAAATTTACATTTACTAACTGTATAAGAAGAATGCCAGAAGATATCGTACAAATTTGGAAGGATGAATTAAGTATGCAACAAAATGCTATCAGCGCACCTCTATTGTGTAAAGCGTATGTAAATAAATCTTCTCTGAGTCCAAAAAGGTGGAACATATGCAAATAAAATTGATTTAACTCTAGGATATATCACAGAGTCCGCTTAGCCCAAACCACATCTGTTTTTACTTTGTACGAGAACACCATGCCGTATTTTTGTTTGGATACCCCCACGATCGTTGAAAACTTTCTCGTTTTCAACATCGAAATGGCCCAGCTTTCTAATCTGACTGGCACCGGAGGTACTCCCCACATTTACATACCCAAATCATATACAGTTATTGCCTGTAGATAATTATATAGCTCTCCATTTGAGGTGTACGAAAATCGGTGGCTCACGAACCAGTTTGTATGGAGTTTTTCTCCTACTAAGACGAACGGGGCATTGATGACAGGTTGAGTGTATGCGGAAGGGGGGTTCTTCTAAACTAATATAGATATAACACCATAATATATTACGTGTCCATTCTTTTTCTGTTTGCTAAAAATTCTCACGATGCTTGTCCGCGGGTTATTTTTTTGCCTCTTTTATACTGAGAATGTGACGTACCATACCCAGAGTCCTCCAATCATACCCCGATTCCGCCTGCCGATTGTACAGAATGAAGAGATTTATTGTTAATCACACGATCAATGAGAGTCTATAATCGTTACAAAGGGGAAGACCAATCAATATTTTCAACGTGCTGCCTTGGGGCAGCACGTTGAAAATCTTGGTTGGTCTACCACACAAATTCACTTTGCAACCATCTTAATATATAAATGCGAATGTCTGTATCTCTGTATCTTTGTTCCGGGTGAACTCCTCCGTTTCTCGACCGATCGATCTCAAATTTTGTACACGGGGTAATTCGTCCCTGCGAGTAACATGGGGTGGGTGCCGTGCCCATGCGGGGTGACCTTGACCTTGAAATTGATGACCTTGACCTTTTATTTCGAAAACGGCTGGGCCGATCGGGCTAAAATTTCATATGTGCGGGTATATTGACCTATCGATCATTTTGACTTTATCGGGGTACCCGTGCGGGGTGACCTTGACTTTGAAATTGGTGACCTTGACCTTCTATCGATCATATCTGAGGGTATATTGATATAACCATCTTCTCTCGTACAACGCCGGGTATTCACCCGCTAGTCTATTTTAAATATTCAGGTCGTCTGACAATTCTGGACCGGAAAAGCTATCTTTCGTGGTCAAAGGGTTAATAATTTGAGATTTATGTTAAATCTCTGAACTATATTCTTGTGAACGCATTAGGAAAAGAAACGAAATAGTGTTTTAGAAATTTGTTTTCCCCTAAGGCCTTTTGAGAGAGGGGTTCCCCTATCAGGGGAGGGAGTATAGACCAAAAGGTTCCACATAGGATTCCCCATTCCCGAAAACGGGAGAAGAGGCCAAACATTTACTGTATGAATTGAAATTTTGGTCCATAGTCCCAGTCATGAGTAACTTATAGACCAGAGGCCTCCTTCGATTCGACATAATTCGAGAATGTGGTAAGTAAAATGCTAGCCCTCATCCAGTTAACTACGCCGTCCTGTCTCCAAGCATCGCCTGGTATTTTTTTGGTGTGTGATTTCAGATAGATATCTGGATTTCATCTCTTTATTGACATATTTTGCCACTCCCAACCAAAAGATGCCGTTCGGTGTGCCCCCCCCCCCCCCCCCCTTACACACACACACCTCCTTGACCACCACTGCATGGTCTTCCCCTCCTGCCTGCAGTGGAAGGGTAACAACCGCTGAGTCCAAGTTTGGACATATGCGCAGTGATCAAACAGGGATAAATGTGCCAATTAAAGGCTACGTTTGTTAAAAAGCGAGAACAAGCGTAATCCGTTTGTCTACATTCCAGTATTTGTTTACGTTTCTGCGGGGCAAAATGCGTGTTTTTTTTTTTGTTTTTTTTTCTCCCAGGATGCATCGGTGATGACGGACTGCAAGAGAGGTCTTAGTTATTATTTCCCCACGCAGTGTGATGTTCCAGTTAAAATCAGGAGAAGTGGTGATCGTGGCCCAGTTTTTGGCTGGTATGTGGTATGTGCTGATAACCGCGTTCACAAACTAAGCGCTACCAGGTGGAAAGTATTCGATAGTTCAGTTGATATTACAAACGACACTTACAGCGATAAATTGAACTTCGCTCCGTTCAACTGACTCCAGTGGTCTGATGATTGGGTCCTCTCGAAAGGATCTAATCTTTGCCCATTGATTATCGGACTTCGACGCAGTTATTGTTAGTTTGCCAAGAGCAAATCGACATGGGGTGACTGGAACATGTAAACATTCACGTCGTTTCTCCGTAAAGGGAGTGACAATTGTACGCTTACTGTGTTGTTTTTGGATATCGTCTGATGTATGAAGGATATCATAGGTTGACATAAGACTTTTCAAAAAATATTTAAAGTTCACAGATTCCAAAGCTGCACCGTTTTGCTAAACAGTTGGAGACATGGACAGCAGGATATCCAGTAATTGTTGCAGAACGGAAGATGTCGCTCACAACAAATTGGCACCAAATACTATAAAGGACGCTTTTCTCAAGTCAACATTTTCAGTTTTAATATTCATTTTGGCAACAACATGTCGAGGTAAATAAAAACACTTACTAAATCGGCCAGGTAAGAAATTGTGTTGGGTAGATACGCAAATATCCAATTGGCAGCAACCCTCGTGAAGTATGTATAGATTGAGATAAAATTCATTAACCCTTTACCAAACGTAACGTCCAAAAAGGACCAGTCCTATTCTCAAAAATCGCCAATTTATTTTCGTTATTTTGTCACTTTTTGTCTCAAAAATATAGGTTATGACCCCTCATTTCAACGAGCTCCTCGAGCTCGTTCCAATGAGGGGTCATAACCTATGTTTTGGAGACAAAAATGAAAACAATTAGTTATTCAAGAATTTTTTTTTGCAAGTGTCGTCTGCTTTTCATGTTAGGTAAAGGGTTAACATATTTAGAAGTATGGGCCTTGGCTACTTTATCGTTTTCGAAAACCTTCGAAATGTTCAAAGTCAGAGAAATGTTTTCCACGTGGCACCAACTAGGCCTACCCCACCCCAGGACCGTAATTAACTTTTCTTTCCTTTTTTTTGCGGGGGGGGGGGGGGGGGGGGACGTCGGTGTCCGGCTCGGTCATATCGTCCAACTTTTTGGAACATACTTAACTGTTTTTATCAAAGACTTATATATACGCTATAAATATACTTTCCATTGATAAAATACTCACATGGCAGGGAATTTTATGACAGTGTTGTCAGTTACACGCCAGGTAGGTAGAGGTACCCGACTATCTGGGTGCTTTCAATACGTTATGGTCATAAAAATCATTTGTTAGATCACACAGAATAAATTAATTGATTCTCGGTCATTTTTTTTTCAAAACCGTGCGGGAGTGAGAGTTTTATTTTTAATTTTTATTTTTCTTTTGCAAAAAGTGAGCAAACATGTCGAGGATTTTGGTTGTCTTTTTACACACAGAAATATAGAAAGTGCATGTTTATAAAAAATTAATTCATTTTTAGCTCAACTTTGGCGAAGCCAAAGTTGAGGTATTGTCATGGCCAGCCGTCCGTCCGTCGCGCCGTCAACACGGCTCGGGCTAGAGGCCGTAATTATGAACCGATCTTTACGAAACTTCTTAGGTACCTTTGTTATCACCGTGGGACGAGAACGAGTGTTTCGGGGTCTGGTCCGAAATTCAAGATGGCCGCTGGCAGCCATTTTGTACAAAATTAGGTGCAATCAGATTTTTGCGCAGAACTTCCATATGAAAGCTTTGATTTGAATAATTTTTTGTATGAATGTTTAGTACCATGGGATACATGACATATAATACGGGGTTTTTTTTCTCGTACGTAAATTATGCCAATTAGACTAACTTTGATCTATTTAGTGTTACTTTCAGCAGTGTAACTGCAAATGCCAATACGGCTCTGGCGAGAGGCCGTATTTATGAATCGATCTTTACGAAACTTCTTGGATATCTTTGTTATTACTGTGGGACGAGAACAGGTGTTTTGGGGTCCAGTCCGAAATTCAAGATGGCCATCAGCAGCCATTTTGTACACAATTTTGTGGAATCAGTTTTTTGCTCAGAACTTATATATGAAAGCTCTGATTTGAATAAATTTTTGTGTGAATGTTTACTAGCATGGGATGCATCACATATAATACTTATGTCCTATTCTTTAGACCATCGCAGTCACCTTGTTAGGCCGACGGTTTACAGTGAGGGCTATAGTAATGACTTTTGTCCGTCCGTCCGTCTGTCTGTCTGTTAACATTTAGAGTTTTGGTTAAAGTTTGTGGTTAAAGTTTTTTACTGAAGGTTCAAGTGTTTTGGGTTTTTTTCCCCCTGTTTATTTGACATTTGGAGTTTTGGTTAAAGTTTGTGGTTAAAGTTTTTTATTCAACCTTCAAGCACAGGCTACACCCCGTAGTTCTTGTCTGATCGTCACGAAATTTCATATGCAGGTTTTAGGTCATGTCTACATGAGAACGTACCCTTTTGGTCGTGATAGGTCAACCGGTATGGTTGCCCGAGCCCAAAACCCGAAAACCATTAGCACAGTCTACAGGTCGTATTTATGAAGGGATTTCATTGTAACTTGGTAGGATGCCTCTGTATAATACCTAGATGAGAACGTCCCCTTTTGGGCATGACCTGTCAACCGTGATGGCTGCCCAAGCCTGAAACCCCAAACCTTTTAGCACAGTCTGCAGGTCATGTTTAAAATGGAGAGATTTCATTGTAACTTGGTAGGATGACTCCGTATGATGTCTAGATGAGAATTTCCCCATTTGGGCGTGATCTGTCAACCGTGACGACTGCCCGAGCCCAAAACCCTAAACTTGTAGCACAGTCTACAGGTCATATTTATGGAGGGATTTCATTGTAACTTGATAGGTTGACTTCATATAATGTCTAGATGAGAAAGTTCCCTTTTGGACGTGATTGGGCAACTGTGACGGCTACAGGGGCCCGAACCCCGAAAACCTTTAGCACAGTCTACAGGTCATATTTATGAAGGGATTTCATTGTAACTTGGTAGGATGACTCCAAATAATGTCTGGATGAGAACGTCCCATTTTGATCGCGATCGTTCAGCCTTGATGGCTGCCCGGGCCCTAAATCTTTAGCATAGTCAAAAGGTCGTATTTATGGAAGGATTTCATTGTAACTTATTAGGTTGAGATCCATATAATGCATATATGATGACATCCTCTCTTGGTCGTGATTGGTCAACTGTGACGGCTATAGGTGCCCGAAGCCCGAAAACCTTGAGCACAGTCTACAGGTCATGTTTATGAAGGGATTTAATTGTAACTTGGTAGGATCACTCCACATGATGCCCAGATGAGAATGTCACCTTTTGGTTGCGATCATTCAACCATGATGGCTGCCCGAGCCCGAAAACCTTTAGCTCAGTCTACAGGTCATATTTATGAAGAGATTTTATTGAAACTTGGTAGGTTGACTTCATATAATATCTAGATGAGAACGTCCCTTTTGGGCAACTTGACGGCAACTGGGGCCCGAAGCCCGAAAGCCTTTAGAACAGTCTGCAGGCCATAATTATGAAGGGATTTCATTGTAGCTTGGTAGGATGACTCCAAATAATGTCTAGATAAGAACGTCCCTTTTTGGTCGCGATCATTCAGCCTGGATGGCTACCCGAGCCCAGAAACCTTTGGCATAGTCTATAGGTCGTATTTATGGAAGGATTTCATTGTAACTTGTTAGCTTCACTCCATATAATGCCTAGATGATTACCTCCCCTTTTTGGTCGTGATTGGTCAACTGTGATGGCTACAGGTGCCCGAAGCCCGAAAATACTGAGCACAGTCTACAGGTCATATTTATGAAGGGATTTCATTGTAACTCCATAGGATCACTCCAGATGATGCCCAGATGAGAATGTCCCCTTTTGGTTGCGATCATTCAACCATGATGGCTGCCCGAGACCGAAGCCCGAAAACCTTTAGCACAGTCTTCTGGCCGTATTTATGAAGGGGTTTCATTGTAACTTGGTAGGTTGACTTTATATAATGTCTAGACGAGAACAGCCCCTTTTGGGCCCGATTGGGCAAGTGTGACGACAGTAGGTATAAAAGGCCGATTCGGTATCACTTTGACCACGTACCGTACACGTACATGGTGCGTTTACCACCGTAGGATTCAGTGTTAAATCGCCGATACGTTCGCAAAAAATGTCATTTGTTCATAGTGATCCAGAATCGGCTATTATTTTGAGACTCCTAGATCACACTTTTAACGTTCAAATACCCGTTGGCGAACGTGTCGAATGTACAAGTTTTCAAAAAAGTGAAAAATGTATGAAATTGTACATTTTTCACTTTTTTTTTTTTTTTTTTTTTTTTTACTTAAAATTTTTGTCGACGTTTCCATCGCGGATTAGACCATCGATCCATCGTTGGTGAACGCAAGCAAAAAACGTTTTATTTGTGGAATAGTCGACTGATTCGTCCAAAAGCTCATTTGGGGTGGTGTGTGTATAGCGGGGATAGGCACACTTTGGCACACCCTACAGGGCACATTTATGATCGGATTGCTTTGAAACCTGGCATGCTTGTTTGGGGGTGAATTCTAGATGGGAGCTATCGATTTTCTTCCATTTCCGTCAAAAAAGGTTGCCACGGCCGATGTTCTTAGAACTTAGTTTAGTCAGACCTCAATATTTTCCTTTGGCACACCCTACAGGGCACATTTATGATTGGATTGCTCTGAAACCCGGTATGCTTGTTTGGAGAGACCTCTAGATGGGAGCTATCGATTTTCTTCAATTTCCGTCAAAAAATGTTGCCGCTGCCAACGTTCTTAGAACTTAGTTTAGTCATACTTTACCTGTACATTTGTTACAGGCTACGGTCAGTATTTATGTACAGACCTTTACAACACTTTACATGTACCTTTGTTATCAGGTCATTGCCTAGTTGTGTGTCATTGCTGTGTCACACACAATACATGTACATGTCAAACACAAGTTGAGCTACAGTGTCATTGAGACTTTCATTAGCACTGTGCGATAGATTCCGATACACCAGGTTCCGATTTCCAACAAATTCTCATCGAACCGTTAGGACACTACCCCGGCCCTTCAGAGTACCGTTAACCCACTTTTCAATAAAATCCAATACTTGAGGTTCATTGAAGACTTCCCACATGCCCTTGGAAATCTTCCCTATCGCGCCATTGAAAACCACAGAGGTTCGCTGAAGACTACCACATAACATGCCCCTGGATGTCTAGCCCCCCCCCCCCCCCCCGCCATCATAGGTCACAAAAACAGCGATACACCCAAATAATATCAATGCACACATTCGTCTCCCTCTCTCTGATAAGTAATGCTGCATCACCCCCCCCCCCCCCTCCTCCCCCAAAACAATCCCGGAAAGTGCTGCCTAGTAAATATCACTGGAGTATTTATTTATTGGTGTTTAAGGACACATATTTCTGCACAATGGGTAATCGTGATCACAACATGGAAATAACGTCAAGTTTAGTCAATCTTTTATACCCATTTTAGAGAACTTCCACCCAATCATTGATGAATGGCTCCTATATTTTAACAATAAAACAGAGTTTGTCTTCAACAGTAAACGAGCACTAAGCACTACTTCACTTCCCGGGGTACAAACGGTGAATCACAGGAGTAGTCTACCCTCACGAAGAGATGATGCCCAGTAGATATCACTGGGGTATTTTCCTTTACGAAGAGGGGCTACTTTTTACCCTGTACACTACCGAAATATTACAGAAGTAATAAAAACAAGAATTAAAACAAGACACATGCCACCACCAAAGTGAAGCGTCATTGTGTGGATAAACAGTAAATACGCTCCCCCCCCCCCCACCCCCCCGTCCACCACCACCAACAACAAGTTAAGTTATAGGTGTGGACTGCCACTGTGCTAGGCATCACTTTTTGAGGGTGGGAGAAGCATGTGCACACTGAGATCATTTGGATGTATTTTGCCGTAAACTTTAGGAAGGTGTGTAGTCGGGTGTATTACATTCTTATTTACCGTTAGCGAATGGATTGCCAAATTCGAAGGATAAAGTAGGACATTTTATGGACGTGGACAGTTGAACACTTCCGGAAAAAAATAATATACCGCATGGAGGCCCATGTTTTTTTTTTTTTTTTTTTTTGTTACTGGAGTTTAACGACACTTCCAACAGACAGGGGAAGATAATGAATGGTTGAAAAAGGAGGCAATGACCGCCCAAACCCAGTTACAAATCTCAATGAAGGCGGGGGAGGCATTCGTGTCTGTTCTACAACTGAACGGGTAGGAATCAGAAAGTCGATGTATCATAAAATACACTCTAATGCATAGGGGGATTATTCTCCTCGTCTCAGCATTATGGTGGTGATTGTGTGTGTGTGTGTGTGTGTGTGTGTGTGAAAGGGGAGGGGGGGGGGGGGAGTCGCACATGTATTCATTTCTGGACAAGACAGGTATAGAGAAGATATATAGCCAACAATTTACATACATATATTGATTTCAGTGGCCCATAATTCACTGCCGAAAAAAGATGATGCATTTTATCAGGATGTTGAATAGTTTTAGGTAAACCGAAACATGCGGAAGGTACTTTCTATTAAAGTTGTTGTTCAGGCTGAAGAGGGCTATTAAACCTTTCAGTTTGAGATCTTATTGCGCATTCTGTAGTTTACCGTTGGATGTAAACGAACGTTCCAGATATGTGTACTGATGGGCGTGAATAAGCTAATTGTTCCCAATATGAAAACCATGTGACTTCTTATTCTTTAGCGATTGAAAAATCATAACTTGACTTTTGTCAACATTTACGCCAAGTGTGTGTTTTAGTGCAGTAGGCATTAGAGTTATCCAATGATCTCTGTAGTCCCAGAGATGAGTTTGAGATGATCGCTAAATCGTCGACAAATAGCAAGTGACGTAGATTCGTGGTATATAGACGGATGGGATCACATTTTTCATCAAAAATTAAGCCAATATCGTCGATAAAGATTTTGAAGAGCGTCGGCGAGATCACACAACCTTGTCTGACACCAACCGTTGACATTAAGGGTGGGCTTTATCCTTGCGAAGTTTTTATTTGATAGTAACTTGAGCTATATAGGGATTTTAAAATTTTAAATGCATTATCCTGTATCCCGAGGCGGCATACTTCATCAAAAAGAATGTTTCTAACAACAGTATCAAATGTTTTTTTCTAAAATTAACAAAAACAGCATATAACGGCTGTTTTAAGAATAAAGGCGCTGTCAATAGTACTTTGGTGTTTTCTAAACCCGAATTGATTATCACTAATCAAGGAATTATCTTCAAGATAGGTGTTAATCCTCTAGTTGATAACTCTGTTAAATAGCTTACCTTGAGCACCGCTAACGGCAACAGTTCTATAATTATTGGGATCGTTTCGATCACCATTCTTATATAATGTGGTGAGAACAGATTTACTCTATGAGGGGGATAATGATGTGATTCAGATACCTGATTAAATAATTTAGTTACATGATCAATCATATGCGGGACTATTATTTTTAAGAGTTCGTTTGAAATGTTATCACACCCGGTCGATTTATTGTTTTTTATACTTCTCAGAGAGTGCATTATTTTGTCATTGTTCAAAAATCCTTTCTGTTCAAGCCGTATGGTATGAGCGTCTTTAATGTGAAAATCCATTGGATTTCACGGTGGCGACGTTTGTCAGTGGTGTGTGGTGTGTCCGGATTGGAGTATAAGATTTGGATGATCCGGTATGTTAAATCCGAAATTTGATGGCCAGGTTGGTTGAAGTGGATAGCTATGGGAGTGTCTCGTTGGTGTTTAATATCACTGAGATGTTCTTTGAGTCGGATGCGAAAGTGTCTTTTAGTTTCTCCAACATATTGTTTATGGCAGGAGTCGCATGTAAGTAGGTAGATACAATTGCGACTCATGCAATTGGTGTAGCGGGGGCCTTTGTGGCGTTTGTGGGTGGCGGTACATTTAAACCAAAGTTTCTTATCGAAGTTTTGGCATATGGTGCAGCTACACGCACCCCTTTCACTATCCTCTTGGGGCACTTCACACTAAAAAGATAAAAGATAAAAAATTATTTTATCTCACTAAAATCAGAATCCACACCTGTTCTACATTAACGGTACTGTAACCGCCTGGGGCCGGCCTGTAACCGCCCACGTATTGTAACCGCCCCACTTGGCTTACACCCTTATCTGTAACCGCCCAATTGTAACTGCCCAACAGAGTATATAAAGGAGCACCCTCCAAGCAGCTTCACCACCATTTGCCTCTGATGAGTCTCCATAGAGACGAAACCGGTCAGGCTTAATTTCAACAACATACGGGACCTCACAACATTCTGTAACCCTCTCGCACTCTTTTGAGTCGATCTACTATTTTTATAACATGGATGTTTTTTCGTGGGTTTGTGGTCGACACAAAAGCGTTTTAACCCCCTTCACTCTGATGTCAAAATACCAAAATTTCAGGAAGCTGTTTTTTCCCATAATGCATCTAGAAATTTAACCAATTCAATCTCGTTTGACAGAGCTCAATGAGCTCTGTCAAACGAGATTAAATTGGTTAAATTTCTAGTTGCATTATGGGAATTTTTTCTGCCTGAAATTTAGATATTTTGACATCAGTGTACAGGGAGTTAAAGAAATCATCAGACCTGTCGGGGTCTATATGATTGATCTCAACAGTTTTTGTTCGAAGGGACTTAATTGTCAGCCAATGGGTTTTTGGATCTGAAGATGATAATTTTTCGAGGTTTTCCCATATGTTTTTGAAGTGCATTTTGGATTTTTTCTTTGTTGCTCTTTACTTCATTTTCTTACAATGGAAAAACTTTTGCAACAGAGATCTATCAAACTTGGAAACATTTCACAAATAACTGCGTTAAATGAAGATCGGTTTTATCTCACATGACAAACCAAACAGTCTGAGAAACACAAAAGGCTTTAAAAAGATTGTGATAAAAATAGCACTGGGCCTTGTATTTCTTTTTTTCTTTGAGGACGTTGGTTACCCAATTTTTCAGTAATTTTACGGTTTCAAAAATCAGCATACAAAAGCGAACAGAAAGTCCGAAATTAAATCCCACGTGGGACACAGATATTCACTCTGACATTGATAGCAGTATTTGTAGTATTTCACCCTGAAGTCCAAATTTGAGTTTCAATTTCAATTTTTAAAACAGTTTTTTAACCCCAAATCAGCAAAATGGCGAGCTGAATTCAAAAATGAAAGGTATATATATCGAAATTTTAAGATTTAAATTTTTTAGAATCTTGAGATTTGAATTTGTCACCAAATATTTTTAAGTATGTACTTATTGGTGAAATTTTCTCTCTTGTATCTTCCAATGAGGCAAATCTTGCTTTCAAATTTGAATTCAACACACAACCTTTTTTGATTTTGGATTCAAGAGACTTTTTTAAAAAACAGAAATTCAGATTCAAATTGGAATTCCGGGATGAAATACTGCTATCAATATCATACTAATAATATGTAAATTACGTTGGGCTTCTGTCTGCAATTTTGTGCTGAAATTGGAATCTGTGAAATTCCGGAAAAGGGTAACCAAAGCCCTTATTGATTAAACTTATTGATTAAACATATTTTTATTTGCATTTAACAGTGTAAATCGGAATTGGAGGACAAGACGTGCTTACCACTAAGAAGACCCTCCGCTCCCGTAGATTGATTGACAGTGTGCAATTTACAATATGGCAGAACGAATAATATCGCTAATACAATTAAACCAAAATAAGCAAAATTAGAATATGAAATAAAATGATGAAAACTGAACAGAAAATCATAAAATACAACAGTAGTTCCAATGATGATGACCCCCCCCCCCACCCCCCCCCCAACCATAGAAT
This sequence comes from Pictodentalium vernedei, assembly GCA_031216915.1. Taxonomy (NCBI): domain Eukaryota; kingdom Metazoa; phylum Mollusca; class Scaphopoda; order Dentaliida; family Dentaliidae; genus Pictodentalium; species Pictodentalium vernedei. The sequence continues at coordinate 11,472,258 of CM062289.1, read as the reverse complement.
TCCAAAGACCTTATTAAAGTGCATTTCCGACAAAACAAAAATTTAATACAACAATAACTAACATACTTTTGTTAAACACTGTATATTGTACGATTAATACTGACTTGTAACACTACAAAGGGCTTACTAGCTATCTCAGATAACGACCTTCACCCTCGGCCAAGTCTTGGAATGTCCATAAGACAAGCTATACTCTATCGCGATACTAAAACCTAGCATACACCCAACAATTCCATGACCGAGTTTTCCGAGATACCCATGGGATAGTATAACCCATTAGATGGTTTTGTAGGGACAGCAGTAGACCACCAGGTTCCTACACTACACCCTATACTACAGTACTTAACAAGAAAGCATACCCCACCACACCGCAAGACTAATAGAACAACGGGGTACATATAGTACGCCCTAAATTACCGCACTAGGCAATCATACCCCCACAACACCGCCATGGCACAGCATTAGGTGACTATAACGTCACTTCCCCTCCACCCAATGTGCCTCGTTTACCACATCTCCTACTACTCACAGGGACGAGCGGCGGGAACAGGCAATGCCCTTCCCACGTTCGTCACCCATTTTTTCTATGATTTATTCTCCCAAACTTTCCCCATCATCGGCCTTCGACCCTCGAGACATGCATGTCTTCGGCATGTCCTGGCAGGGCTGCTTGTGCTAGCAAGTCGTCGCCTGAGTGCTAGAATGTTCTATGTCCCATAGGGGACATAGAACATTCTAGCACTCAGGCGACGAAGTGTCCTTTTCCGGGGGTCAGCATAAGTTTGCATAAGGAAAATTGACGGAATGTGTCATCCGAGATTGAGATGTTTGCCAGCTACCTGCGTTTCCAGTTACAGAGACAGTATTGACTGAGTGGTCTTCGCCATTCGACGTTTATTATTTTTGGTACATATATTTTTCAGGAGATTGGTTACTTTTCGTAACACTTTTCACCAAAGACAAACTTCACAGTCTGTTTGACCAATCAAAGAATGAGACATCACATGGTAAATTGGAAGAGACGATTCTACAGCGATGGAAATTAGAAAATGTTCAGTACATGACAATGATTGCGGTTACCGTTTCTTTTACTCTGTATTGGGGGATAGGAATGGTTTTACAGTGGCAGTTTTACATAAAACGAAGACACGAGGTGCGTATTTTGTGTACGGGTGGATTAGCCCTCATAAAATTTAACAAGGTCCGCTTAGATACGGAACTGTAACATCGTTCACAGTTGCCTTTGACAGAAGAATCTAGCAATCTAGTCGTGGGATTGAGTCGGGTCAGTTGGTCAGAGTTCCAGACCACTGTTACTAAAAATAGTTCGTTTATTCTGTTTCCGGACATAGTCAAGATAAGCTATTGCCATCACGCGTGCGGAAGTCTGTGAGTCTGTGAGTCTGTTCACATTTTCCTTTAGCATGGGCTACACCCCGCAGTTCTTGTCTGATCGTCACGAAATTCCATATGCAGGTTTGGGGTCATGTCTAGATGAGAACGTTCCCTTTTGGTCGCGATCGGGCAACCGGTATGGCTGCCCGAGCCCAAAACCCGAAAACCATTAGCACAGTCTACAGATCGTATTTATGAAGGGATTTCATTGTAACTTGGCAGGATGCCTCTGTATAATGCCTAGATGAGAACGTCCCCCTTTGGGCATAATCTATCAACCGTGATGGTTGCCCAAGCCCGAAACCCAAAAACTTTTAGCATAGTCTGCAGGTCATGTTTTACTATGGAGGGATTTCATTGTAACTTGGTAGGATGACTCCTTATGATCTCTAGATGGGACTTTCCACATTTGGGCGTGATCTGCCAACCTTGACGACTGCCCGAGCCCAAAACCCGAAAACCTTTAGCACAGTCTACAGGTCATATTTATTGTGGAATTTCATTGTAACTTGGTGGGTTGACTTCATACAATGTCCAGATGAGAAAGGCACTTTTTGGACACGATTGGGCAACTGTGACGGCTACAGGGGCCCGAAGCCCGAAAACCTTTAGAACAGTCGACAGGTCATAATTATGAAGGGATTTCATTGTAGCCTTGGTAGGATGACTCCAAATGATGTCTAGATGAGAACGTCCCATTTTGATCGCGATCATTCGGCCTTGATGGGTTTCCCAAGCCCAAAAACCTTCAGCATAGGCAAAAGGTCGTATTTATGGAAGGATTTCATTGTAACTTGTTAGGTTGACTCCATATAATGCCTAGATGACGACATCCCCTTTTGGTCGTGATTGGTCAACCGTGATGAATACAGGTGGCCGAAGCCCGAAAATCTTGAGCACAGTCTACAGGTCATATTTATGAAGGGATTTCATTGTAACTTGGTAGGATGACTCCTTATGATCTCTAGATGGGACTTTCCCCATTTGGGCGTGATCTGCCAACCGTGACGACTGCCCGAGCCCAAAACCCGAAAACCTTTAGCACAGTCTACAGGTCATATTTATTGAGGAATTTCATTGTAACTTGGTGGGTTGACTTCATACAATGTCTAGATGAGAAAGTCACTTTTTGGACACGATTGGGCAACTGTGACGGCTACAGGGGCCCGAAGCCCGAAAACCTTTAGAACAGTCGACAGGTCATAATTATGAAGGGATTTCATTGTAGCCTTGGTAGGATGACTCCAAATGATGTCTAGATGAGAACGTCCCATTTTGATCGCGATCATTCGGCCTTGATAGGTTTCCCAAGCCCAAAAACCTTTAGCATAGGCAAAAGGTCGTATTTATGGAAGGATTTCATTATAACTTGTTAGGTTGACTCCATATAATGCCTAGATGACGACATCACCTTTTGGTCGTGATTGGTCAACTGTGATGGATACAGGTGGCCGAAGCCCGAAAATCTTGAGCACAGTCTACAGGTCATATTTATGAAGGGATTTCATTGTAACTTCGTAGGATCACTCCAGATGATGCCCAGACGAGAATGTCTCCTTTTGCGTGCGATCATTCAACCATGATCGCTGCCCGAGCCCAAAGCCCAACAACCTTTAGCACAGTCTTCATTTCATATTCATGAAGGGATTTCATTGTAACTTGGTAGGTTTGACTTTATATAATGTCTAGATGAGAACGTACCCTTTTGGACACAATTGGGCAACTGTGACAGCTACAGGGGCCCGAACCCCGAAAACCTTTAGCCACAATTGCGGTTTATAGTTACTATAGAAAAAACCTATAGGAAATCACATTTTCATCTTCTCTCTGGAACTATTGAGCTGACGTGAAACAAAACTTGGCACGAATGGTCTATAGGAGGCCCTCTACAAACGATCCTCTTTTTGTTCCCATTGGCTGGAAAATATGGCCACCAGAGACATTCTATGATTCTGTTTGATGGATTCAAATGTTTTGAAACTTCACGTGATTGATGACTGGGACACCTTCTACCAATGATCTGCTGTCCCAGAACCACTGCCAGGCACGATATGAATGGGCCATGGACCACGTTTGATGGACCAGAGAAGATTGGCGACCTGTCCTTTTTACAGATGAGTCAAGGTACTGCCTAGACCACACAGATAGGCGTTCTAGGGTATGGAGAAGACCAGGAGAGCGATTCCATGCAGCCAACATTGCTGAGCATGACCGATATGGTGGAGGGTCAACCATGGTCTGGGGCGGCATCAGCAGGGATGGACATACAGAGCTTTGTGTCCTTGACCGTGGTACATTGACTGCACAGCGGTATATTGATGAGATCCTGGATGTCCACGTCAGATTGTATGCAGGTGCAGTGGGTGATAGATTCATTCTGATGGACGATAATGTCCGTCCTCATTTTGCCCATGCTGTCGGGGAGTACCGACGAGAGAGGGGATTGAGCGTATGGACTGGCCAGCAAGATCCCCTAACCTCAATCCAATCGAACATGTCTGGAATGGGTTGCAGCTTGCAATTTCAGCCCGTCCAGTCCAGCCAAGAAGTGTCCAGGAGCTTGGTGCCACGCTGGTCCAAGAATGGAACAACATCCCACAAAGGACCATCTGGAACCTCAGATTGGGAGCACTAGAAGACGTTGTCAGGCTGTAATTAACAGTAATGGGCCTCATACTCGATGTTGAACCCATACCAGTTCGCCCCGTCAACCTTTTTTGCAAATTGAAAAATTTCCTCTTTTACCAATAATATCCATTTTCCATGGTTATCGTTTTCAAAAGCTAAAAAATAATGTCAAACACAAATAAAATCTTAATTTCTGTACTTAAATCATTAAAGATATAATTAAATAAAAAATATACACACTTTTCATTACAATATTTCAACAGAAACATAAAACAGGTAGTTGGATGTACTTGTTGCTTAACAAACTTTGAGTAGTACAGTATTTATATCACTGTGTTCCAACACTAAATTATTTGAGTTTTGAGCGATTTTCACCTTTTATCTGAATTTTCAGTACTCTGGTAGAGTGCTTAGTCTTAGTCATCAAAATTTGATCACATGTTACAATTTACAGGAAAGTGCCTAGACTCTCTCATAAATTTTAACATGACAACTCTCTACAGACTAAATAAATAATTCTAGTTCAAAGCTAATCTGAAGCACTGCACAAAATATGGAGCCTTTAGGCTGTGGTACCTGCACTTCAGAATAAAGCCTAAATATGGGCTTCCAGCACTCGGCCAATTAAAATGGCTATATAATCTTACGAAAAATTTTATTTTCATGTAGCAACTTTTGATCGCCAAAACAGGATTAAATCACTTTTGAGTACCCTTTTAACGATACAGTACAAGTCAAAATAAGTAGTATCATAACCACAATCAACTACGTTTACTGATTCTGTTGCACTGATAAGATTAGAATCTGACATCATTTCCTGGAAAGCTCTCAGTGAGATATTACACGTAGTGCTATTGTACTGGGGTGGCGTTTCATTTATAAATAGTAGCATGTAGTTTTATAGGACAGTGTGAGTGTTGTTTCTTGGTATAAAAGTACTTTTACTGGGTCGGATATTACACCGCGAATAACAGTGTGTACACATCACATGCAGCAGATGGATACATGCTTGGTGTGCCGATGTGTGCTTATGGGAAAATACACAATATGCATTCAACACATAAAATTACACAAACTGGTATTCTTTATTACACACCATAAATTCTATTTACAGTAAGGACATGGTGAACCATAACTAAACGATCTGCATGAAAAAAAAAATATTGTCCCCAGTAGTATGTCAGGGATGAAACGGGACCTATCAGGATGACCTCAAGGATGATCTCATATGACGTCATAGTCACGTGACAAGTGGCGCCATGTTTGGTTGTCATGGTAGCCCGCGTGAGAGGCCATGTTGTGACGTCATTACCACAGTGAAACGGGGTGTTAGTGCGCAGGCGCAGCGCGTATTGTTAGGGTGATACGTGTTTCCGTCGTCCATTTTGTATACTGGATGCCGCCATCTTGGTTTCTATGGTAGCACGTGGTCGGTATGTTACCCAAAGGCCTACAGTGGGACAGGGGTATGTCCAGCGGGTATGTTCCTTTGTACAAGAGTAAAACTAATTACAACAAACAACACGACAATCCCTCCAAATCATCATAAACCACCCAAAACCACCGAAGCGGACATGGCGAAGCCCCCTTTGGGGCATATAAGAATAGCACGTAGTGCAATAGAACCGAAAAGGCTCCTGGGGGTAAGTTCGACTGAACTAGAGTACATCAAAGAAACCAAATAGATCCGACAATTGTTTTATTTGGTTCGGATTTCAACTAAATTCTCTGTTTCTACCTATGTATCTACAAGCTGTGTTATGACTTCCCACATCTCCTTATGAAGTATTCCGACGCCCCTAGACGTATTTAATACTGTTTATGTTTTATTGTACACATTACATGGAACACATGGGCACATGCTGGGCGTACAGATATGTGCTTATGTGAAAATGCACAATGTGCGTACATCACATAGGCACATGCGACCAAAAAAGGGATTCTGTAACTTCTTGAAGTGCATTTCGAGGATTTTTTTAATGATGATAAGTAAACGTACTATAGAAATCTCGTACCGATTGACATCATGCATACTTATGAAGCTCGATATTGCGTACACTGTAGTTGTAAATAGAAACAGTTGGAATTTTTGCCGATTTGAAATAGAGTTGGAATCTAAGGAAGTAAAGGAGACATCAGCATCACCAAAGAAGCTCTAAAATCCAGATAGATGGAATTTCCAACTCCTCATGACTTGCCCTCAGAATTTCCATCTTTTGGAAATTTGGGCCAAGATTGGGGTTGGGGAGTGCGGGGTGACCCCCCCCCCCCCCTCCCCCACACACACCTCCCTGTCTCAACGTCCCTGATGTTAATCTATATCCACTACTACCTCTTCGCTGTACCCTATTATCAATTGCAAAAATTCTCAAATAGACCTATCATGATCTGCGCGGAGAGACAATTATTACTGCAGGAAATAATGAAATATACAAACTTAGAGGGGGTGTTGCCCCATGACGCTGTATTTTTTGTTGGACCTCAAAATGTTCCGAGATAGTACCATAAGCTGCATATCTTTTTTAAAAACATTCCCTGCTGTGGGGTGGGGAGGACAGGATCCACCAGTCAGAATTCAGATCCACCAGTCAGAATTCAGATCCACAGTCAGAATTCAGATCCACAGTCAAAATTCAGATCCACTATCAGAATTTACGTCCACCAGTCAGAATCCTTTGATATTTGGTATTTGGTATGCAGCATCGTTAGTGGAATCAGGTTAAGTCTGTTCTAATCAAGTCCTTGGGATCAAATTTTAACTTATTAGTGTAATATGGGGAAATATCTTTTAAAATCTTCTTCAGGTTCACCAATCAAAACTCACTTGATATCTACTCTTTAAAGGGGCAACAAACCGCTAATCTAAAAAAAAATGCCTCTCAGGTTTTGCTTGTCTGTGAAAGAACATGAAAAAAAACACCACTGCGTGCAAAGTATAAGGCATCGGAAGCAACGCGAAATTACTTACAAATGTAATTAAAAGGCTTTGGTGCATGCAGAAGAAAATTCAGAAAGCAGGACATCGAGAAGAAGTTACCCGAAAGTTATTGGGGGAAAACTAATCCAGGAAATCGCCGTGACATCATTTCTGAATACACTTAGTTTATTATTTTAGCTATGATGCTGTTCGAATATTTATTTATTTATTTATTATTGTTTAACGACACATTAACAGCCAGGGTCATATCATGTCGGTGACAGTTTTACGGGTGGAGGAAGCCGGAGTACCCGGAGAGAACCACCGAGCAACGACGAGCAGCTGTCAGCTCTCCAACATCGTAACTCTGCACCTCGGCACAGGCAGGGTTAGATTGGTTGGAGACATGCGCACCATCGACGTGCAGTACGCCTTAGTACACAGCGTCATCGTGCCCCCATGTAGGCAATCGGGGTTAAGTGCCTTGCCCAAGGACACAACGCGGGAGCACGAATCAGTCACTGAAATGGTCACCCATCCAACTACTAATCGCGCTCGACGTTGCTTAACTTCGGTGATCTGACGAGAACCGGTTACCGTGACGCCACCGCGCCCCCTGCTGTTTGAATAAATGTGTCACGAACAACAACTGGACATTATTTTAGCACTAATTGGGAATAATTAGATAAATAGAGGATATCTAGTGTTTTGGGGTGGATACCAAAAATTATCTCATGATTGACCGGTACAAATGTTTATTTTGTTTCGGCCACAAGTGAGATAATTTTCGGTATCCACTCAAAAGCACTAGATTTTCTATTTATTATACGCTTTTTATAAGAATCTGATAATTCCACTCGTTTCAACCTTGAATTGATGCATGAAAGTAAACAGCGCATTCAATCATTGAAATGCGGAAGTGATTTGATTGATACTCAGATCAGATAGAGTGTTGCAATCTGATTCAGTTGGCGGGTTTCTAGTCCAAACATGGCCTGAAAGTCCGTAATATAAGTTTTTGGTTTGGTACGTCCTTTGAAAGGACGTACCAAACTAAAAACTTATATTACGGACTTTCAGGCCATGTTCGGACTAGTGGGTTTCATGCATCAATTCAAGGTGAATACATGTTGAATTATTGCTGGAAATGATCGGTATCCACTTAAAAACACTAGATTTTCTTTTCATTATGTGTTTGTAGAACAAATTGATCATTTCCAGCGATAATTTGGCTCGTATTCAACTTGAAGTGATGCTTTAAAAGCTGCCATTTTGATTGATATCGTGAAAGTGAAAATGTCTATATCTTCACAGGGGAAACGATTTCTATCTTATAGCGTATAATATTTATTTATTTATTGGTGTTTAAGGTCACACACTTATGCACAATGGCTAATCGTGACCGTGACCGTTTTACGGGTGGAGGAAGACGGAGTATCCGGAGAGAACCACCGAGCATCGACGAGCAACTGTCAGCTCCTCAACATTCTAACTCTGTTCAAGCTCCACTCAAGCAGGGTTACAGCGGTTGAAGGCATGTGCATCGTCCAAGTGCAATACGCCTTAGTACACGGCGTCATCGTGCCCTCATGTAGGCAACCGGGATAAAGTGACTTGCCCAAGGACACAATGCAGGTCGTCCCGAACGGGGATCTAACTCGGGACCTCCAGCATAGAAGTCCAACAGTTTACCACTGAGGCACCGTGCTCCCTTAGCGTATAATAAAAAGATTTGTTATTATTTCAAATAAATTTCAGTTATACATCTAATTAAACGCACAGAATGGTTATTGACAACGGCAATCTGAAATAAATTTAAAGTTTTTTGGGCGTGCCGAAGGCGCGCCAGTACGGTATGGGAAGGGACGTGGCGACAGAGGTGAGGGTGTCATCCCCCAATCCTGGCAAAATTTCCTATAGTTGGAAATTCGGAGGGCAAGTCACGAGTAGTTGGAAATTCCATCTATCTGGATTTTAGAACTTCTTTGGTGATGCTGATGTCTCCTTTACTTCCCAAAATTCTAACTCGGTTTCAAATCGGCAAAAATTCCATCTGTTACTATTTACTACAGTGTACGCAATATCGAGCTTCATAAGTATGCATGATGTCAATCGGTACGAGATTTCTATAGTACCTTCACTTATCGTAATAAAAAAATCCTCGAAATGTACTTCAAGAAAACACACATCATGTAAAAGCGTTATCCTGAGTTAATTCCATCATTCACAGTTACAAAATGATGAAACATCGAACATTGATCATTCCTGCATAAGATCTCATTTACTGTTAGGGAAGTTTGAATTGCTCAAAGTCCTCAGCTCCAGCATTTGTTTAGCACATATATATATATATATATTCAATTCCCAGAATAATACCAAATAATAATAACTTCATAATTCTATCATAAATGTGTTGGCATTTCAGTTACTGGAATCAATTTTATGCCCTCCTTTCAGGGCTTCATTTTCAAAATGTTTCTCGGTAGAGAATTTGCAACTAGGGGGAGGTACCGAGAGGGGGTTCCCCGTTCCTGGTCCCTCCCTCTCCCCCTGGTGGTAATTCACTACCCTATACTCCCCCAATTGGAAACCTCTAGCCACGTCCCTGGGTATAGGGTAAAGTAACCCCCTACGACCCCTTAAGCACTACAGTGGTACTCTTGAACGGAGGAGACACAACGGAGATAGGAAATGGATCCAGTCCGCAGCCCCGCCATTTGTCTGTAGCAGGTGATTCTTTGGTCTGTTTTCCAGGCATGTAAAATCTGCCATGCACTTATGTGGTGAAGCTCATTGGGAAGGTCCACTGCCCTCATTGACAGGTATAATATGTCTCAGGCTGTAATAGGTGGTGCTGATTCAAGGAGAGGTGACTTGGCGAGTCTTGTCGTTCATCTGGTACGTATAGCCTGCCACTAGTAGTTGTAGATGGCCTCGGTCGAGTCTTCATTGCAATGTATAATAAGTGTGTCTCTGGTTCGACCAGGCCAGCCTACCCAAAATACACATTCAGTAATCTAGAGGGTGATGGCCAAAAGTTTGATGCTCCCTAGACAGGCCAATTGATGATCCAAGATGACTTGGAGCTTTCGTGTGTTTAGGAGAAGCATCGGGGTGGGGTGGGGGGTGGGATTTTGACTCCGCCAGGAAGGGACAGACCAAATGGGAGAGCCTGATCGGACTGGAGAGAAGAAGAAAACCTCAAAAGCCAGCAGCGACGCCAGAAAGGGAGAGGCCCCGCCGTGATATTTCATAACGGTAACAAAAATAGTATTGGTGAAATCTCCTGGAGTATTTTTGAAGGTCTGGGGTAATTCGGTGCATGGGCGGAAATTCTCAATCCTTCAAGGAGGTTGAAATGCCGTGTTTGAAGTCCCCACCCCTTCAAAGAAGAGAGTTGAGATAGTTAGTATATTTGTGGGTTTAGTGCAGGGTCAAGCAGCGAGCGGCATCCAGCAACACCGACGCTGATATCTGTTCTTGGGGACCGCGATGAGCAGATATTATGCAGCGTGCTGATATTCATCTGTCCGTATCCACTCTGGGTGATTGCATGAGTGTGACTGTGGCTGTTATATAGCTGGGTTGTTTTGTACGCGAATTGATGTCATGAGGTGGTTTTATTGACGAGTCCGACAGTCGGGATGGGGTCAAACTATGAGCGGCACCCAGCAACAGCGACGCCGACATCTCTTCCGGGCAGCACCGTGAACAGATATTATGCAGCAGGTAGTTTTTGTCCATCTGTACCCACTCTGTGGTGCATGTATGTATGTGCTTGGTTATGTTCTGTGATCGGTGTTGTAAAATATACGTGAGTGCAGAGTGAGTTGTAATTTGGTACATATAGTGATTGTTAAGACAGTGATGTGAACTGGTGCCTGAAAGTGGTTAGTAATGTTTTATGCCATGCTCGCCTATGTTACTATCTGTGAAAATCCGTATGTTAAATTTTAGCTTTTAACCCCAATACCGATGTAAAGCTTCTACTGCGGTTAAATTTTTTTACACCTATTGTGAGACGTTCATCCATGACGTGACATGACGTCATTTACCAACTTCGATACATTCACACTTCGCGATGTTCCATTCAAACATACGACGTTTTGCGGTACTATACAGACTAAAAACTAAAGTGTTAAAACTGACACTTTCAAGGTGTTAAACCCATTCTAACTCTTAGGGTTTGATTTTAACACTCAAAGTGCAATACTTTAAGCACTTAGACATTACAATCGTCAGACATCTGAAACTTGAATGGATTGCACTTCCCATGTGTCTAGCATTGGTGGTTCTTCCAGAATCGTCCATAATTTGATTTGCGCTTGGTGGGTACATAAGTAAAAGGACACAACGCAGATGACGCGGATCAGGCTCGAGAGTTCGAGCCTGATCCGTGTCATCTGCGTTGTTTCCTTTTAAGTGTCGCGACATTACACTTGTCAAGTGGTATTATTTACTTATTTGTCAAGTTCTGGGATATCTACACTTGAACAAAGTGCTAGTTCAGCACTTAGTAAGTTTTAAATACAGCACTTCAAGTGTAGTTTTTAACACTTTAGTTTTTAGCGTGTATATATCTACTACGTGCTATAACTTATTAAGTTTAAAATACCTACAATTAAATACATAAAATAAAATTTAAGAATAGTTAATAATAATTTGACTGAAAAAGCAAGGTCAACTTTGACGATGTGTCTTGCTGTCAATCAAGCATTCACGTGCAGCCGGTAATGCCTAACGGTGCAGATGTAAACAAAAACTAACCCGTGTCCTTGCGATAGAAAGTGTCGTTTTTTATCCATTTTAAGTGACAAAGTCGATTATTTATTAAGAGCATGGTATAAATAAAACAAATAGGTACCAGGGTGGATAATCAGATTTAACCAATCGTAGAAGGTTTGCCACCGGAGTGGTTAAAACCCCTATCCTACTCGTGGTTTAAATCTGATTATCGGTCCTAGTATCTATTTATTCTATATATATGGACGGACTATTTGTTGGCTAAGCTGTTTTTTCATGACTTTACCTTCAAGTTGTTTTTGCGGTTCTCATTTTGTTCGGAAATGAGTTCGCTATCTTTAAGCCCGTTAAGTGTTTTATCCGCGGTGTTTTAAAACGCGTTTCTATCGTATCAATACCATCCTATTCGTGAAGGGTTGTGGTTCAGGTTCTCGGTTGGGCTCGGATTGCAAAGCGTATGGTTTTGGACACGCTGGAGTTTGGTTAGTCTTAAATTTAGTGTTATAGAAGTATAGGCCGATGGGTTGCTTTTTGAGTTTTTTAGTTGATCTGTTTTGGGTTTTGAGCTTTGTGTGCCATTTCGCGCACCAGTACGTCATCTAGGTCCTTGAGGGCGTCTTGTAGTCGACGATCGGTGGTGTCGCGAGTTGTAGAGTCCATTGTCCCGGGCGAGCTGTGAAATACCGACCTGATTTTCACCCACATTGTTAATGTCAACAAAAATATAGAAAGGACGGGCTGGGAACCGAACTCTGGGGTGTACCGGACGGAGACCCACTTTCTCTGATTTTTTAGGTTAACCCAAACTTTAATTTTCCGATCTGTTAGAAAATATTAAATAATTCGGAGTATTTTGTTGGGAAGGGGGTGGGGGTGGCATTTTGGCTAGTTTATATCTCACCATCGTGCAAATTGAGTCTAATGCTTTTTCAATTTCAAAAAAGAATTAGACTGGATGCCTGCATGTAGTCAAGCAGCTGTTACACGTGTTCTATGACTTCTTTGTGGTTGCGGTGGGCTGTCTGCCATTTGTTGAAAAAGTTAATTGATTCTATGTGAGTTCTGAGTTTGTTGGTGATAGCACGTCAAAATATTTTGCCCCAAAACAGGGAAACAGCTACGTAAACTAATGAGTCTGTAGCTTGATGGGCAATTAGGACTTTATAACATGTCATCACCCCCCCCCCCCCTCCCCCCCCCCCCCCCCAATGGCTACTGTCCATGTAGCATTTCAGGAAGTAGCCAACCGAGAGACAGTGGTTTGAGATTTCAGTACGAGGGGAGCCAGGTGAAGATGAGTTATTACTATACTGATGATGTCCATGACTAAAGTGTCGACGATAGGGGTCGCAAGGACTCCATCATCGACAGGTTCAGGGACAAAATTAGGTTCGATAAATTGTTTATTGTAAAGTTTAGAAACTCGTTAACTTCATCTTTGAAGTCGTCGTCGAAGGTAAGGCCTTTGTGCTTTTTGTGCTTTTTGTGAGTTCCCTTGAGTACTTAGAAAAAAGTTGTCTACCTCGTCGTCAACAACTTTTGTGTCGTCGGTCTGGTCGGAGGCGGGTGATATTTGATCTTCTGCTTTTTTGCCCTGTTAACAGTTTAAAGCTGTCCTAGAACTTTTTTTTTTTTGGGGGGGGGGGGGGGGGTCTAATTGGCTGTTCAGTTTTCCTTTGATCCCCTCCCACTGTTCACGGTTTTTGTTTCTAGGTGTCATTTTAACTTCGCATCAAAGGCGATTACAGATAGTTTTAAGTACGGCAGAGTATGCTTTTTATTGTGTCGCCGCCCCACGAAGTGGGGAGCGACATATAGGGATCACTTTTGTCGTCTTGCGTCGTCGTCCGCGTCACACTTTCTCTTATCCGCCACTCCTCTTTAACCTATGAATGGATTTTGATGAAACTTTCAGTGATTCTTTATCACATAATGGCACTGTGCACCTCCTATTTTATTTTTTGATCCGCTGTATTTTTTCCAGAGTTATGCCCCTTTTCCACTTAGAATTCTGTCTGAAATATTAAAATATAGTGCAGGCGACACACGTCTTCCATGGAAGACTCACATCTATGTTTGTTTCGTGTTCGCAGTTGTAGGTTCTGAAGGCTTTCCTTTTATACCCCCACTTGTTTTTCAAAAAGTGGGGTATACTGGATTGCGCCTGTCCGTGCGTTCGAACTCAGATGTCTGTTCGCATTATAGCTTCAACGATACTGCTCAGATTTCGATGAAATTCCATACAGATGTTCACCATCATGAGACCTTCAAGCAGCATTATCCGTTTCGCTGTTGGAATATTTTTTCAGTGAGTTATGGCCCTTTGAATATACATAAAATAGGCTATTTTTTGTCTGTTCGCATCGTATCTCCGGTTTGGGTCGCTGGATCTCAATGAAATCTGGAATGAAAATTGTTTATGGGAAAGGCTTTCAAATGAGTATCTAATAATATTTTTACTTTTCACTTTTTGGACTTATCCCCCTTTTAACTTTGAAAAATCGCCGTTTGTCTCGTAAAAAACCCAATTTTTTGTCAGTTCGCCTCATATTCCAGGTTCGGGTTATCAGATTTATATCCCTAAGTAAAACAAAGAAAATACATGCAAATCACCTCCCCACATGTTGTATTATGTCTTTGTTTTATAAGGTTTGGGTTATCAGATTTCAATGTAATTTGGAACGAAGATTGTTTATGGGGAAGGTTTTTAAGTGAGTCATGTCCCTGCTGTAAAACAAAGAAAATACTGCAAATCACCTCCCCACATGTGGCATTATGTCTTTGTTCTTCATCTCTTATGTGGATGGTCCGATCATCACTCCACTTCAGTAACAGGTGTTTCTGGCCTTCATAATTACCTTGCTGTAAAACAAAGACAATAATTTTGCTGTTTGTCTCGTAAAATGGCCAATTTTTTGTCTGTTCACCTCATATCTCTGGTTTGGGGTTCGCGGCTCTCAATGCAATTTGGAATGAAGATTGTTTATGGGAATAGCTCGCACGGAATTATGGTTCATTTCTTCTCTTGTCATTGTTTGGCGGTATGCACCGTGGGGGTATGCCCCTGGGCGTGGCCACCCTCTTGTTTGTTTTATAATTTCCATCGTTTAAGCTGAGATGCAGTTATGCGTGGTAGAATGTTTTTTTAGGGCAGAGCTGGTCGAGCGCCTGATTAATGCTTTCATTTGGGTTTCTCTAATGTCAACTATGTTCCCATTCTCAAAATAGTCGGTCATTGGCGATTTTTTTATTTCTAACGCTCCTGACATTCCACTGTGCGATTTGTAGCTTATTCGTGATGTGTTGCAGTTCAGTTTGGGGTAAGGTTGCCAGTTAGTTTAGTATTGGGTTTAAGCTTTAGTTATTGCAACTTTCGATTAACGAATGAGAAATTTGGGTTTAATGAGGGTGGAGGCAGTGTTACTTACATCCTTACAAATAGATAATAATAATACACAATAAAAGATAACAAAAAGTAAAGAATTACAGTACGTGAAGAGTGGATTGTAACTAAATCACCCACGGAGTGGAGATATCACCCAAGCTATAACTTTCAAATTTTGTACATATCGGCAAGAAACACAAGCAATCTTTCAGCCAATGGACCTCCGGGTTTAACCCGGAGGTCCATTGGCTGAAACTTTGCTTGTGCTGGTTATGCTTTGCAACAAATTTTCAATTATTGCTTGGGTGGAATCTCCAGTCTGCGGGTGATTTAGTGACAATACACGCTCCACGTACTGTAAGACACAATTTCCTTAAATGCTAAATAAGTAATTATGATATTAATCTCACAAATACAGTATGAAGTCAAGGTAAGCTACAGTGTCATTAACACTTCCATTCTGTCTCGTCTTCCAATAACGGAAATGACACCTGTTGCGTTACCTACGAGGCGACTGCACATTTTAAAGACAAGGTTTATAGATTTCAGCCAAAAGTCATTCTAGCTTAACCACTCTGGGTATATTTAGAGCAAAGCTTTCTCCCTTCTCTTCATATCGCATGTGCTGGAGTCAGTGATGAAACACTTTAGTCATTCGTTTTTTTCTTCTACATGGGGGCGTGGTGTCTCAGTAGGTAGAGGTGCAGTCTGCAAGCCGAGAGGTCCTCGGTTCGAATCCAACCTGCGGCAACCGCGTTGTGTCCTTGGGCAAGACACTTCACCCCCATTGTCCACGTGGGGAACGGTGACGCTGTGTACTAAGGCGTACTGCACGTCGATGGTGCACTTGTCTTCAACCAATGCTAACCCTGCTTGTGTGGAGTTAGTATGTTGTGGAGCTGACAGTTGCTCGCTGTTGTTCGGTGGTTCTCTCCGGGTACTCCGGCTTCCTCCACCCGTAAAACTGTCATGGTCAAGATTAGCCATTGTGCAGAAATATGTGACCTTAAACACCAATAAATAAATAAATATAATAGTTTCTTCTACATACATAAAGACGATTTGTCGTTATAAATTAATGAACATTAGTACACAATAACTGCCACTAAATGAAATGACGTGCAACTCTGTATTTTAGTCAAAGCTGTGGAAGTGTCAGCCAGATAAATTTTTGACGCCAGCCAATGAAAGACACGAAATCTTACTGGGATCGTTCGATATGCTTCTAGGTTCTATTGGATCTGGTATCATCGCTACGTATGTAATGAATGGGGGTGAGTATCTTGTGATGAGTTCAGATTACTTTTTTTTAACTACCATACATGTATATCTCTTAACTTTACAAACGTTATGACACCCTGTACGATCTGGATATCGACAACTGTTTATAAGCACTTTCCCATTTTCATATGTGGCAGCACACAGTTCAGTTGCGGGCCAATTGGTGTCTGGGCATAGGGGTAGAAAGGGATCAAGAGACAATCCCCCCTCCCCCACCCTCAAAAGAAAATATAGGCCCGATGCAACTTTTACACAACAAATAAAACCCTAAAATGGTCTCCAGTGTAGTACTACATCGGGGGAGAGGCAGTAAGAATTACAGGAAAGTATGCCGGGATGGGTGGGTATCAGAGAAGACGGGATACAATTTTTTGTACGCCCTCTTGTAATTTTTTTACTTTCACCCTAAAATTCACTTTTAAAGACAAAATTCAGCATCTATGTTGATTAAAACATCTTACAGTTCAATACAAGCCATTAATAGGCAGTAGTTAACTATTTTATCACCACTTATTTAGTGATTAACCGATACGGATTTGCGACCGTCATCTGCTTGCCGATTGGTTGAGCACACAATCTGCCGATTGTGAGTGCCGATGTCAGATTGTCCACTGAGTTCCAATGTGTGCCTACTGCACATAGAACACATTGGAACTCAGGGGACGAGATAGTAACAACCAAAAGGAGTAGTATGTTTAAGAATGCATACAACAGGGTTACTTTTACAGTGCAATCAGGTTGATTGGTTTGTTGACCTGAAGAGTATGTCAGTGTATGTACTAAAATAAAAATACTACATCAGTGGAAACAAGTTAACAGCGCAGCGTCTTTGATCGTTGATCAAAGACGCTGCGCTGTTAACTTTTTTCTAATGATGTCGCAGTTCATTGAGTCATCACACAACAGGTGGCACGGAGCAAGTGGAAGATCAGACCAATCAATGAGATTAGGCTGTTACTGCGTGTATGAGATTGTTAATCAAATCCCTATTAATATGTTATCTAAGAACTGCTTGAACTGTATTTATGATATTTTTTCTCGATATATTTTCAGGTGCTACAACCCTGTATTTTAACCTAACAGAGTATGGTATAGTATATCTATTGTTATCTCTGGTGATATATTTTATATATACTGATGCCGTAGCCTACTACACCCATAGACTGTCTCATATTCCAATCATCTACAGGAATATACACAAGATTCATCACAGGTATCATCAACCAACAGCCTTTGCTGCCGTAGCTATGCATCCAGCAGAGTTTTTATTCTACCAAGCCTTACTTGCCGTGCCAGCATTTATTGTGCCAATTCATGCAGGTATGGGTGACAATGCAGTCACTTTATTCACATACTTTAGAAAACATCAAGTTGCATTACACAGTTTTTGAGAAACAGCAGGGATACCGGGAGCATGGGGGCAGATGGGGCAGCAGCTCCCCCTGTCTTTGGACCATGGGGCGAGAGGAGGCAGACAATGCCCTTCCCAGGTTCGTCACTCATTTTTTTCCAATAATTTATTCTCAAAGTAAAGCTACAATACACCTCAACTCTGTTCTGTGAACTTTGAAAATCCAATGAGGGGACACCACCTCTCAGACTCCCCCACCTCGGGGCTTCGGCCTTCGAGACATGCATGCTTCGATCAGCGTGTCATGGCAGAGCAGCTAGTGCGAGTAAATGTCCTTTCCCCGGGATTTGGCCCCCATGCCCTGAAATGCTTCTGGCACCCTTGAGAAACAGTACCCTTGTACATAGTCTACCTCAAACAGGGGCCGTGGAGCCAGGGAGGGCTTCAGTTGCTGCACCTTTTTGGCCAACAATAATAAATAAATAAATAAATAAATAGCTTTAAAATATTATTTTTTTTGTTTCAATGATAGATCATAGGCTATGCATGTTTTGGAAGAAATTGGAAAATTTATTTATTAGGGTTTAACAACACTTTAACAGCCAAGGCCGTATCGAGTCGATGACAGTTTTACGGGTAAAGGAAGCCAGAGTACCCGGAGAGAACCACCGAGCAACGACAAGCAGCTGTCAGCTCTGCCATGTAGACAATCGGTGTTAAGTGCCTTGCCCAAGAACATAATGCGGGAGTCCGAATCGATCGCTCAGATGGTCACCCATCCAAGGACTAGCTGGGCTTGATTTTGCTTAACTTCGGTGATCTGACGAGAACCGGTTACTGCAATGCCATCGCGCCCCCAATTGGAAAATTAAGAAACGTTATTTGGTTTATTTACTTAATGTTCTCCCTTGGAATAAGATATGCTTCGATAATTAAAATATAATCTCTCATTTTTACCCTTTACCAAACATGAAAGGCAAACAAAATTCTTGAATAACTATTTTTTTACATCACAACAAAGCTCAATGGTTTATCTGAATAAGAAACAAAACAAAACAAAAACAAAAAACAAACTATGACATAATTAAAAGTGAAATGAACTTAACCCTTTACCCAACGAATCGGCCACATCTGCCCGCGTAATATGCAAATTCAGCAGCTGAAAAAATATTATTTTTAAAAAAATTTCAACAAAACCATATCATGTGACTCCTCTTTGGGACGAGCTCGTCGAGCTCGTTCCAAAGAGGGGTCACATGATATGGTTTTGTTGAAATTTTTTGAAAAAATTAAAAAAATGATATTTAAAATAATAAGGTTTGATATCGACTGCGTTGGGTAAAGGGTTAAACATTATTGAAATCTAATAATTGCTGTTCAAATTATCACATAATCATTAAAATTTCTGATAAAATGAAAAGGGACAATAAGGTTCCACAAACTAGATAATCTGTTTCGCAGGCCATTTTTTATAAAAAATTCCATGTGGGTCGGCGTTTTTTTATTTTATTTTATTTTTTTTGTTTGTAATTATTTCCTTGACATAAAAAGTTCATGTCCTCGGTTTGTTTTATTTTTTATGTCTCATAATCAACAGAATAGCATGGGTGATGGAGTATTTCGTCCCTTCAGTGCAAGAAGGCTTTGCAATGCTAAAGCATTACTAAAACACTGCAAAGCCTTGTTACACTCAAGCGACAAATTTATCCATTTTATTAACTTGCGTAAAATATCAGACTTAAAACATTTAATTTTTATTTTTTAAAGTTTGCATTGGTTTTAAAAAGAGAGCATGTGGCAGCCAAAAGGACTTTGCAGAAGGGCCTGAGAAACAGATTTTTAACTTTTTTTAGGCCCAATGCTATCAATTTTCAACAAATCACCATGGTTTTCAAATTTGTCCATGACAATGTCAATATAAAGTAGTATGTCAAAAGAGTTTGAAATCTGACGATTACTTTTCAAGTTATTACATAAACATAAAAAATCAAAGTAAAGCCGAATAAATAAAGGGCAATAACTCTCTCCAGTTTCAACAAATCATTGTGATTATCAATCTCATTTAACCCTTTACCCAACGTTGAAAAAATATTATTTTTCAAAAACTTTCAACAAAACCATATCATGTGACTCCTCGTTGGAACGAGGAGTCACATGATATGGTTTTGTTGAAATTTTTTGAAAAAATGGTATTTAAAATAATAAATTTTGATATTGTCTGCGTTGGGTAAAGGGTTAAGACAATGTTAATATAAAGTAAAAATATATTGAAATCAGATGTTTACATTTCAAATAATCACATAAATATTAAAAATTCAGTTATTTATTCATCAATAAATTTCAAAGAAGTCTTTTTCCAAAAAGGTTTTCTTTACTATAATCTGAACCGACTAATATTCCAACCACATCATCAAAGCATTCCAACTACATCATTCCAACTACATCATTCCAACTACAAATCATTTCATCCCTTGAATGCAACAAGGTTTTGCAATGTTAAAGCATTACACAGCCTTGTTGTTTGCAGTGTTAAAGCATTACACAGCCTTGTTGCACTCAAGGGACAAATTTATCAGTTTTTCAATTAGGGTAAAATGACAGATATGAACAATTTAATTTTTATTTTTTTAAGTTTACATTGATTATAAAAAGAGAGCATGCAGCAGTCAAAAGGACCATGCGGCAGGGCCTGAGAAAAAGATTTTTAACTTAGGCCTTTACAACATATTTTATTTATTATAGATAAAAAACAAGTGTCGAGATTAGAAAGGTAATACAGCAAAGTCCCCCTGTGGAGACCTCATTCTGCAAATGACAGATTGTTTATTTCTAGGCTTGATTGCTACTAGTTTTCATGCCATGTAAACACCACGATGTTTGATGTGAAGTGAAAGTTGTTACACTGTGACTAAAGTTACAGTATAGTAGCTTTCACATCATCGGTTGGGAGGAGTTTTTGCATTGACTGACTTGATACTATCTTGGGGCGGGGGGAGGGTAACAGGCATTCCAGCAATCCAGTTGCATATGGATCAGTGGTATGACCGGGAGCGTGGTAGCTCAGTAGGTAGAGGTGCAGGCTGCAAGCTGAGAGGTCCTTGGTTCGAATCCCACCTGCGGCAACCGCGTTGTGTCCTTAGGCAAGACACTTCATCTCCATTGCCCGCGTGGGGGCACGATGACGCCTTGTATTAATGCGTACTGCACGCCAATGGTACGCATGTCTTCAACCAATCTAAACCTGCTTGTGCTGCCAACGGAGTTACGCTGTTGGGGAGCTGGCAGCTGATCGTCGTTGCTCGGTGGTTCTCTCCAGGTACTCCGGCTTCCTCCATCCATAAAACTGTCACGGTCATTATTAGCCATTGTGCATAAATATATGACCTTAAACATCAATAAATAAATAAATAAATAAATAAATAGTGGTATGACCACATCTATCTTCCTATCACTAATCCAGTGTTTTTTTTTACCCGTGGCAATTTTGATACTACCCATATTTGTGATGATATGGGTCACTCAGTTCTACTTTCTTTTTGTCTTTTTATTCTTTTGATAGGTGTGTTTGTTGGAACATTATTGTATGTTTATTACTACGGATTGATTGACCATTCTGGGGTTATGATGGATGCCATATGGCCCTGGCAACCACCAACATTGTTCCATGACAATCATCACAAGTGAGTTGATATTTTGAGGATATGGAACGAGTGTTTTTCTCATATAATATTTATGAAACGAGTCTAAGAAAATTCGGAGGAGTTTCATAAATACTATATGAGAAAAACACTCATTTCATATTCTATTTATCATATGACACACACACGCACAAATTAGCCACTTAGTATGACTTTTTAACCCATCACCTAACTTGAGTTGCAGACGGCACTTGGAAAAAACATCCTCGTATAACTAAAAATTTTCATTTTTTGCTTCCAAAACATAGGTTATGACCCCTCATTGGAACGAGCTCGACGAGCTCGTTCCAATGAGGGGGTCATAACCTATGTTTTGGAAGGAAAAAGTGAAAATATAAAAAAAAAATGAATGACGTTTTTCTTGTAGGTAAAAGATTAATACAATATAACCCACCCTAAATAGGACAGATATCGTAAATTCTCCCTACTGAAATTATGCAAATGTGACCCAGTTGTATTTTGTTTAGCCAATCAAATTGTCCAGTTTTGAAATTGACCAATGAAAGCTCCCAACTCTAATTATGCACATTATGAAAATGTGGCCCAGTTGTATTTTGTTCAGCCAATCAAATTGCTAGTTTTGAAATTGACCAATGAAATTGACTGAAAGCTTTATTTATCACTGATTGATATGAAAACAAAATATCAAATGTTTTAAAGTGAACAAAACGGACGAGTTTTGATAAAAGATAATACAATAACCAAAGGGTTCCTGTAAAGGTAATAAGTTGTCAATTTAACTGGTGAGTACTAAATTATTTTTCACGGGTGATTTGTAATGCGAGTATTGTTTTTCAAAGATACGATTCCACCAGTAAAGAGTGGCTTTGTTTAGCAAGGTTTTGTTAAAAAAAATAAGTGTTTTGTTAGCAGTTTTTGTAGAGGGCCAAAAGGCACTCTCCAATAAATTTTATCAAAACAATTTTATAAAAGCATTTTTTTCTGTTACTTAGCAATGAATAAGCTAATACATAGATTGTAAAGCCACTAAAATGGCTTTCAGCACTTTTCAGCACAACCATGATAGTGGCTACTTGCACTCAACCAGTTTAGGAGTCTCCAAGTTTCCAGAACCTTCCTGAAGTCTTTCTATTTTGAGGTGAGCTGTCGCTCTTGTGCACCATCACACCTGCAATTTTTAATTTTGGTGAGTAGACAACAGCATGCCTTGTTTCCACCGAATCAGCGATTAACCCTTACCTAATGAATTGGCTGTATCCATCTTCTAATATACAAATTGTGTGGAAGAAAATATTTTTAAAAATTCAACAAAACCATATCAGGTGACCCCCTCATTGGAACGAGCTGATCAAGCTCATTCGAATGAGGGTGGCAAATGATATGGTTTTGTTGAAATTGTTTTAAGAACTGGGGAAAAATATTAAAATAACATATTTTGATATCACATGTTTTCTATAAAGGAAATATGTTCGTGGGAAATATGCCAAATAATACAGTTTGGGCATGAAAATGTGAATAATTCACCATGAATTCTTTTCTGTCATGCATTCCATGGAGAATCATCTGATTGACTTACGATTGCTCCATTGAAGTTGCATTTCATGTATTATACCAAACTCAAATAAAGCTGTTTATTGCTGCAAAAAGCCCATTACAAAAATTGGGTAATATTTTGGAATTCCAACTTACTGTGTGCCAGTGGAGTGAACGGTGTGCAGATGTTCGTTGATGTTTTTCTTGAATACATTTTCACAATGCCAGGACTCAACAATAGCACTCTTCACTTTAAATGGTGGCCAGCAATATACAGCATGCCTCACACTTTCAAAATCGAAAGACTGTTTCCTGATAAATGTTCAAGCAGCTAGAGGAGAAATTTAACCCTTTATCTGAGGTAGTGGCCAGAAACGGTCAGGAAATTGACCAAAATAAGCCAACCACAGCCTACAATATCTTACAAATGTCTTGATAAAATCATACAAATATGGATATCATTAGTACCAGCTCATCGAGTACAAATATGGATATCATTAGAACTGGCTCATCGAGCCGGTTCTAATGATGCCCATATTTGTTTGGTTTTATTGAAAAATTGTGAGAATTTTTTTCGAAAAATGTGAAATTTAATTTATTTTTTTAAAAGTGCCGATAGGATTACCGATCCAATGTCCAGTTGTGACAGCACAAAAGTGGGTTTAATCATTATCAACTCATCATCCGGAAACCAGTCGTTTACAATATACTACGTGAAGGGTCACTGTGACCTTGACCTTTGACCTAGTGATTCTAAAATAAATAGGGCTCTTTCTTGCACCAATGCCAACATACCTATGAACGTTCATGAACATGGGTGGAATCATTGTCAAATTATCATCTGGAGACCAATTGTTTATGATTTATTATATTCAAGGCCACTGTAACCTTGACCTTTGATCCAGTGAGTCCAAAATAAATAGTGGTCTTCCACTCACCTAGGCCAATCTACCTATGAAGTTTCATGAATGTGGGTCAAACCATTATCAAGTTATCATCCGGAAACCAGTTGTTTATGATTTACTATGTTGAATGTCACTGTGACCTTGACCTTTCACCTAGCGAGTACAAAATAAATAGGGTTCTTCCTCTCACTGATGCCAACCTACCTATGAAGTTTCATGAAAGTGGGTTGACCCATCATCAAGTTATCGTCTGGAAACTAATTGTTTACGCCCACCCGCCGGTCCGAATACTGCCCGCCCGCCATTCATCAAACTATAAGTCGAGTTTGACTTCATCACAACTCGACTAAAAAGCCATGTTAGGTAAGGAGTTAAGGATGTTACTGGATGCTATGGAACAAAAAAAGAAATCTTCCCCCTGGAAACATCTGCATAACATATAGTCCCATGAAGATTGAGCTGAGGGCATTTGTACTCAATATTTCCTATTTTAATGTCATATCACAGTTATATCCACAATATAATGCAGGATTTTAACTCTAATTGACAGACAGACTCCATTAAATTGTGAAGCAAGCTGAATATTGCTGAAATGAATTGCGAGAGCCCGAAACTGAAAACCTTTTGCATTTTCTACAGATCATATTTATGAAGGAATTTCAACTTGGTAGGATGACTCCGTATAATGTATAGATGGGAACGTCCCCTTTTGGTTGCGATTGGTCAACCATGATGGCTATGCGGGCATGAAGCCCAAAAACCTTTAGCAGCCTACAGGTCATATTTATGAAGGGATTTTATTATAACATGGTAGGATGACTCTGTATAATGTCTCGATGAGAACGTTCTTTTTTGGTCAGGTTCAGTCAACCGTGATGGCTGCAAGGGCACGCTACCTAGATTCCTTTAGCACAGTCTACAGCATGCATTTATAAAGGGATTTCATTGCAAATTTGTAGGATGACTCAGTGTACTGTCGAGATGAGAACGTCCTATTTTGGCTGTGATCAGTGAATCGTGAGAGCCGCACAGGCACGTGACCTAGATTTGTTTGGCACAGTCTAAGCTCATATTTATGAACCAATTTCATTGTAACTTGGCAGGATAACTTGGTATCATGTCTGGATGAGACTGTTTTATTTTGGTCACGATCGGTTAGCCATTACCGCCACCCGGTCACTTGACCTAGATTCCTTTAGCACTGCTTACTTGTTGTTTTTATGAAAGGATTTCATTGTGACTTGGTAGGATAACTTGGTATGATATCTAGATGGGACTCTCCTATTTTGGTCATGATCGGTCAACTGTGACCGCTGACCCGTTACATGACCTAGATTCCTTTAGCAAAGACTACGAGTTATATTTATGGAGAGATTTGATTGTAACTTGGTAGGATGACTCGTTTTGGACTGATTTTACCGTAACTTTGGTTGACATACGTTAACTGTTAAGGCCACATCAACCCAGGTCTTAGTTCTTTAGTACAGTCTATACTCAAATTATTCTTATTGAGAACATAGCGTACGGGGAAAAGAAATTAATATATTCTCAATTCTTGCCTTATTTCATAATCCTTTCATAAACATTGAAATTGTCCTTTTCATCAAACACTACACACAGTTAAGTTAAGCTACAGTGTCATTGACACTTTCATTTTACTGAGTTCTCAGCTTGTGATCTGTGCATAAAAGTGGGGAAATGAATGATGTGAACAATTATTTGAAAACATTAACTGTCTGAGTGCTAGAAGCCACTATCAGGGCTTTAAAAAAATGAGGGCAACATAGCAAAAGCCAACACTTTCCTTGCTCTTCTTTCATATTCAGTCAAATGCAAATAACATTTTGTGTATGTACATTTGTTCTATTACAAATTATTGGAGAGTGCCTGTGGTCGTGGTGCCTGTGGGCACTCTTCAATAATTTGTAATACAGTAGAATCCTCTTAATTGAATATCCATTTTGCCAGTGAAAATTATTCATTTAACAGGAGAATACAATTAACAGGGATTTGGTCAGTTTTCTGTGTTCTTGAGGTAAACTGAGCATTTATTCTATTATATCTTGTTTGACAGAGCTCGTAGAGCTCTGTCAAACAAGATATAATAGAATAAATGTCAGTATTGGATGTATGAGGCCAAAAAGGTTGACAAATAAGGGGAATTTGGTGCGTGTCACAGCAATTTTTTCGACATATTACAAAAATTTATATACAATTAACAGGAGTTTACTCTACAACCCATATGCAATTAACAGATCAAATTTGTACTGAAGGTATGGTAAATGGTTTTGTGTTTGAAAATTATATTTAATTAACAGGGATATACAATTAAGAGATATCCAATTAAGTGGGCTCTACTGTAGAACAAATTTTGACTACAAATTCAGACCAACAAAAATAATCTATCCCTCAACCAGTTAACTGACATGCTTGAAATCAACCCATTTACCTATCAACCAGTTAACTGACATGCTTGAAATCAACCCATTTACCTATCAACCAGTTAACTGACATGCTTGAAATCAACCCATTTACCTATCAACCAGTTAACTGACATGCTTGAAATCAACCCATTTACCTAACGAATTGGCTGCCACTGCTCACTTAATTTACAAAAAAAACAATTCCAAAAATTTCAATAAAACCATATCATGTGATCTATCATTGGAACAAGCTCAATGTGCCCATTCCAGGGAGGGGTCACATGATATGGTTTTTGTGGAAGTATTTTGAAAATTTTAAAATAAATTTTTAAGAACAAATTTTAGATTGTGCATTGAGTAAACGGTGAATGGCATTGAGGCAAAGACTCTTGGGCTCAAATGCAAAGATCTTGGTTTACACACCATTTATCAGCAAAGTCCTAGTTTGAAACCTGTGGTGGAATGTCAGCTCAGGGACATTCCTAAATATGATACCAGTTACTTGATGTAAACAAATTTGTAAATAGTCATTATGAATATCTTATATCTAAAATATGGAAGCATTTGAAGCATCTCTGTTTTGGAGATTTCTTTTGCCCATTACCTATAGTATTAAAAGCTGCTGGGCCTTCATGATGTATATAAATATGTCCCTCGGAGCAAATTTGTGAATCTTTATTACAAATATGTTAAAAGCTGAACATGAAATCATTTGGGTCATGGGTTTGTGAGCAGAAGATTTAAAAAAATATTTTCCAAACTTCCCACTGTTCAAATCTAAGGTCTCACTGACATCTCTTCATATAACCCAAGGGGTTTGATTTGAACAAACCTGTCAAACCATACTTACAAAGATGTTATATATATTAAAGATGCATTTGGCATGGTGGTTTTAAAAATACTTTCTCCATTGCCCGATGTTGAAATCTGGAGGCCCTCCGTGACAACCCTAAATATGGCCAGATGAGTTTGTTTTAGACAAGTTAGTAAATCATCCACAAAGACAAGTTAGATATCAAATGTGGAAGCATTAGGAACGGGAGAAGACTTTTTTTAATGTTTGCCCCATTACCGAAATGTTAAAAATCTGTTTGTCCCATGATATCTTTAAATATGACCCGATAACTTGATTTGAACAAACTCACAATGATGTTATATGTCAAAGATAGGGCAATGCTTTTGGAGAATACTTTTAACCCTTTACCCAACGCAGACGATATCAAAATTTATTATTTTAAATATAATTTTTTTTAATTTTTCAAAAAATTTTTTGAAAAATAATGTTTTTTCAACTGCTGAATTTACATATTACGCGGGCAGATGCAGGTGATTCGTTGGGTAAAGGGTTAACCTGCTGAGTATTTTGAAGATAATTTTCATCAGATCTAGTCATGGCTGCTATGAAGCAGCCATGACTAAACTTGACGACAAATTCATCTAATTTTTACTCAAGAAATCATCGAGGAAAAAAAGCCATTCAATTGACTGAGAGAAAATTGATTAAAGGTACCCATATTATGCTTATTTCAGTGACAAGAGAAATCCTGTCTTGGGCGGGAATATCTGCCAGCAGCATGCGAGTGGTTAATATTGTTCCCCCATCACCCACAGTATTGAAATCTGAGGGTCCACTGACACTTGATTAGAACAAACTAACAATGATGTTATATGTCAAAGATGGAAGTATTTAGGGCAGTGCTTTTGGAATACTTTTTATATTGTTCCCTCATCATCCATACAGTTAAAACTAGAAGTCCTGTCATGAAATACGTACAAATACCACGTTGATCTGCGCATTAATCTACTCGTTATGACCATAGTAAGGCTATCAAATTCTGTGCATATGGCCTGTGCACAAGCAATATTTCAGCCAATGGACCTCCGGGTAACCCGAAGGTCCATTGGCAGAAACAATGCCTGTGTTTGCTATGAGTAACCAGGAGAACCTGCCGTGCTTTGGATGTCATTCGATATGGCAATTCCTACGCGCAATTAAGCCAAGATAAGCGCACTGCTCGTGACAGGACTTCTAGTTTTAACTGTAGTGTTAAAATCTGATGGCCCAATGACATTTCTTAAGAACAAACTAACAATGATGTTATATGTCGGTGATAGAAGCATTTAGCACAGTACTTTTGGAATACTTTTTATACTGTCCCTCATCATTCATAGTGTTGAACCCTGAGGGACCACTGACACTTGATTTCAACAAACTTGTAACTCATATATACATTCTATTACACATATCTATTTCACCTGGTGGTTTGTGAGAAGATTAAATGTTTTCCACTACCCACTGAGTTCAAATTTAGAATCCCATATGGAGCCCCAAAATAAAACTGATTAACCCTTTACCCAACGAATCGTCCGCATCCGCCCACGTAATATGCAAATTCAGCAGTTGAAAAAATATTATTTTTCAAAAAATTTCAACAAAACCATATCATGTGACCCCTCATTGGAACGAGCTCGTCGAGCTCGTTCCAACGAGGGGTCACATGATATGGTTTTGTTGAAATTTTTTGAAAAAATTAAAAAAATGATATTTAAAATAATAAATTTTGATATCCTCTGTGTTAGGTAAAGGTTAAAGTTTTTTGGCCAATTTGATTATGCTTCATTCAGAGGTTATTATCATATCGTATCATATCGACTGAGTAAACAACCTGAGGTAACTTTATATCAGCCTGAGACCAAAGGTCGAAGGCTGATGTGAAGTTGAAGTTTCCGAGGGCTGAAATCTCAGCCGATATGAAACTAACCAAGCAATTAACTCTCTATTTATTAAACCAAAACAAATACTTACAAAAATTCTCAGATCTGTTACAGTTTTTAGACAGTGTTATTGTTTCTGATTCTTTTCTAAAAGTCCGAAGTTTCCTCTTCTCTTACTCCTAAGTAAGCTATCTGAATATTCGTATAACTAAACTACAGTTAAAACTAGAAGTCCTGTCACGAAATGCGCACAAATAGCGTGTCGATCTGTGTGTTAATCTACATGTTATGACCATAGTAAGGCTATCAAATCCTGTACATGTGGCCTGTGTACAAGCAATGTTTCAGCCAATGGACCTTCGGGTAACCCGGAGGTCCATTGGCAGAAACATTGCCTGTGCTTGCTATGAGTAACCAGGAGAACCTGCCGTGCTTTGGATGCCATTCGATATGGCAATTACGTGCAATTCCTACGCGCAATTAAGCCTAGATAAGTGCACAGTTTGTGACAGGACTTCTAGTTGTAACTGTACTCCGGTTACAACTTTTTTTTTCTTCATCCACTAAATCTTCACTTATTTCCATCATTAATTCTTTACAATACAATTTGTCTGGGAATGGCAATTTTACTAATTGATTGCTTTTGATGAGTAACGGTGCATTATTTCACTGTGAACAAAAGGGCTGTATCAAGGTGAGCAACTCTAGCTTGCTTCATATAGGCCAAGATCAGTATCATATTAGCCGAGCTCAATACTGGGCAATTCTTGGAAAGAAAATCGTATCTGATAAATAAACACAACTATCAATCATTTGGGCTATACTTGTCACGAAAAAGACGATACTTGGAATTTTATTCAGTTTTGCTCCCCATGAAGTTTTTTTTTTCAAAAAGATAATACAAGCCATCCACTCATAAAGTTGGTCAGGTCGAAAATCTGGCTCTTGGTGAGATATGAACAATTACAGGTTATTACTTGGTTCGTTTCATATTGACCAAGATATCAGCGCAAGGTAACTTCATATCAGCTGAAGACCAAAGGTAGAAGGCTGGTGTGAAGTTACGGAGGGATGATATATCGGCCAATATGAAACTAACCAAGCAATAAACTATTTATTAAACCAAAACAAATAATTACAAACTGTCCTCAGATCTATTATAATTTTCTGACAGTGTTATTGTGTCTCAATCGATTCAGAAAGTCATCTTCTAGTTTTGCTATCTGAATGTCTCAGCTTCCCCACCTGGGAAGCCATTCTTTCTTCTTTTTCTCTCTTCTTTCTTTTCATCATCCATCTAATTATTACTTACTGCCATCATTAATGCCTCATCGTACAAAATGGCCAATCTTGTCCCACAAACATCATCAGTCCATACCAAAAGAGAGAATACCAAATATCAAATCCTTGTGTTCATTGGCTTAACCCTTTACCTAACATGAAAAGCAGACGACACTTGAAAAAAATTTCTTGAACAACGAATTTTTTTTCATTTTTTGTCTCAAAAACATAGGTTATGACCCCTCGTTGGAACGAGCTCGATGAGCTCGTTCCAACGAGTGGTCATAACCTATGTTTTTGAGACAAAAAATGAAAAAATAATGAAAATTAATTGGCGATTTTTGAGAATTGTGCTGGCCAGTTTTGGCCGTTACGTTGGGTAAAGGGTTAAGACAAAATTTTCGAACTGGAAAGATTTTTTCCATCCCTCCCTATTGGGAGGAGGCAGCACATTGATTTTACAGAATATAAATGCCCTACGCAGTCATCATTAACATGAAATTTTATTACATGCCGACCAGCAGTCTAGAAGATTCAAATACTACCTTTGGAGTGGATAATGATGACAAATGAAAAGTGACAAGCACTACTGTGTTGACTTTCAGTTAGGTCAGTTAATAATTAATGCATTCAACATGTCCATCTGTGGAATCCAGTGTCAAAAGAAACAAATTTTTTAACAAACAATGTCCTTAACCCTTTACCCAACGAATCACCCACATCCGACGCATAATATGCAAATTCAGCAGTTGAAAAAAATATTATTTTTCGAAAACTTTCAACAAAACCATATCATGTGACCCCCCTCTTTGGAACGAGCTCGTCGAGCTCGTTCCAAAGAGGGGTCACATGATATGGTTTTGTTGAAATTTTTTGTAACAATTTAAACTTAGATGTGAGTCTTCCATGGAAGACGTGTGTCGCCTGGCGTTTCAGACAGAATTCTAAGTGGAAAAGGGGCATAACTCTGGAAAAAATACAGCGGATCAAAAAAATAAAATAGGAGGTGCACAATGCCATTATGTGATAAAGAATCACTGAAAGTTTCATCAAAATCCATTCATAGGTTAAAGGGGAGTGGCGGATAAGAGAAAGTGTGACGCGGACGGCGCAAGACGACAAAAGTAATCCCTATATGTCGCTCCCCACTTCGTGGGGCGGCGACACAAAAATGATATTTAAAATAATAACTTTTTGAAATCGTCTGCGTTGGGTAAAGAGTTAATTTGAGATTCAACTCTTCCCTTTATTTTTACAGATGATAACTCAATTAGAGACACTACATCTGTAACCATTCTACTTAAATTCTTTTCAGATATTTCCATGTTAATTTTGGATTTAACAGTTACCTTTTTGATTGGCTCCACGATACACTAGAAAAAAGTGATAGAGAGTATGGAGAAGATATATTCTATGGAAGAGGTCGACCCAAGAAGCAATGAACGGGATTTCTTATTTTGATCTAGGTCTAAAATGTAATCAAGACTGATGCAACTTTCCATTGTCCCTCTACCTTTTATAACAATATTGCACAATAACTCAGGGCTGCAACACTGATATATTTCTAAACTGTATTGATCTTGGACCAAAACTGATTGAAATAACTAATTTTATCAAACTATCCTAACAGAGAGGCTAGAGTTTAACTGCAGGCTGATTAATTAAATCACCAACCTAACCCTTTACCTAACGAATCAGCTGCATCCATCCACGTAATTATATTAACAAGGTACAACGTCACCGCTATGCCACACCAATGGTTTCTATGTTGGAAAAAGTGGAAAAGAGACCCATAACTCAAGAAAAAAATTTGGACAAAACCTGTTACTTGTGAATATCCTTTCCCCCGTGGTGGTCTATCAGCATACCAAATATTATTTAAATCTAACATCCACCGTTTTGGATATCAAAGTTCAAAGCTGTTATGGATGGAAACCATTTCTATATTCCCCATAAACTTCGTTTTGGCGGGGTTAACCCTTTACCTACCATGAAAAGCAGACGACACTTGCAAAAATAATTATTAACTAATTTTTTTCATTTTTTGTCTCAAAAACATAGGTTATGACCCCTCGTTGAAACGAGCTCGACGAGCTCGTTCCAACGAGGGGTCATAACCTATGTTTTTGAGACAAAAAATGAAAATATTTTGAAAATTAATTGGCGATTTTTGAGAATAGCGCTGGCCGGTTCTGGCCGTTACGTTGGGCAAAGGGTTAATTAAGCAGTTGAAAATAAAAAATTCCACAAAACCATATGTGACCCTTCATTGAGGGTTTGATCGGGTTTTGTTAAAATGTTTTGATAAACAAATCATGTCACTTATGGAATTGAGTTTTGCATCGGCTAACGCTTTCATCCTCGTGTTTCTCAGCTGTCAAAGATAATTCTCAACTCACAAATTTTCTGCCTAAACAAGAAATCCAGCCATCAATAATAATCACAAAAAATAAGAAAGATTTGGCCCAAATGTAGGATTATCTGCCAACCCGAATCTTCTTGTACCCCTGATAAAACTTGGTTTGCTGCACATCGCACATGGACAGTGAATGATGATGTGCAATTAAATAACACAGCCAGCTTCAGTGACACATTATCTTTCTTTTCGGCAACCCTGAGCTTGCCGAGAAGTCAATAAGTTGTTTGGTCACAGTTCGTTTTGATGTAATGGTCTCCCATTGACTAGCCAACAATAATACTAGTGCCAAGTCACATTTCTGTCTGCCATATTAAAATGAAGTCAACATGCAAAAAAAATTGTGTGGTGCGCATTTTTTTTTAATCCAGATGCGCTATGGTGTACAAGGGCAGTTGTGTGACTCAACATCAAAAGTTTGTACAATTCGGCAGGTTTTAGGCTGAATTAGCTTTTTACACGATTCGAGATAACATTTACAAAAAAAAAACACTTTTCATTTTTTGTCTCCAAAACCTACCTTATGACCAAGCCTGAAAATGAGCAATCTGACATTTGCAGAATGAGGTCCCCAGAGGGTGAATTTGCTGATGCTATCCCATACAGTGGGCCAATTTATCCTCTGGGTACCTCTTTCTGTTTTGGTTTGAGACCCTGATTCAGCTTGAGGTTCACAGAGGGTAAATTTGGTGATGCTACCCTGCTGTGCAGGGTAGCATCACCAAATTCACCCTCTGGGGACCTCATTTTGCAGATGACAGTCTGCTTATTTTCTGGCTTGCTTATGACCCCTCATTGTAACATGCACAGTTTTCAATGATAATTTTCTTCTCATGAATTTTCCCGACTGTACTCAGAAAGCATAGCCCATTAATAAAAATCACAAATAATCATGCCCAGTCGAATCTTCTTGTATCTTCGATAAAACCAGGTTCACAGCAAATTGCACATGAACAGTGAGTGATAAAATTGCAATTAAATAACAAAGACATCTACAACTACATAGTATCTTTCATGTCTGCGACACTGAGCTCACTGACAAATCCAAAATAAGTTGTTTGAGCACAGTTGGTTCTGATCTAATGGTATTGCCAATACTACAAGTTCCAAGACATTTTTCCGTGTGCTACATTAAAATCAAGTGAACATGTGAAACATCGTGAGGTGTGTACATTTTTGTGTGTTGCCTTTCGATTCCAGATGTACTACTGTGTGCAAGGGCAGTTGTGCCACTCAAAATTGAAAATCTGTACACCAGCAAGTTTTCAGCTGAATTAGCTCTTTACATAACTTGAATAGAGATGACATTTACAAAAAAAACAACTTTCAATTTTGTCTCAAAAACATACCTTATGACCGACCCCTCAGTGTAACATACTGATTAGAGTGAGGGGCCGGCCACAAGCTAAGATTTCTCAGAAAAAATTTTGAAAAAATTAGTAAAATTTGATCGGTGATATTTCTATTAATATTGCTGGCCAGATATGGCCGTTCTGTTATGTGAAGAGTTAGAACTAGCTAAATTTGACAAAAGGATTGATGTTATGTGAGAGCTCTTTCTCAAACCTATGACTTTTGCAGAAACCCAGTTGACCTTGAATATTATGGACAAAAGGCTTAAAAAAGTTAAACATCTGTTTCTCAGGCCCTACTGCATGGTCCTTTTGGCTGCTGCCTGCTCTCTTCTTATAACCAATGCAAACTTAAAAATATAATAATTAAATGGATCACACCTGATATTTTACCCAAATTAATAAAATTGATAAAATTGCCTTGAGTGCAACAAGGCTTTGCAGTGCTTTAGCACTGCAAAGCCATCTTACACTCATGGGACGAAAATACACCACTACCCATGCTATTATGTACAGTTAAAACTAGAAGTCCTGTCACGAAATGTGTACTTATCTAGGCTTACTTGTGCGTAGGAATTGTGTGCATATCGAATGGCATCCAGTGCACGGCAGGTTCTCCTGGTTACTCATAGCAAACACCTGCAATGTTTCTGCCAATGGACCTCCGGGTTACCCAGAGGTCCATTGGCTGAAACATTGCTTGTGCACAGGCCATATGTACAGAATTTGATAGCTTTACTTGGGCCATAACGCATACATTAACGTGCTATTTGTGCACATTTCATGACGGGACTTCTAGTTTTAACTGTAGATTATGAGGCCTGAAACATAAAAAAGAAACCAAGAACATGAACTTTTGATGGCAAAGAAATAATTACAACAAAAAAAATAAAACACCTCCCCACAAGCAATTTTACAAAAAAAGGCCTGAGAAACAGATCTACTTTATGGAGCCATATGGAAATAATTTAGCACTTCAACTCCTGAATTGCACAGATTTATGTTTACAACTTCATATGACTTTAACACAGAGACAGACTGCAGGGTTATATTTCTCAATAAAGCACAGGGTTTTAGATTGGTCTGATTATGGGACACCTCAGACTTGTCAAGTCAGCTGCTCTTTTGCATTATTGTCGGTCTGGAAGGTCATTTCCTGGTTTCTCCGGACAGTATTCGTG
Source organism: Pictodentalium vernedei (assembly GCA_031216915.1). Classification (NCBI taxonomy): domain Eukaryota; kingdom Metazoa; phylum Mollusca; class Scaphopoda; order Dentaliida; family Dentaliidae; genus Pictodentalium; species Pictodentalium vernedei. The sequence goes on along the minus strand of CM062289.1, from coordinate 11,437,093 downwards.
TCTCAGAATATCTATGGAGCCGTAATTCCAATTCTGATTACTAACCACTGCAATAGAACAGGGGGCCCCAACATGCCGTCTCTGGGAAACTGTGTGTAAACTTGAAGTTGATTTTATAAGTGCATTGGCAGTTGTTTCTAGGCAAGTTTTGGCTGCCTATATAGGCAGCCAAAACTTGCCTGGAAACAGCCGTGAAGCCGCAGGATTTAGACTGTCATTGAGTAGTAAAATTTCTATACAGATATCCAGGCCTTCGTGGGTGAAATCATTTGAAGATAAATGGATAAGAAAGTGTGCAAAACAAGTCATGCTATGCGTCATGCCTTCTAATTTGGGCACAATGTTTACTGGTGTGAGTTTTGACAGACTTTAAAGGCCTGAAAGCACCATTAGTTTCTGGTAAGAAGAAATCAGCAAAACAAAAAGATAACAGAACAGAGTATTTGATTTTATTGTAAAATTTGTACATCAGATAAAATAATAATATTTATAATGTAACACATTTTTTTTCATATTTACAAATATTTCTGATTTGTGTTTGCAATAAACCTCTGAAAACCTGCTTATACCAGCAGTCATCTTAATTGTTATACCCAAGTAAATTACTATCTGCCCAACTGTTTATGTATAAAACGGAGGAATGGCCATCAATTACATACGATAATATTTCAAGCCCATACATGAAAATAAATTATTTTCAGTTACATGTTTTAAGATCTATGAAATTAGAAACACATTTTCACTGTTTACCTATATACTTGTGAGTGACCTTAAATACCAATAAATAAATATTTATTTGCTAATTGGTAATTAATCATTCAGGTCCAGGAGATTTTTATACATTTTTGCTTCACTTTGAAAGTCTACCTCCAGTGGCTTCGCAGCCGTTTCTAGTCAAGTCTTGGCTGCTTACAGAGGCAGCCAAGACTTGCCTAAAAACAACTGACAAGGTGCTTAGAAAACAAATTTTGAGGTAACCCAAACAATGCATGTTGGAGGCTCTTGTTCCTTTGCATTAACCCTTTACCCAACGTAACGGCCAAAACCGGCCAGCGCTATTCTCAAATATCGCCAATTAATTTTCAAAATATTTTCATTTTTTGTCTCAAAAACATAGGTTATGACCCCTCGTTGGAACGAGCTCGTCGAGCTCGTTCCAATGAGGGGTCATAACCTATGTTTTTGAGACAAAAAATGAAAAAAATTAGTTATTCAAGGATTTTTTTTGCAAGTTTCATCTGCTTTTCATGTTAGGTAAAGGGTTAAAAAGTTATTAAAGCTGCTTAAGGCTTAAGACGACATACAGTACAGCCTGTAACAAAGTTTACCATTAGGCAATATTCTTTTGTAAATAACCGCATATTTGCACCTCATTATAATGATATTCCCATGGCATTAGCATGATATTTTTGAAATGCCATGCCGTATTTCACAAGACGACCATGCTTGTGATGCGATATTTTCACAATCATCGTTCGTAAGTTAAATGAAGAAAATCACTGGTACACGTTTTCCTTACATTTCAACACCAGCTTGTAAGTTATATAACTCTCGTATCACAGGCATACATGACATATTGGGCGTCAATGTGTATTGTGAGGAGTGTTACATAAAAGAGTTTGGTAGGTGAATTACCTCCAACCGATGTGTCCGGTGGGTGAAATTATGGCTGATTGATGCATTATTGCTTAACAAACATTGTGATTTTCATGGCAAAATGTGGCAAAAATATCGTGTAAATAAGGTGCTAATAATACATGTTGGTTTCACCGTTATTGTAGGCTGTACCGTAAATATGATAAAATCATTATCACGCCATAGATACTAAACGTGTCTATTTAACTCTTCAACTGGTTAAGTACAAAATTAATTTTTCAACGGTGATTTGAAACGTGGGTATTTTTTTTTAGCCCTTTACCTAACATGAAAAGAAAACAACACTTGCAAAAAAAAATTCTTGAATAACTAATTTTTTTCATTTTTTGTCTCAAAAACATAGGTTATGACCCCTCGTTGGAACGAGCTCGACGAGCTCGTTCCAACGAGGGGTCATAACCTATGTTTTTGAGACAAAAAATGAAAATATTTTGAAAATTAATTGGCGATTTTTGAGAACAGCGCTGGCCAGTTTTGGCCGTTACGTTGGGTAAAGGGTTAAAGATACCATGCTACCAGCAAGAGTAGCATTAGTTTAGCAAGATTTTGTTCATAACTAATTGTTTGGTTACAATTTATTGGTGAGTGCCAATAGCACTCTCCAATAAATTGCAACCAAACAATTTTATATTATAAGAAATTTTTCTTGTGTTGGGTGGACATCAAGCAGAATACGTACAGTGTAAAGCCACTGAAGTGGCTTCCAGCACTTTTCTATAGAGCCGTGATAGCGGCTTCCAGCACATAACCAGTTAACTGGTAGAGTGCTGGAAGCCCAATGGGCTTTATTTTGAAGCACAGTTGCTTCATCTTAAATGCATCATTTTGGTGAATGAACTTTGAAGTTAAATTATTTTTGTCTGTTAGGATTTGCCTTGTTACAATTTATGAAAAGACACATGAACAAATTTTGATGACTAAAAATAATTTAGAACTCTTCCAGTTAACCCTTTACCCAATGCAGACGATATCAAAATTTATTATTTTAGATATCATGTTTTAAAATTTTTCAAACAATTTCAACAAAACCATATCATGTGACCCCTCATTGGAACGAGCTCAACGAGGGGTCAGATGATATGGTTTTGTTGAAATATCTGAATGTAACATTGAGTCAGACTGACAACATTCTTGGTTTAAGAAGAATAAAAAGGGGCTTTTTACAAATGCAATTCTAACAAAATAAAATTCACTGCCCCTTGTTCCATTCATTTAAATTTAAATCAAAACTGAAATATCTTTGCTCATTGTTTGAACCAACATATAACTAATCAATTTTTAACTGACATATCAATTGAGTTGTTAAAACTTCGAATTCCAAGTGTTCAAGGCTGGTTTCATTTCTCCACTGCTGATTACAGGTATGGTGTAGTAACAATAAGTATTTTGGGAACACAAATATCAGCTAACATAACCTTGGACACTCCGAACTCAGAAAATTTCTTGGTTGAACATATCCATCTTGTTTATCCCTGTAAAAATAAATTTCAAAATTTATCATTATCACATACTCCGACACCATATTTCTAGTCATAAAATTCAAACTTCAAAAGTGGTAAAGCAAGTTAACCCTTTACCCAACGTAACGGACAAAACCAGCCAACGCTGTTGTCAACAATTGCCAATTAATTTTCATTTTTTTTTTCATTTTTTGTCTCAAAAACGTCAAGCTCGTTCCAATGAGGGGTCATAACCTATGTTTTTGAGACAAAAAATGAAAATTTGTTAGTACAGTGGAGCCCACTTAATAAGATTTCTCTTAACTGAATAACCCTGTTAATTGAATATAATTTCCCAACACAAAACTATTTACCATATCTCCAGTACAAATTTGACCTGTTAATTGAATATAGGTTATAGAGTAAACTCCTGTTAATTGAATAAAAAATCTTGTAACCAGTCAAGAAATTACCCTGACCTGCCACAATTTCCGTTTGTTTATAGACCAATTTAGCCTCAGTACAGTTATTTAATCTATTATATCTTGTTTGACAGAGCTCATTGAGCTCTGTCAAACAAGATATAATAGAATAAATGCTAAGTTTATCTGTAGAACACAGGAAAGTGAGACAATCCCTGTTAATTGAATACTTCTGTTAATTGAATAATTTTCATTGGCAAAGTGGCTATTCAATTAACAGGGTTCCCCTGTAATTCGAGAATTTTTTTTGCAAGTGTCGTCTGCTTTCCATGTTAGGTAATGGGTTAAAGACATTGCAGAGATATCCTCTGAAATATGTAGTTGTTGACAGTATCTCAGTGAGATGAACAGGGTTCCTGCAGGTGTTTCGAGACAAGAAATCTCCTTGAATTTGACTAAGGTCTATTCAAGGACTTGAAATTCTAGAAAATGGGTCTGGAGACCTTGAAAAAGCCTTGAATATTCAGAAAAAAAACCTGCTTATTTATTTATTTATTGGTGTTTAAGGTCACATACTTATGCACAATGGCTAATCGTGACCGTTACAGGTGGAGGAAGCCGGAGTACCTGGAGAGAACCACCGAGCAACGACGAGCAGCTGTCAGCTCCCCAACATCGTAACTCTGAACTCTGCACCGCAGCACAGGCAGGGTTAGAGTGGTTGAAGACATGCGCACCATCGACGTGCAGTACGCCTCAGTACACAGCGTCATCGTGCCCCCATGTAGGCAATCGGGGTGAAGTGTCTTGCCCAAGGACACAATGCGGTTGCCGCAGGTGGGATTCGAACCGAGGACCTCTCGGCTTGCAGCCTGCACCTCTACCAACTGAGCCACCGCGCCCCCTAAAAAACCTTCTAATAAACGACATGATCATAACTATATAGTTTCATTGAGTTCTATATTTTATAGAGTTCATGAAGGTGTAATCCTAACTAGGGACCCCTGGTCATTACCACCTCCTCCCTCCTCTTACCTACCTTCCTTATTATTTGAATTATTATATTTTTTACTTTTTTCAAAAAATTTAAACAAAACCATATCATGAGACCCCTGACTGGAATTTGAGCACGAAATAACGAATTAAAGATTAGTTAACCCTTTACCTAATGAATCAACCGCCCGCGTAATATGCAAATTGAGCAGTTGAAAAAATTAATATTTCAACAAAACCATATCATGTGACCCCCTCATTGGAACGAGCTCATTGAGCTCGTTCCAATGAGGGGTCACATGATATGGTTTTGTTGAAATTTTTTGAAAAATTTTAAAAAAAATGATATTTAAAATAATAAATTTTGATATCGTCTGCGTTGGGTAAAGGGTTAAGAGTGGGAGTGGTATAGTACAGTCGCCATGGATTGGTAGTAATCCATGCGAGGACAGTGATGTCCACACTTGCATTTACCAGGTCATAAAAATCATCATCAGCAAAATTTTAATTAATTAAATTCTGATGATTATTCCTATAATTAGTGTTTGGAATCTAATATTATTGCATCCGTGGAAATATTGTCCACCCTGTGGAAAGTGACCAGTCCACGGTGGCTATACTGTAGAGGAAGCATAAGATGTACAGGAGACGGGATGATAGAAGAATTCAAGGAAGTTCTGCTTCCGAAACTACAGTACATGAAGAGTGGTTTGTGCGGTGGAGATTCCACCCAGACAATAATTGTCAATTCCAGTGATAATGCATAAGGTCAAGCACAGTCCGGCTTGAACCCAGAGGTCCATTGGCTGAAATTGCTTGGTGTTCTCATGCTTTTTCAGAGACAATATGGTCTGGAAACTTCACTCCACAAGTGTTTTTCCTATAATTCACTATCCATGTACTGTACATGTGTACTTTGATTCTATTTCTGAAATATTCTACTTTTTCTGATTTACTTGTCCAAAACAATGACTGGCCATTCAGTACAACACTCAGGTGAATTTTTGCTTTTTTATCATGTTTTTAAAAAGTGGAATACCCACAACTTGGTGAGATTTGATTTACATTTATTTATTGATGTTTAAGGTCACATACTTATGCACAATGGCTAATCGTGACCGTGACAGTTTTATGGGTGGAGGAAGCCGGAGTAGCAAGAGAGAATCACCGAGCATTGACCAGCAACTGTCAGCTCCTCAACATTCTGTTTAAGCTCCGCTCAATTCGAGCTCCGCTCAAGCAGGGTTACAGTGGTTGAAGACATGTGCACCATCGATGTGCAGGACGCCTTAGTACATGGCATCATCGTGCCCCCATGTAGGCAACTAGGATAAAGTATCTTTCCCAAGGACACCAGATGGGGATTGAACTTGGGACCTCTAGCATAGAAGCCCAATGGTTTACCACTGAGCCACCGTGCTCCCTGAGCTTTGATTTAACCCTTTACCCAACGAATCGCCCGCATCCGCCCGCGTAATATGCAAATTCAGTAGTTGAAAAAATATTTTTCAAAAAATTTCAACAAAACCATATCTTTGAGCTCGTTCCAGTGAGGGGTCACATGATATGGTTTTGTTGAAATTTTCTGAAATATTTGAAAAGATGATACTAAAAATAATAAATGTGGATATCGTTGCGTTGCGTTGCGTTGGGTAAAGGGTTAAGATTTGATATGAAATCCTCTACCTGATTGGATTCAAGATTTGCATTGACCTATAAATTAGAGATTCACAAGGACTTGTTATAATTGTTATAACGATTTGTTTCCTGGTCTGACATTTTCAAAATTTTGCATAACCCATTTATTGTTCACCTGGTCTGAAGCTTGGTAACCTATCGCTCATTCCCCTGAACTTGATTAACCCATTTGGTAACCTAAATATGTATGTATCGCAACTCTGCTGATATATGAACTGTTGTATCATAGCCAAGTTCTTGCTCCCTGCAATATCCTGATGAATAGGGATGAGTCTTTAAGAACAATAATGAGGCTGTGTTGCAATGCTGATACAAATTAGTTGCAATTGAAGCCTTATCTTGGAATGAGCTAGCACGCTGAAAAAGAATACGACATCCATAATCAACATTTTTGGCAGAGACATTATAAGTTATCTCAGGCAGCATCCAGGGTACATGGAGATTTAATACCTGAATGTCGGTTTTCAACCATGAGGTGCAAGCCCGAGATAACGATTTTGTCCTGCCTACTAACACAGAAATAATGCCGAGATGTAAAATATGATCCCACATTAACCCTTTACCTAACGAATCGCCTGCATCCACCCACGTAATTTGCAAATCAAGAAGTTGAAAAAATTATATTTTTCAAAATATTTCAACAAAACCATATCATGTTACCCCTCATTGGAACGTGCTCATCGAATTCGTTCCAATGATGGATCACATGTTATGGTTTTGTTGAAATTTTTGGAAAAATTTTAAAAAATATAATTAAAATAATAAATTTTGATATTCTCTACGTTGGGTAAAGGGTTAAGACTCAGGCAACGAAGTTTAAACCCCACACTGAGCATCAGGTTTTGAACCAAACAGCGAAACAAACGTCACAGCAAAACTATAAATAGACCGAATCTATTTCTAAATCGTTGTTTATAAACCAGGTCACACATGGAGAAGTTTTAATTTTTTGTTTTAAACAATTCAAATTCAGTATCAAAGTCTTTCTCTGACAAATACTCTCTAAAAAGCCGTGCAGCAGTATTATTTGATTTGGTGGTGGATTTAGGCTTGAGTTCAATCCATTTGCGAACGATGTCTCCATCGGAGTGACAAGCGAAGCGTGAGATTGACATTTTGTATTCTGCTCAAGCAATATCGAAGATAAACAGATGAGTTGCTCCGCTTGAGTAAAGTATATTTGCAAACCCGATTCAATCTGTTCAGTTCTCATCGAATACGACAGCCAACAAGTGCTTCTACTCTTAGGGCTGCAACAATGTTTTTTAATTTGTATTAGTATTCTCTACAATACAACAATAAGTTGGATATAACTTAACAGTTCTAATAGGAGTTTCTGCAATCGATGTGACCCAGTTGGGGTCAAAGGTTATTTTTATCACCTGGATCTTTCTCGAGTGACAAACAGGGAACAATGGTGCGTGCTCTTATCACCCGCATGTTTGAAGATAGATGATACGCTGGCTATTTGTTTGGTCACGTTGACCAATCAGAAAACGCGATGCACACTGATACAGGGACATGAATTATTGCCATTTCCCGATTTTGTACCTATCTTACATCTAAAGATTATCAACAATTTAATATGATGTTGGGCATCAACCAATTATCAGCTGCACAGGTGTTTGCATCTGCCTGAAGTATAGTTGCTCAGTTTGCCAACAATTGACCAACAGAGCAGCTATACTTCAGGCAGATGCAAACACTCATGCAGCTGATGATTGGCTGATGCTGAACATCACTGCACCATTCATTCGTACTGGATCATTCAACTTGGCGAAAATTTTGTGCGACCCGGCAACAATTTGGTGCAACCAATGTTTCATTTGTGTGGTTTTCATTTTAGGTAACTTCCACGAGACACAAACGTTCGCTGTTCGCCTCAAATTGACAGGCCTGGTTTAAGTTGTAATTCTCTCTCCATGTACTGTAATTTCATTCCATTTCTAGAATATTCTGCTTTTTTATTTACTTGTGCCATTCGGTGCAATACTTGGGTGAATTTTTGCTTTTTTATTCATGTTTGTCAAAGAACTTGAGATTCACAAGGTCTTGTTATAATTCCTGTTCTTAGGAAATAACTATTTATAGAAATAATTCCTCATACAGAATGCGATGGCCATCACTGTCAGACTGCAAACTGCTCTGGGGGGGGGGGGGGGTGAGGGGGGAGGGGGGGGGCTTCAAGGGATATTCGGATGTGAATGTCAAAAGTGGGTTAACTACTGAGGGTACAAACCAAATATCCTCCAAAAATGATATTTATCACAAATGCTGTACTGCTGCCACACATGGAATTAGTCACATGTCTGGTCATTGATTGCTGTCCTCTGAACCCCATTCTCACTGTGTTCTGTCTTACACATTTATAGTGAAATAACTCCAATTCTAGTCAATGATTACTGTCCTCTGTACCCCATCCTCACTGTGTTCGTCCCCTGTACCCCATCCTCACTGTGTTCTGTTTTACACATTTATAATCCTCTATTACAAACTAATAAATGCCGATAGGATCACCGATCCAATCACAAGTTGTGACAGCACAAAAGTGGGTTTAATCATTATCAAATTATCGTCCGGAAACCAATCGTTTACAATTTACTCTGTGAAGAGTCACTGTGACCTTGACCTAGTGATTGTGAAATAAATAGGGCTCTTTCTTGCTCCAATGCCAACCTACCTATGAAGTTTCATGAATGTGGGTCAAACCATTAGCAAGTTATCAACCGGAAACCAATTGTTTATGATTTACTATGTTGAAGGTCACTGTGACCATGACCTTTCACCTAGCAAGTCCAAAATAAATAGGGTTCTTCCTCTCACTGATGCCAAACTACCAATGAAGTTTCATGAATGTGGGTCGAACCATTATCAAGTTATCATCTGGAAACCAATTGTTTTGATTTACTATGTTAAAGGTCACTGCGCCCTTGACCTTTGACCTAGCAAGTCCAAAATAAAATAGGGTTCTTCCTCTCATGAAGGCCAACATACATATGAAGTTTCATGAATGTGGGTCAAACCATTATCAAGTTATCATCCGGAAACCAATTGTTGACGCCTGCCCACTTCGTCACAACTCGACTAAAAATTATTTATTATCATTATTATTAATTGGTGTTTAAGGTCACATATTTCTGCAGAATGGCTAATCATGACCATGACAGTTTTACGGGTGGAGGAGTACCCGTAGAGAACCACCGAGCAACGGCGAGCAACTGTCAGCTCCCCAACATACTAACTCCACACAAGCAGAGTTAGCATTGGTTGAAGACAAGTGCACCATCGACGTGCCTTAGTACACAGCGTCACCATGCCCCCATGTAGGCAATGGGGGTGAAGTGCCTTGCCCAAGGACACAACATAGACTCAACTAAAAATACTTACACATCATATTGTAAATGTGAGATGACTTCATTTATCTGATGTTGTGAAATATCTCCATCAATTTGAGCTAAATATGTATATAGGTCCTTGAATAATGGGAATGGTATTCTTGCTGGTCCTCCTTCAGAGTCTGCTGTTAGAATTTCACAAACAGTTTTCATCGCATCTGTAATTGTCTATAAAGTAAAAAATACAAATAATTTAAAATGGAGTACTTCACCTTCACTTAACACTTTACCCAACATAACGGTCAAAACTGGCGAGTGCTATTCACAAAAATCACCAATTAATATTCATTTTTTGTCTCAAAAACAAAGGTCAGTTGAGCTCGTTCCAATGAGGGGTCATAACCTATGTTTTTGAGACAAAAAATGAAAAAAATTAGTTATTCAAGAATTTTGTTTGCAAGTGTCATCTGCTTTTCATGTTTGGTAAAGGGTTAACCTTTCACTAAATCAGTGGGAAAACTGACACCACTGTCAACAAAAATTACCCTTTAAACTGTATGTTTTCAATTTTCGTCTCAAAAACATAGCCTATGACCCCTTATTGGAATGAGCTCATTGAGATTGTCCAATTGAAGGAATCATAAGGAATGTTTTTGAGGCAAAACATTAAGTTGTTGCATTATTCTTCTATTCATATTAGTTAAGTTGTGGCAAATAGGAATTTTTTTCATTTATTCAAGAAAAAAGTGTCATCTGTTAGTTGTGTTAGTTAACCCATTACCCAACGCAGACAATATCAAAATTTATTATTTTAAATATCATTTTTTCAAACTTTTCAAAAAATTTCAACAAAACCATATCATGTGATCCCTCGTTGGAACGATGTCGTTCCAACAAGGGGTCACATGATATGGTTTTGTTGAAATTTTTTGAAAAATAATATTTTTTCAACTGCTGAATTTGCATATTACGCAGGCAGATGCGGCCGACTCGTTGGGTAAAAGGTTAAAGGGTTACCCCTTAAGTCCTCAATTACCTTAATAACTACTCATGTACACTGCTGTAGATGACTTAACCGTGTTTCTACTTTGCAGTACAGACAGCCAACAATGATGTAAACACACTGTCAAAATAAATGCACCCTATAAGTACACTTCTATAGGAAAAATACACTTCAGACAACTTTTACAGAGCAATATTTTTTTATTTTTTTATTAGTGTTTAACGACACATTAACAGCCAGGGTCATATCATGTCGGTAACAGTTTTATGGGTGGAGGAAGCCAGAGTACCTAGAGAGAACCACTGAGCAACGAAGAGCAGCTGTCAGCTCTCCAACATCGTAACACAGAACTCTGCACCACGGCACAGGCAGGGTTAGATTGGTTGAAGACATGCGCACCATCGACGTGCAGCACGCCTTAGTACACAGCATCATCATGCCCCCATGTGGGCAATCGGGGGTTAAGTGCCTTGCCCAAGGACACAACGCGGGAGTGCGAATCAGTCCCTGAAATGGTCACTCATCCAACTACTAACCGCGCTCGATGTTGCTTAACTTCGGTGATCTGACAAGAACCTGTTACCATGATGGCACCGTGCTCCCTCAGAGCAATATAAAATGGGCAGTTTGTGGCTGTATGTGGACTTAAGGGTTAAGATGACACACTGTAGGAAAAAGGTTAAACAGTTTAGAAATTTCATTTGTTTAATGAAAGAAACTCCAAGAATACATGACATGACATATTCTTGGTAGATTATATCATCAAACTCAATCAAACATTTAACCTTTTACCTAGCACGAAAGGCAGACAACACTTGTGCACAACATTCTTGAATAACTAATTTTTTGCATTTTTTTAATCAAAATCATAACTTATGAGCCCTCATTGGAAAGAGCTCATTCCAATGAGGGGTCATAAGCTATGATTTTGAGACATCAAATGAAAAAAGAGGCCCCAGGGGGCCTGAGGGCGCCTGCGACGTGGTAGTCTAAATATCAAACCAGGGACTTGACTTGAATAAGCTGCATACACCCGTCCTAAGAAAAGCATATACCAACTAGATGAAGCTGTTGTGCCCACACAATACACAGGATTTTCCTTCTATTTTCAGTTCCTGCACTTTTACATCCCAAAATTGAGATAAACGCATAAAAAAGAGATTTTTTTTTATTTTTATTCGGAAATTTTCCAAGTCCCACCCGGCCCCCAAATTTTCAGTGTAAAAAAAATAAAAAATTTTGTCTTAAAATTGACCAAAACGCATAAAAAACCAAAAAACTAATTTCCGCATTTTGGTCCAAATTTTTCTAAGTCCCACCCAGCCCCCAAATTTTCAGTGTAAAGAAAAAAAATCTTTGTCTTAAAAAACGCATAAAAAAAAACAAAAAAAAAAATTTCCCGATTTTGGTCCGAAACGAGACCCCAAATTTTCAGTCTAAATATGAACCCTGGGACTTGGCTTGAACAAACTTGAATCTCACACCCCTAAGGATGCTGCATACCAAATATCAAAAGATTCTGATTGGTGGATCTGAAGAAGATTTTTAAAGAATATTCCTCATATTGCACTAATTTAAACATTTGGGCTCCCATAGAGAGCCCAAATATGGACCCAGGCAATTGATTTCAATAAACATGTGAAACAATCTTCCAAAGATGTTATATGTGAAATTTGAAAGCTTTTGGAGCAGTGGTTTGGGAGAAAAGTAGTGTTAAATGTTTTTTCCCATTACCCAGTGTTAAAAAATGCTGACTCAGCACTTTTTCAAAGTCCCAAAAAAGTACCCCATGATAAAACCGACAGCAATTTTTTTTACCATTCCATTCTGTTGATCCTAAGGAAGCTTCACACCAAATAGGAATTCTCAGTGCCGTGTAGTTTTGGAGATATGGGCGTTTGAATATTTTTTATTTTTAGCTCCTGCGGTTCCCATGGGATGACGGGAAAATAAATTTGGGCATAAATTAAGTACCTATGATCCAATAAGCCCTCATATCAAATTTGGTTCAAATCAGCCTCTCGGTTTGGAAAATAGAAAATTTGGGAGTGGCAAAAATTCTTGCCTCTCCCATAACGATGGCAAATATAGCCCCAAGAACTTCTCTTGAACAAATCTGAGTCTACACCCCAAAAGGAAGCTGCACACCTAATATCAAGTCTCTGCTACTGCTGGTTCATGAGAAGATGATTTTTTTAAGATTTAGGCTCACTTTTTGGGTGTGGCCCTACCAAGGGGCAGGTCAACTTGATTTGAACAAATTTGAATTGACATGTGATAGGGAACATGCACACCAGATTTGGTTCAATTTGGTTGAAGAGTTTGTGAGAACAAGTCAATAATGTAAAGTTAATGCCAGACGCCGGATGGACCGGCGATGGACGGAAAGTGATTAGTAAAGCTCCCCTTGAGCTTCGCTCAGGTGAGCTAAAAAAAATACTTAAAATTGAATGGTAATTTTTTAGAATAACATTGGTCGATTTTGGTCGCTATGTTGAGTAAAGGGTTAATCCGTTACCTAACAAGACAATAAAAAGACAACTCATTCCAACAAGTGGTTGTAAGCTATGTTGCTATGTTTTGGAGGCAAAAATTAAAAAAAAATAAAATTTCAATGGTAATTTTTGTGAACAGCTTTACCAGATATGGCTGCTATGATGGGTAGAGAATAAAGGTAGAGAGGATAAATGCACTAGTCTCTCACATCAGAGGTCCTGGGAGCATTCCTATGAGAGGTCCTGGGAGCGTTCCTATGCCAGAGGTCCAGGGAACATCCCTATGAGAGGTCCTGGGAGCGTTCCTATGAGAGGTCCTGGGAGCATTCCTATGAGAGGTCCTGGGAGCATTCCTATGAGGTCCTGGGAGCGTTCCTATGAGAGGTCCTGGGAGCATTCCTTTGCCAGAGGTCCAGGGAATATTCCTATGAGAGGTCCCGGGAGCATTCCTATGCCAAAGGTCCAGGGAGCATTCCTATGCTACAGGTCCAGGGAGTATTCCTATGCCAGAGGTCCAGGGAGCATTCCTATGCCAGAGGTCCAGGGAGTATTCCTATGAGAGGTCCTGGGAGCATTCCTATGAGAGGTCCTGGGAGCATTCCTTTGCCAAAGGTCCAGGGAGCATTCCTATGAGAGGCCCAGGGAGCATTCCTATGAGAGGTCCTGGGAGCATTCCTTTGCCAGAGGTCCAGGGAGTATTCCTATGAGAGGTCCTGGGAGCGTTCCTATGCCAGAGGTCCAGGGAGTGTTCCTATGCCAGAGGTTCAGGGAGCATTCCTATGCCAGAGGTCCAGGGAGCATTCCTATGCCAGAGGTCCAGGGAGCATTCCTATGCCAGAGGTCCAGGGAGTATTCCCATGCCAGAGGTCCAGGGAGCATTCCTATGCCAGAGGTCCAGGGAGCATTCCTATGCCAGCGGTCCAGGGAGCATTCCTATGCCCGAGGTCCAGGGAGCATTGCTATGCCCAAGATGCTGGGAGCATTCCTATGCCAGAGGTCCAGGGAAGGGAATATTCCTATGCCAGATGTCCAGGGAGCATTCCTATGCCTGAGGTCCAGGGAGCATTCCTATGCCAGAGGTCCAGGGAGCATTCCTATGCCAGAGGTCCAGGGAGTATTCCTATGCCAGAGGTCCAGGGAGCATTGCTATGCCCAAGGTGCTGGGAGCATTCCTATGCCAGAGGTCCAGGGAGCATTCCTATGCCAGAGGTCCAGGGAGGTCCAGGGAGCTATTCCTATGGCAGAGGTTCAAGGAGCATTCCTATGCCAGGAAAGTCCTTGTTGAGGTGTCTATACAGCATCAATTGTGGAGGTTAAAATCTTGTAAAATTAATTTGCTTAAAAGTAAGAAGAAAAAAAAAACTAAAGGCCAAATATTGTCAGAAAAGAAGTACTTTTTTCTTCTAGTTGAAATCTTCACAAGAATTATGAACAAATGGTGATGCAGTTTAGAGCTGGGCAGTTTTCAGTTTTCCATCTTGGTTTCAGTTTTTGCGGGAAATTGGAAAAATAAACTTTAAGACCTCCAAGAAATCAGACAAACAATTTTGCATAAACTTATCAAACTATCTTACTGGGAAGGAACTGAATGAGTAGATTCTATGAACTCCCATCACTTAGTGAATCCGGCAAAGGGACGAATACGTTGTGTTCTCATTGTCACATTTTCTCCCTCATTGGCTCATCCACCGGACGTGTCATCCACCAGACGTGTCATCCACCGGACATCATCCACCAGACGTGTCATCCACCAGACATGTCATCCACCGGATGTGTCATCCACCAGACATGTCATCCACCTGATGTGTTATCCACCGGATGTGTCATCCACCAGATTTGTCATCCACTGGAAGTATCATCCACCAGACGTGTCATCCACCAAATGTGTCATCCACCAGACATGTCATCCACCAGACATGTCATCCACCAGACATGTCATCTACCGGACGTGTCATCCACCAGATGTGTCATCCATCGGACGTGTCATCCACCAGATGTGTCATCCACCGGATGAATCGATAAGGCAGAAAATGTGTCAATGAGAACACAACATAAATTAGACAAACTTTATTCATTTGTTATCCAACTTATTTGGGTCTTTTTTTTTTTGACTCGGTGGGCTTAGCAACCGATCCCCCCCTAGAACCCTTAAGAATTATCAAAGGGGAGTCCAAATACTGAATCCATGGGAGATACTCACAGACCTGGATTTTTTCTGGTGAGTGGTGTCATACAAATTACTGCAGATTTTTTCTTTTTCCAAGTTAAGGAGCCCAAAGTGTTATTTAGTCTACACAAAGTAGATCTTCTGTTTCTCAGGCCATTATTTGGAAAATTTCATGCAGGCGAGCAGTTTTTTATTTTATTTTTTATTTCTGTAATTATTTCTTTGCCATCAAAAGTTCATGTTCTTGGTTTATGGTTTAGGCCTCATAATCTATGGAATTGCATGGGTGATGGTGTATTTCGTCCCTTGAGAGCAAAAAGGCTTTGCAATGCTAAAGCATTGCAAAGCCTTCTTGCTCTCAAGGGACAAACTTATAAAAAAAAAAAATTTAACTTTGGTTAAATATCAGACATAAACCAAATAAATTTTATTTTTTTTAAGTTTACATTGGTTATAAAAAGAGCGCATGCAGCAGCCAAAAGGACCATGCATGAGGGTCTGAGAAACAGATTTTAACATTTTTTTAGGCCTTACTATATGTTCTTAACGCAGAGGAAAACTGAACCAAAACCGAGGTTTTCTCCCTGAAACCGAACTGTAATCACATCTGAAAAATCAAAACCTCCCAGCTCTCTCCAGCAGTTTTTGAGCTTCAAAGGCTGTTCAGTAATCAGCTTGCTTTATCAGGTTAAGTTAGCCACCCGGTCAGTCAGTGACTTTGCTTTTCACTGCTTGTTGAGTCATCAATGGGTCTCATTGATTAACAGTGAAGGGGGGGGGGAGTTCAATGAGTTTATAGCAACACTTCTGTTGTCTACATCTAGATCAGAACAATAAAGTTTTGCTTCTTTGTCATTACGTGATAAGATATATCATCCTGTGTTACTGGTATATATATGTATTTACTCTATGTATTGGGACACTCTATGATTTGGGACACACATTTTTTCCAGAAAACTATATTTTTTTATGCTCCAAAGTTTGGGACATTCAGGAGATTTGTTTCCAGTTGGCCCGTGACTAGTAGCAGACGACACTCATAAAAAAATTTCTTGAGTAACTAAAAATTTTCATTTTTTGCTTCCAAAACATAGCTTGTGATCCTTCATTGGAACGAGTGCAATGCGCGCGTTCCAGTGAGGGATCATAAGCTATGTTTTGGAAGCAGCGATTTCCGTATATAGTGATGGAAAACGAATCACACACATTTTATTCAGCATCAAATCAAGACCAGGCTGTGTTCTTTCCCCAATTTCTAAGAATTGGGACACCTGTGAAAATAATTATTTTTAGCTGTCCCAATACATAGAGTAAATATGGTACTGATTATTACAAAGGTAAGATAATCTGTAGAATCACCTAAACAGCTTGGAATAGCATGAACTTCTGGTACTACTGGTAAAGCCGGCACTGAATTGCTTGTAGCAGTATCGAAGGTAAAGTGATGTGCATAAGCATGACATCATTTAGGAAGATACTGAGGGATATTCCTCGTTATCCATCAAGTCAATGGATATCAACAAAATCTTTCAGATAATTTTCAATAATTTACAGGTTAGCATATAATAAACAGAGAATATGGAATGAGTG
This sequence comes from Pictodentalium vernedei, assembly GCA_031216915.1. Classification (NCBI taxonomy): domain Eukaryota; kingdom Metazoa; phylum Mollusca; class Scaphopoda; order Dentaliida; family Dentaliidae; genus Pictodentalium; species Pictodentalium vernedei. Next base: position 11,420,295 of record CM062289.1, on the reverse strand, counting down.
TTTTTCTCATATAATATTTATGAAACGAGTCTAAGAATTTTCCGTTTTGACGAGCCTCTGGCGAGTCCAAACAGAAAATTCGGATGAGTTTCATAAATATTATATGAGAAAAACACTCATTTCATATTCTATTTATCATATGACACACACACGCACCAATTAGCCACTTAGTATGACTTTTTAACCCATCACCTAACTTGAGTTGCAGACGGCACTTGGAAAAAACATCCTCGTATAACTAAAAATTTTCATTTTTTGCTTCCAAAACATAGGTTATGACCACTCATTGGTTCATTCCAATGAGGGGTCATAACCTATGTTTTGGAAGCAAAAAGTGAAAAATTAAAAAAAAATGAATGGCGTTTTTCTTGTAGGTAAAAGATTAATACAATATAACCCACCCTAAACAGGATAACAGATAACATAAATTCTCCCTACTGAAATTATGGAAATGTGACCCGGTTGTATTTTGTTTAGCCAATCAAACTGTCCAGTTTTGAAATTGACCAATGAAAGCTCCCAACTCTAATCATGCAAATTATGAAAATGTGGCCCATTTGTATTTTGTTCAGCCAATCAAATTATCTAGTTTTGAAATTGACCAATGAAATTGACGGAAGGCTTTATTTATCACTGATTAATATAAAAACAAAATATCAAAAGTTTTAAAGTGAACAAAACGGACGAGTCATAGGATAAATACTGATTATTATAAAGGTCAGGTGATCTGGGTCATCAGATTCCACAGAGTTGATGAGACCAGATCTGCCACAGACATCTTGTTTGATCTGGTCTTGTCAACAAGAATATGACAATCCAGACTATTGTAATAATTTGTTTATGATATGACAGTGGATCTTTAAAAATTGAATACAACACCTGAAATATAAAGAAACAAAAAAAGTATGCACGTTTTTCCAGTGTGTTCAGTGCAAAAGCACTCAAGTTTTTATTTCAGTTCTGTAAAATTGATGCTTCAAAAATCACTTCCAAAATCTGGTAGGTCCAGTCTTGGACACCACTCACTTTCATTAACCTTCTACCGACACTTAATTGGGAAAATGTTGTCTAACATTAACATTTCAAGTCAACTATGAAATAAGAAGGAACCTGATCTAATTTCCATATAGAATATTCCATCATCTCAAGATCTATACACATTGTATCCCAGCATTAACTTCATCAGATATGACCTGGACCGGCAAGGTTAACCATCAGCATTCTTATGTCAAAATCAGTTTTCACCAGCAACATTTTTCATGTAATGCAATTTGGGAATTTCACCAATTGTTTACTGGAGTTACTGAACTCTGTCACGACACGAGAGGCTGATCTGAGACAGGTATGATACAGATTTTGGAAAAGTTGCGACCAGTATTTTGGAAAGTCAGAATTGATAGACAAACTACTGCAGTATTTGGGGTGTGGGGAGGGGGGGAGGGAGGAGGGAGATTTGTGGTAATCATATAATTATTATAAGTATTACTCACCTCTCCTAAAGCAGAACAAGCTATAGCAAAAAATTTAGTCCATTCCACTTCACCACCAAAACTACCAATTCTCAATAAATCATCAAATTGTTCTTTTGGTAAAGCTAAATCTATCCATTTCTCTTCTATCAAAGACAATGGAACATTTTTCTTTGGACCAAGCTGGAAAAATACATCAAGATTAAACTAACTAACAACTTTATTCTAACCGAGCTCAAGTTTATAAACAGACTTTGAACAGGCTATTGACTGGCTGGAAAATTACTTCCTTTTGGAATGGATGAAGTTAAAATAATCATTAACCCCTTACCCAATGAATCGGCCGCATCCACCCGCGTAATATGAAAATTCAGCGGTTGAAAAAATATTATTTTTTAAAAAAATTTAAACAAATCCATATCATGTGACCCCTCGTTGGAACAAGCTCATCGAGCTCATTCCAACAAGGGGTCACATGATATGGTTTTGTTGAAATTTTTAGGAAAAATTAAAAAAAATTATATTTAAAATAAATTTTGATATCATCTGCGTTGGGTAAAGGGTTAAGATGATAGTTGATTCTGATCATTTTTATCCAGAACAAATTATGTGACATACTACTGGAAAACGCACAAAACTTGACTCAACAAAAAGTACTTGGGAGATACATTATACACCTACTGGAGAATTTATGAGGAGAAACCTTTTCAGAAAACTGTTCCACTTGGTTGAGGAAATATAGTGGATGTTATTAGAATAGAAGAGCCCACTAAATTGGATATCTCGTAAATGAATAACCCTGTTACAGTTAAAACTAAAAGTCCTGTCCTGAAATGCGCACAAACAGCACGTCGATATGCGTGTTAATCTACGCGATATGACCATAGTAAGGCTATCAAATTCTGTAAATATGGCCTGTGCACAAGCAATGTTTCAGCCAATGGACCTCCGGGTACCCGGAGGTCCATTGGCAGAAACATTGCCCGTGTTTGCTATGAGTAACCAGGATAACCTACCGTGCTTTGGATGCCATTCAATATGGCAATTGCGCGCAATTCATACGCGCAATTAAGCCTAGATAAGCGCACAGTTCGTGACAGGACTTCTAGTTTTAACTGTAATATAACAATAACATGAGTTTGGAGAGCGTTACGGTTTATTAACGGCCCGAGAGGTATGAACAACAGCCCGAGGTTTATTACCGACACGAGACGAAGTCGAGGGCCGTTAATAAGACAGAGGGCTGTTATTCATTCCTCGAGGGTTGTTAATAACCAGGACGCTTGACAAAATCATGTTATTACTATTATTACCATGATCGGAAGTGGGCGGCGGGCTGTTAATGAATTTTGTTTTCATTAACGCCCGCAGCTCACTTCCGGTTGCATAATGTCATGAATTACTGAGTCTTACCGCCCCGCTAAACTCCATTAATATACTAGAGAACACCCGCTAAAGTGGTAATAATTGAATATAACTTCCAAACACCAAACCTTTTGCTATACCTTCAGAATATATTTTACCTGTTAACTGCATACACGTATAAGTTATAAAGTAAACTCTTGTTAACTGGATAAATGAGTAAAAAGTTGGCACAGCTGACGGATGTTCCTCAAAATGCAAATTGTATATATTTTAACCCTTTACCCAGTGAATCGCCCGCATCCGCCCACGTAATATGCAAATTCAGCAGCTGAAAAAATATATTTCGAAAAATTTCAACAAAACCATATCATGTGACACCTCTTTGGAATGAGCTCACCGAGCTCATTCCAAAGAGGGGGTCACATGATACGGTTTTATTGAATTTTTTTTAAAAAATTTAAAAAGGTAAAAAATTTATAGTAATTTATATATTTTTTATACTTACCAATGACCCAGACATAGTTGCTGGTGCTAACTCTTAAAATATAGGGCCAAACACAAATTTTGCCCCCCAATCCCCAAAATTTGCATCTAAAACCAAAGAAAACATGTCCTGAAAGGCCCTCCACACTTCGCCCCTACTGCGCATGCGCAGTGTCAAGGATGTTCCGAAATTGGCGCCATTAATCATTCTAATAACCAGTGCCTGGTAAGCGCTATGTACTCAGCGGGGAGGCAAGAGTTCCCAACTCCTGGGAGGGCCATCCCCGTCTGGGTCATTGGTAAGTATAAAAAATATATAAATTACTATAAATTGTTTAACATTTTTATACTGTACCAATGACCCAGACATAGCTGAATAGTAAAAAGGCTGGAGGGCCAAGGACATAGAGCAAAATGGAATACGCTCAATAAAATAAAATAGAGTCATCCCCTGTAGGGAAAAAGAAGTAATAGGCCTTACATGTATCTTTCTTATTTATGATAAATTAGAAAGATACAACACCTTCCAAAATTGAGCTTCATACATCCATGTACTCTATTAATATCCAATATAATCCTTATACTAATAATTTTTAAAGTAAGCCAATAAATAAAGTAAGTCTAGAGAATAGAGACTTTTATACTCCTAAAAGTGTCTGAGGATTGCATAATCATGTCCGTTGACATATGCAATATTCAAAAGCTATACTTTAAAAACTAAGACTTGAATGAATTTTAAAAACCTAAACTTCTCACTAAACAACCATCCCAATAACAGCTCAGAATTACTAACTCCGGAGGAGGTATCCCCTTGTTTTCATAGTAAAACAGGTGACCCAAGGGAACACCCTCCCCCCCCCCCCCCCCTTTTTCTTGCCCTGGGTCAAACAGCCCAGAGCGAAGAGGGCAGCCGAACGGAGACACTGCCGAAACAGACAGCCTACCTAGCTATAGTAGCAACTGTTAAGTGAATGACATTCTGAGCAGTAGATAATAGACCTAACAATAGAGGCCTCCAGAAATGGAATCGATATTTCTGAGATAAAATTCATGAATGTGGATGGCTGAGCGCAATGAGCGGCCTTCAAAAATCTATAATAGCGACACTATTAATGTAAGCCCAAGAAGTAGAAGAACTCTTACTTCATGAGCCGAAATCTAAAGCACAACTGCTAAGTCAATGATATACCATAAGCAGTACCGATAGTTAATAGAATCCATTAACAATAAAATGGAGCGTAACGTCCTTCTACTAGACATCAAAGACAGAAGAAGCTTACGCCCATAGTAATAAACAGATATTTGTTTATAAATACATAAACTGTACCCGGAAAGAGTAAAGGCCTATGCCCATACGAAGACGGAAGGACCTTAAAATAATAGGTTCCGGATAATAGGAGCCTAACTCTTATGCAACAATCCAACCTAAATAGTAACGGAAGTAGTGATTCCGAAACTACGAAAGTGAAAATCATCCATCGATAGTGCATGAAACTCACTGACTCTACAGTAAAAGAGAAACCAACAGAATTACTGTCTAAAAGGTCAGAATTTGAAAACTACTGTTTCCAGAGGCTCAAATGATTACTTAGCTAAATAAGAACCGAAGTTAAAATCCATATAGGAATTTAATCTAAAGATTCTAAGTCTATTTATCAAAAAGTTACTAACTGACTTAGATAAAGAGACAAAAGACTCAATTGTAAACTATCGTAGAGTGCATAGGTATGAGGTAACATAAACCTATAACCTAAATAATAACAGGCTGCAGTAGATCTTGTGAAACAAGTATACTAAAAAATAGCAATGAGTAGTATGGAGGGATCAACAATATGAACATAATGATCCCTACACCACGACGGAAGAGCCTCCACTTTAGCCGCATAGAATAGCGAAGAAGAGGATCTCCTATAGTAAGAAATCGCATCCAAAGCTCGTCCAGTACAGTGCTTACAATGCAATACGGACCACACAACGGAATACATGAAGGTTGCGACCTTGCGGGTTGTGATAAAGATGACACGATTTACCCAGTGAAAAAAGATCCTCACATAGAGGAAGATTTCACGTTAAGACCCACAGTAGACAAGAGAGTAAATTACCCATGATCTCTGTGAAGATAGAGATGCTATCAACAGAAATGTATTGTGGTTGTTTATCTTAGCAATACCTGCTGAAACAACAGCGCCGGAGGATACGCGTATCCTATCATTCCGTCCTATAGATCAATAGTGCGTTAACAACATTAGCTCAGAGATCTGGACAAGCCAACACATACGTCTGCAATTGATTAGCAAGCTGTGTCATAAATAAATCATCATTGGGCGCTCCCATAGAGAGCAAATCTGATTGAATACTTGTATGTTGAGAGTCCATTCTGACAGCAACAAGCGACCCGTAAGAGAACGGGAGTCCGATAAAACAATCAGACGACCCGGAATATGACGGACCAAAACTGAACTTGGTGTACTATAACCAACAGACGGATTCTTTCCATTAAATTGAATAGCGGAAACGAAAGAGTGCCTCCCTGGTTCCGGAGATACGCCACTACTGTCGAATTAAAGGACAGGAATTTGGGCATGCGTTTCTGAATAATGTTCATGCAATGACATAAAGCAAGCCTAAAAAACATTATTCCGCGGAAGAAAACTGATTGCTAAGAGACTGCGGAACCCAAAGACCCTGGCACTTCGAATCCGTAGGGATCAGTATTATATCCCAATCTGTTTGACTGGCAACCGTCATAACAGCCACACTCGGGTCCGGCAACTGCGGTGGCACTCTCTGAGTCAACCACCAAATGTTTGCCCCAGTCTGAATCTCTTGTAACACTAGATAGACAAGAGAACGTGTAAATCGAGCAATTCATGGATTGCCGAAAAGTTGCCGTCGAAGAGAAGCTCCTCCGAGAACGAAGCGACTCTGAGAGAGTTCTTAACCTTACTATCCACGCGTGTGGATGTAGCTAGGGCTGCGTCACGTCTAACCAACTCCAATCAGCCACTGAAGGGCGGAGTTATACGTGAACAAACTACTGCCCTCAAAAGAAATTACATTGAGAATAATATCCCGTAAATCTTTTCTTGAAGACGTAATGATAACGCCTCAGTAAGGCGGATTACGTATGATAAAGCGTCTAAGTTAAGTCTACTATACATCATGTCGTTCCCAACATTGAAATTGGAAAAGACATAAACGGCGAAAAAGAATATATGCAGTCTTTAATCACACCGTCTAGACGCATATGAACTCTCGGTATGCCCTGCTCTGCCAAAATAAACTATTCGTATAAATCATAAAATGGCAGAAATGAGCAACGCGGACAAGAAACTAAACTATCATGCTTGGTAGCAGGCTTGTATATATATATATATAGCGTCGAAAAATAAAACACATGTTGTAATGACAATATTGGACTGCGTCGGTAAGTCAGGGACAATGTCCCTGAACCGATCGAAAAATCCGAGTCCAATGACGCTATAAGTCTCTTATCCAAGATCGCAGCAATGAAGTCCGAAATAACAATCACTGGAAGATAATGCCAGAAGATATGAAAGGCATCTTCCGATACTACTAAAGGGAAAACTCGAAATCTTTCGAATCCCTTTCGCCATCCTGTCGGACCCTATAAAGCGTTCGGTCGTCCGTACCTGATGCAACCGCGGACCGCACCGACCCAGCGCCGTCGGATAATTCCTGATTCGACCGAGAAACTGTCAATTGCTGGGATGCTGTGAAACAACTGTGCTAACTCGGATAGCACGTCCGTCACTGAGGCCTGAGGAGAAGCGGTCTTACGATGCATTGCCGCTGGAAGCTCCGTGATCGTTACCCCGTGCATACTACCAATATGCGAGCGAACGGAGTGTATAGGCCTCGTGTCCCTTGGCTACCGGAGGGCGCGACCTATTCGCCGTGGAATCACTGAATGCCGAAACTGATCGGATACTCGAGGTCACGTAGCCAATGTGCGGTCGTGTGCCCTGCTGTGAGGATGAGGAAGCATTAAGGGCAGTCTCACGGACTGTCAATATAACGGAGCGTCCCGACCGACGGACATATGCTCCGAATGTAAAATATCTGAACCACAACATGCGGTCCCCTATGTTGTTGGACGAGAGAGGGACCTCTCTCGCTCACAGCCCGGACGGACCTGGACAAGCCAGGAACCGGACTAACAGGCTTCCTCCGATCTGTCCTCAATCTGCCGTCACTGGGTGAGTACTAAAGTAATTAAAGTGCTCGCATCACCCAAATCTCCTTCCTAGACCGCAACGGACGAACCCGGCAGCCGAACCATTCGATGAATGTACGCTACACCGGGTGAGCTAGCGAATGTCACTCCGTAGGCGATAGACATATTCCATGAGCACTTATTGCCGCTAGCTCTTCATTAACTATGACGACATAGGCACACTTTTGAAAGAAATCTCCATAACTCTTCGAACAAGAAACCAGAAATGCTTGGATAGCAAACATAAAATAATAATATATATAGCGTCGTTCAATAATTCGAAAGTTTGTGTGACATTATTGGACTATGTCGGAACTGAGGGACGATGTCCCTGAACCGAACCAAAAATTTCTAAGTCCACCGATGCTATCAGTTTCTTATCCGGCATCGCAGCATTCTGGTCCGACGAAAGAAGCTGTAGAAGACCAAGTCAGATGACATACACAACAGCATATGTTGTTCCGAAAGGGAAAGCTCGAAATCCTCCGAATCCCTTTCGGTATCCCGTCGGACCGTATGAAACATTCGGACGTCCGTACCCGCTTCCGCGGAGCGTCCCGACCCAGCATCGTCGGATAAAATATATGAGACAGATTCAGTTGATGCTGGGATGCTGCGATAAACTGTGCTATTAAGGAAAGCACGTCCGTTCCCGAGGCCTGTGCAGTAGCGGTCTTACGATGCATTGCCGCCGGAAGCTCCGTGTACGTTGACTCCCGCACACTTCCCATGCGAACGTCCGGAGTCTGCAGGCCTCGTGTCCCTGGCTACCAGATGGTGTGACCTGGTCGCCGAAGAATCCTTGATCGGCGAAGCTGGTAATATATCGGCGGTCACGCAGCCAAGGTGCGGTCGTGTGCACTGACGAGAAGAGGAAGCCTTAGCAGTCTCCGCGGACTGCCTATACAACGGAGCGTCCCGAGCGACGGACGTATGCTCCGCTTGCGACACATTTTGTACCACAACATCTGGGGCCAGATGTTGTTGAACGAGAGAGGGGCCTCTCTCGCTTGCCGTCCGGATGGACCGGACCGAGCTATGAACCGACTAAAAGGCTTCCTCCGTTCTCCCTCCGATCCGCCGTCACTGGGTGTGCATTAGGTTAATTTATAGTGCTCGCATCACCCCAAAATTCCTTCTAGACCGCAACGGACGAACCCGGCTGCCGAACCATTCGGTGAATGGACGCTACACCGGGCGAGCTAGCGGACGTCAAAGGCCGTCGAACCTACTAGGGTCCTCTTAGGCAATTGGCGTATTTACATGAGCACTTTTCCGCTAGCCCTTCATTAATTGTGACGACGGAGGCACACTGCTGGAAGACATCACAGAAACATCACCCTAATCTTGATCGTCTGAAATAGAAATTGATAAAGTAGAGTGACCCTGCGAGGAAAGGACCGGAGTGTCCAAATCCCCAATAACATACCGTGACATACGCTTCCCATATTGTCATCGAAATCATACGATACAGAACAGGAGTTAATGCGAGTACACTGACCACATATAGAATGATAATAAAGTCAGAGGAAGACTTCCTCTTAAAACAATTGATCAATATCCTTTCAATGTGAAAAGAAAACAAGTCCTGGTACTCGCACTAACCCCTGGCAATCAAAATACAAAATAATAATATGATCCATTAATATAGAAAAAATAATTGAAATCAAAATATTCTGAAAAAATATTTTTTCAGAACAGCCCAAGTTTCTGAAAAGTAACGTTGAGCCCCAATGGATCCCAAGCCTAAGTGTGGACAAAAATTTTAAACATATTTTAAACAATTTATTCAACACTTACGAACAATAATAATGTATCTAGTTATGATTAAAATAACATCAAGATATTTTTTTTTTAGAAATCCCCCCCTCACACAGAGGGCTGTTGAAAATGTAAACAATGAGTGTAAAAACACTAAAATAAGACTCCAGGCACCCAGGCCCGAAATCAGTTACCAAAAATACACTATCTGATGCAAAACAGAGACTTCCAGGGAAGAAACTGCAGAACATCAGATGGTAGATGCAGAACACAACGCCTAACCACCCGTAGGTGAAGACGTAAACATGGGGAAAAGAACAGAATTCATTCTGTTATTCAGCTAAAACTCCCAAGAAAATTTAGTAATAATAATTACAAAAACTATGCCAAAAGCATGGGAGAATAGCAAGGGGGGACTTAAAGCACAGGGAGAGAGGAAAACACTTAAAAAACAGTGTAACTAAATAATCAGAATGACAACAAAATGGCTGCTGCCTCGAAAGTTAAAAAATTTATAGTAATTTATATATTTTTTATACTTACCAATGACCCAGACATAGCTGGTGCTAACTCTTAAAATATAGGGCCAAACACAAATTTTGCCCCCCAATCCCCAAAATTTGCATCTAAAACTAAAGAAAACATGTCCTGAAAGGCCCTCCACACTTCGCCCCTACTGCGCATGCGCAGTGTCAAGGACGTTCCGAAATTGGCGCCATTAATCATTCTAATAACCAGTGCCTGGTAAGCGCTATGTACTCAGCGGGGAGGCAAGAGTTCCCAACTCCTGGGAGGGCCATCCCCGTCTGGGTCATTGGTAAGTAAAAAAAATATATAAATTACTATAAATTTTTTAACATTTTTATACTGTACCAATGACCCAGACATAGCTGAATAGTAAAAAGGCTGGAGGGCCAAGGACATAGAGCAAAATGGAATACGCTCAATAAAATAAAATAGAGTCCTCCCCTGTAGGGAAAAAGAAGTAATAGGCCTTACATGTATCTTTCTTATTTATGATAAATTAGAAAGATACAACACCTTCCAAAATTGAGCTTCATACATCCATGTACTCTATTAATATCCAATATAATCCTTATACTAATAATTTTTAAAGTAAGCCAATAAATAAAGTAAGTCTAGAGAATAGAGACTCTTATACTCCTAAAAGTGTCTGAGGATTGCATAATCATGTCCGTTGACATATGCAATATTCAAAAGCTATACTTTAAAAACTAAGACTTGAATGAATTTTAAAAACCTAAACTTCTCACTAAACAACCATCCCAATAACAGCTCAGAATTACTAACTCCGGAGGAGGTATCCCCTTGTTTTCATAGTAAAACAGGTGACCCAAGGGAACACCCTCCCCCCCCCCCCCTTTTTCTTGTCCTGGGTCAAATAGCCCAGAGCGAAGAGGGCAGCCGAGCGGAGACACTGCCGAAACAGACAGCCTACCTAGCTATAGTAGTAACTGTTAAGTGAATGACATTCTGAGCAGTAGATAATAGACCTAACAATAGAGGCCTCCAGAAATGGACTCGATATTTCTGAGATAAAATTCATGAATGTGGATGGCTGAGCGCAATGAGCGGCCTTCAAAAATCTATAATAGCGACACCATTAATGTAAGCCCAAGAAGTAGAAGAACTCTTACTTCATGAGCCGAAATCTTAAGCACAACTGCTAAGTCAATGATATACCATAAGCAGTACCGATAGTTAATAGAATCCATTAACAATAAAATGGAGCGTAACGTCCTTCTACTAGACATCAAAGACAGAAGAAGCTTACGCCCATAGTAATAAACAGATATCTGTTTATAAATACATAAACTGTACCCGGAAAGAGTAAAGGCCTATGCCCATACGAAGACGGAAGGACCTTAAAATAATAGGTTCCGGATAATAGGAGCCTAACTCTTATGCAACAATCCAACCTAAATAGTAACGGAAGTAGTGATTCCGAAACTACGAAAGTGAAAATCATCCATCGATAGTGCATGAAACTCACTGACTCTACAGTAAAAGAGAAACCAACAGAATTACTGTCTAAAAGGTCAGAATTTGAAAACTACTGTTTCCAGAGGCTCAAATGATTACTTAGCTAAATAAGAACCGAAGTTAAAATCCGTATAGGAATTTAATCTAAAGATTCTAAGTCTATTTATCAAAAAGTTACTAACTGACTTAGATAAAGAGACAAAAGACGTAGAGTGCATAGGTATGAGGTAACATAAACCTATAACCTAAATAATAACAGGCTGCAGTAGATCTTGTGAAACAAGTATACTAAAAAATAGCAATGAGTAGTATGGAGGGATCAACAATATGAACATAATGATCCCTACACCACGACGGAAGAGCCTCCACTTTAGCCGCATAGAATAGCGAAGAAGAGGATCTCCTATAGTAAGAAATCGCGTCCAAAGCTCATCCAGTACAGTGCTTACAATGCAATACGGACCACACAACGGAATACATGAAGGTTGCGACCTTGCTGGTTGTGATAAAGATGACACGATTTACCCAGTGAAAAAGATCCTCACATAGAGGAAGATTTCACGTTAAGACCCACAGTAGACAACAGAGTAAATTACTCATGATCTCTGTGAAGATAGAGATGCTATCAACAGAAATGTATTGTGGTTGTTTATCTTAGCAATACCTGCTAAAACAACAGCGCTGGAGGATACGCGTATCCTATCATTCCGTCCTATAGATCAATAGAGCGTTAACAATATTAGCTCAGAGATCTGGACAAGCCAACACATACGTCTGCAATTGATTAGCAAGCTGTGTCATAAATAAATCATCATTGGGCGCTCCCATAGATAGCAAATCTGATTGAATACTTGTTTGTTGAGAGTCCATTCTGACAGCAACAAGTGACCCGTAAGAGAACCGATAAAACAATCAGACGACCCGGAATATGACGGACCAAAACTGAACTTGGTGTACTATAACCAACAGACGGATTCTTTCCATTAAATTGAATAACGGAAACGAAAGAGTGCCTCCCTGGTTCCGGAGATACGCCACTACTGTCGAATTAAAGGACAGGAATTTGGGCATGCGTTTCTGAATAATGTTCATGCAATGACATAAAGCAAGCCTAAAAAACATTATTCCGCGGAAGAAAACTGATTGCTAAGAGACTGCGGAACCCAAAGACCCTGGCACTTCGAATCCGTAGGGATCAGTATTATATCCCAATCTGTTTGACTGGCAACCGTCATAACAGCCACACTCGGGTCCGGCAACTGCGGTGGCACTCTCTGAGTCAACCACCGAATGTTTGCCCCAGTCTGAATCTCTTGTAACACTAGATAGACAAGAGAACGTGTAAATCGAGCAATTCATGGATTGCCGAAAAGTTGCCGTCGAAGAGAAGCTCCTCCGAGAACGAAGCGACTCTGAGAGAGTTCTTAACCTTACTATCCACGCGTGTGGATGTAGCTAGGGCTGCGTCACGTCTAACTAACTCCAATCAGCCACTGAAGGGCGGAGTTATACGTGAACAAACTACTGCCCTCAAAAGAAATTACATTGAGAATAATATCCCGTAAATCTTTTCTTGAAGACGTAATGATAACGCCTCAGTAAGGCGGATTACGTATGATAAAGCGTCTAAGTTAAGTCTACTATACATAATGTCGTTCCCAACATTGAAATTGGAAAAGACATAAACGGCGAAAAAGAATATATGCAGTCTTTAATCACACCGTCTAGACGCATATGAACTCTCGGTATGCCCTGCTCTGCCAAAATAAACTATTCGTATAAATGATAAAATGGCAGAAATGAGCAACGCGGACAAGAAACTAAACTAACATGCTTAGTAGCAGGCTTGTATATATATATATATAGCGTCGAAAAATAAAACACATGTTGTAATGACAATATTGGACTGCGTCGGTAAGTCAGGGACAATGTCCCTGAACCGATCGAAAAATCCGAGTCCAATGACGCTATAAGTCTCTTATCCAAGATCGCAGCAATGAAGTCCGAAATAACAATCACTGGAAGATAATGCCAGAAGATATGAAAGGCATCTTCCGATACTACTAAAGGGAAAACTCGAAATCTTTCGAATCCCTTTCGCCATCCTGTCGGACCCTATAAAGCGTTCGGTCGTCCGTACCTGATGCAACCGCGGACCGCACCGACCCAGCGCCGTCGGATAATTCCTGATTCGACCGAGAAACTGTCAATTGCTGGGATGCTGCGAAACAACTGTGCTAACTCGGATAGCACGTCCGTCACTGAGGCCTGAGGAGAAGCGGTCTTACGATGCATTGCCGCTGGAAGCTCCGTGATCATTACCCCGTGCATACTACCAATATGCGAGCGAACGGAGTGTATAGGCCTCATGTCCCTTGGCTACCGGATGGCGCGACCTATTCGCCGTGGAATCACTGAATGCCGAAACTGATCGGATACTCGAGGTCACGTAGCCAATGTGCGGTCGTGTGCCCTGCTGTGAGGATGAGGAAGCATTAAGGACAGTCTCTCGGACTGTCAATATAATGGAGCGTCCCGACCAGCGGACATATGCTCCGAATGTAAAATATCTGAACCACAACATGCGGTCCCCTATGTTGTTGGGCGAGAGAGGGACCTCTCTCGCTCACAGCCCGGACGGACCTGGACAAGCCAGGAACCGGACTAACAGGCTTCCTCCGATCTGTCCTCAATCTGCCGTCACTGGGTGAGTACTAAAGTAATTAAAGTGCTCGCATCACCCAAATCTCCTTCCTAGACCGCAACGGACGAACCCGGCAGCCGAACCATTCGATGAATGTACGCTACACCGGGTGAGCTAGCGAATGTCACTCCGTAGGCGATAGACATATTCCATGAGCACTTATTGCCGCTAACTCTTCATTAACTATGACGACAGAGGCACACTTTTGAAAGACATCTCCATAACTCTTCGAACAAGAAACCAGAAATGCTTGGTTAGCAAGCATAAAATAATAATATATATAGCGTCGTTCAATAATTCGAAAGTTTGTGTGACATTATTGGACTATGTCGGAACTGAGGGACGATGTCCCTGAACCGAACCAAAAATTTCTAAGTCCACCGACGCTATCAGTTTCTTATCCGGCATCGCAGCATTCTGGTCCGATGAAAGAAGCTGTAGAAGACCAAGTCAGATGACATACACAACAGCATATGTTGTTCCGAAAGGGAAAGCTCGAAATCCTCCGAATCCCTTTCGGTACCCCGTCGGACCGGATGAAACTTTCGGACGTCCGTACCCGCTTCCGCGGAGCGTCCCGACCCAGCATCGTCGGATAAAATATATGCGACAGATTCAGTTGATGCTGGGATGCTGCGATAAACTGTGCTATTAAGGAAAGCACGTCCGTTCCCGAGGCCTGTGCAGTAGCGGTCTTACGATGCATTGCCGCCGGAAGCTCCGTGTACGTTGACTCCCGCACACTTCCTATGCGAACGTCCGGAGTCTGCAGGCCTCGTGTCCCTGGCTACCGGATGGTGTGACCTGGTCGCCGAAGAATCCTTGATCGGCGAAGCTGGTAATATATCGGCGGTCACGCAGCCAAGGTGCGGTCGTGTGCGCTGACGAGAAGAGGAAGCCTTAGCAGTCTCCGCAGACTGCCTATACAACGGAGCGTCCCGAGCGACGGACGTATGCTCCGCTTGCGACACATTTTGTACCACAACATCTGGGGCCAGATGTTGTTGAACGAGAGAGGGGC
Source organism: Pictodentalium vernedei (assembly GCA_031216915.1). NCBI lineage: Eukaryota > Metazoa > Mollusca > Scaphopoda > Dentaliida > Dentaliidae > Pictodentalium > Pictodentalium vernedei. The sequence goes on along the minus strand of CM062289.1, from coordinate 11,405,251 downwards.
CTCTCTCGCTTGCCGTCCGGATGGACCGGAACGAGCTATGAACCGGACTAAAAGGCTTCCTGCGTTCTCCCTCCGATCCGCCGTCACTGGGTGTGCATTAGGTTAATTTATAGTGCTCGCATCACCCCAAAATTCCTTCTAGACCGCAACGGACGAACCCGGCTGCCGAACCATTCGGTGAATGGACGCTACACCGGGCGAGCTAGCGGACGTCAAAGGCCGTCGAACCTACTAGGGTCCTCTTAGGCAATTGGCGTATTTACATGAGCACTTTTCCGCTAGCCCTTCATTAATTGTGACGACGGTGGCACACTGTTGGAAGACATCACAGATACATCACCCTAATCTTGATCGTCTGAAATAGAAATTGATAAAGTAGAGTGACCCTGCGGGGAAAGGACCGGAGTGTCCAAATCCCCAATAACATACCGTGACATACGCTTCCCATATTGTCATCGAAATCATACGATACAGAACAGGAGTTAATGCGAGTACACTGACCACATATAGAATGATAATAAAGTCAGAGGAAGACTTCCTCTTAAAACAATTGATCAATATCCTTTCAATGTGAAAAGAAAACAAGTCCTGGTACTCGCACTAACCCCTGGCAATCAAAATACATAATAATAATATGATCCATTAATATAGAAAAAATAATTGAAATCAAAATATTTTTTCAGAACAGCCCAAGTTTCTGAAAAGTAACGTTGAGCCCCAATGGATCCCAAGCCTAAGTGTGGACAAAAATTTTAAAAATATTTTGAACAATTTATTCAACACTTACGAACAATAATAATGTATCTAGTTATGATTAAAATAACATCAAGATATTATTTTTTAGAAATCCCCCCCTCACACAGAGGGCTGTTGTAAATGTAAACAATGAGTGTAAAAACACTAAAATAAGACTCCAGGCACCCAGGCCCGAAATCAGTTACCAAAAATACACTATCTGATGCAAAACAGAGACTTCCAGGGAAGAAACTGCAGAACATCAGATGGTAGATGCAGAACACAACGCCTAACCACCCGTAGGTGAAGACGTAAACATGGGGAAAAGAACAGAATTCATTCTGTTATTCAGCTAAAACTCCCAAGAAAATTTAGTAATAATAATTACAAAAACTATGCCAAAAGCATGGGAGAATAGCAAGGGGGAACTTAAAGGACAGGGAGAGAGGAAAACACTTAAAAAACAGTGTAACTAAATAATCAGAATGACAACAAAATGGCTGCTGCCTTGAAAATAGGTAACTTAACATAATTTCATTAAAAAATTTTAAGTTACAGCCCTGATAATATTCTGTCACACATCTTTTTCCTCTCCTCCTTCTCTATCCTCCTTAGAATCACCATTTCACTAATATTTATGTGTCTGGCATCATTTAAACTGAGATTTATAAGCACAAAGATCAGTCAGATGTTAACTGATGAAGGGCCAAACTTAGAATGATTAATGGCGCCAATTTCGGAACGTCCTTGACACTGCGCATGCGCAGTAGGAGCGAAGTGTGGAGGGCCTTTCAGGACATGTTTTCTTTAGTTTTAGATGCAAATTTTGGGGATTGGGGGGCAAAATTTGTGTTTGGCCCTATATTTTAAGAGTTAGCACCAGCTATGTCTGGGTCATTGGTACAGTATAAAAAATATAGTGACTTGACATAATTTCATTAAAAAATTTTAAGTTACAGCCCTGATAATATTCTGTCACACATTTTTTTCCTCTCCTCCTTCTCTATCCTCCTTAGAATCACCATTTCACTAATATTTATGTCTTTATGTGTCTGGCATCATTTAAACTGACAGTAGGGGCGAAGTGTGGAGGGCCTTTCAGGACATGTTTTCTTTGGTTTTAGATGCAAATTTTGGGGATTGGGGGGCAAAATTTGTGTTTGGCCCTATATTTTAAGAGTTAGCACCAGCAACTATGTCTGGGTCATTGGTACAGTATAAAAATATGATATTTAAAATAATAAATTTTGAAATCGTCTGCGTTGGGTAAAGAGTTAGTTGAATAACACAGTTAATTGTATATTAAATTTGTTTAATTAGGGTGAACGTATAAGCAGGTTTGTTTATACATGCCCTGGGCATTTAATAAGATATCATAAGGCTCCACAAAGTAGATCTTCTGTTTCTCAGGCCATTTTTGTACAATTGCATGTGGGTGGGTGGTTTTTTTATTTTATTTTTTATTTTTGTAATTATTTTTTTGCCAACAAAAGTTCATGTTCTTGGTTTGTTTTATATTTTAGGCCTCATAGTCTATAGAATAGGATGGGTGGTGGTGTATTTCGTTCCTTGAGTGCAAGAAGGCTTTGCAATGCTAGAGCATTGCAAAGCCTTTTTGCACTCGAGGGACAAATTTATCAACTTAACTTGGGTAAAATATCATACACAAACCATTTAATTCTTATTTTTTTCAAGTTTGTATTGGTTATAAAAAAGAGAGCATTTGACAGCCAAAAGCACCATGCGGGAGGGCCCAAGAAACAAATTCTTAACTCTTTTAGGCCTGAGAAATGTTTTATCACTTTACCATTTTTGCAACATTTCAAGGGGCATAACTCTGGAATGGTAAATTCCATAATGGTGAAAATCAAACTTTACTTACATGTTCTAGTCAGTAATAATGTTACAAGATTATAAGGTCATACATCAAAGTGAACTAGAGCTATCATCCGGAAACAATTGATTTTCCCATTTTGCAACTTTTCAAGGGGCAAAACTCTTAATCGTTGTATGCCATAATAGTGAAAATTGAACTTGACCTGCATGTCATGGTAGGTAGTAATGTTGTAAAATTATAAGGTCATATATCAAAGCAATCTGGAGTTATCATCTGGAAACCATTTGTTATGGATAGATGGTCAAAGTGGTGGTGACTATATGCACCCCCCCCGACCCCCAATTTTTTTTCTGAGCCAAAAAATCGTTTAGCATGTTATAAAATGATCCTGTCCACCAAATTCCCCTTCTTTAGAGACCTATTTGGCCCCAGAAAATCCAGTAGACATTTAATGTATTATATTTTGCTTAACAGAACCCTGTCAAACAAGATATAATAGAATAAATACTCAGTTTATCTCAAGGATACAGAAAACTGACCATTTGATTAATTTTCAGTGAGCTCTGTCAAACAAAATATAACAGAATAAATATTCAGTTATATCTTCAATACAGGAAAGTGACTAAATTTTTGTTATTTAAATACACCTGTTAACCCTTTACCCAACGAATCGCCCACATCCGTCCGTGTAATATGCAAATTCAGCAGTTGAAAAAATATTTTTTCCAAAAATTTCAACAAAACCATATCATATGACCCCTCATTGGAACGAGCTCATCGACCACGTTTCAACGAGGGATATGGTTTTGTTGAAATTTTTTGAAAAATTTTAAAAAATGATATTTAAAATAATAAATTTTGATATCGTCTGCGTTGGGTAAAGGGTTAACCCCTAGAACTCTGGTAGGGCAACATAATTTTCTCCAATCACTCTGTTTTTCTATGAAATTAGGGAGAGCGGTGGCTCAGTGGTAGAGTGTCAGACTTCTATGCTAGAGGTCTCAAGTTTGATCCCTGTCCGGGATGACCCGCGTTGTGTCTGGGCAAAGCACTTTATCCTGTCTGCCTACATGGGGGCACGCTGGCGCTGTGTACTAAGGCATACTACACGTCGATGGTGCATATGTCTTCAACCACTGTAACCCTGCTTGAGCGGAGCTTGAACAGAGCTAGAATGTTGCGGAGCTGATAGCTGCCTGTCGAAGCTCAGTGGTTCTCTCCGGGTACTCCGGCTTCCTCCACCCGTAAAACTGTCACGGTCACGATTAGCCATTGTGCATAAGTATGTGACCTTAAACGCCAATAAATAAATAAATATAACTATGAAATTAACCAATTATATCTTGTTTGACAGAGCTCACTGAGCTCTGTCAAACAAGGTATATTTGGTTAAATATCAAACTGCATTATGGGAAATATTTGCTGATGATAACTTTGCCATTTTGACATCAGAGTTATAAGGGTTAAACGAATAATTTTCACTGGCAAAATGAGTATTCAATTGTTCCATTATACTAACTTTTGGAAGGTAGAATATCGGCAACATACGCTCCCATGTGTTGCCTCTACGAATTAAATATCTAATCAAATACATGAAAGAAATTATCAAATTGAGTAGCCAGTGTGCAAGGTGTTAATGGTGGGATGAATGGACAAACGAACAACAAGTGGAAGGTAAGATGGATGAATGGTTGGAAGTAATAACAACCACAAAGGATATCAATCAACTATAAAGTTGAGCCCTCTGAATTAGGGTCAGCATTGGCTGAAGATAAGGTCGTCAATGTCCATCAACGTGCTGTACGCATTAGTACACAGTGCCCCCCATGCCCCTACATAGGCAGTCAGGATTAAATGCCTTGCCCAAGGACACAATGCAGTCACCCCTGGCGGGGATCGAACCATGGACTTTTGTGTTTTAAGTCCAATGCCATAACCACTGAGCCACCGCGGTCCAGAGCCCTCTGAATATTCAAGATTCAAATTGATAACGATATGGTACGTTTTGATTTTGAATTAACAAACAGACTTTAATTATTTTCAAATCAATGTAGTTTCGTACATTTCATTGCGGCAAGTAAAATTTACATGAAACAGATATGATGTGTGAAACATAATAACCGAAACTAAATAGCAGACAATAGTAGAAAAAAAAAAAAAAAAAAAAAAAAAACATTCTCAAAAAACTAGAAAAAAATTCAATTTTTAATTAAAAAAAAAAAAAAAAAAATGTTTTTATTACCTTGCAGTCCAACAATATTACTACAAAACCAGGTGATTCAAAGACTGGGCTTTAATGTTTGCAAAGAAGGGATTGAAAAGTACAAGTAAAGGTGCAAAACAGTTTTAGTTTTTTAAATGAAATGAGTTTATTTATATAATTATACAGCTTCTGTATTTTCTTTATATAAAAATCGACGGAAAGCCTCTCAATCCATGCTTACTATATGCAAGAAAAAATTAAAAATAAAACCCTCCCTCATTGATTTGAGAAAAAAAAAATGACTGAGAATCAATTAATTTATTTTGTGTGGCCATATGCCCCACAATGGAATGAGCTTATCCCTTTACCTAACATAGCAGCCAAAAACAGCCAGAAAATTTACCAGAATAAGCCTACCACAGCCTAAAACATCTCGGAACTTTCTCAATAAAACCATATAAATATGGATGTCCATAATTGTGTGGTTTTATTGAAAAATTGTGAAATTTGTTTTAAAAAAATGTGAAATTTAGTTTACTTTTTAAAAATACTGTGTTAGGTAAAGGGTTAACATGCTTGTTAAAAGGAAGGGTCATGGCTATGGTTTTGGAGACAAAGAATGAAAAAGTTTAATAAATTATGAATGGCATTTTTTTGTGAACAATGCTGGTTGATTTTTGCCATTATGTTGAATAAAGGCTTAACCCTTTACCCAACGAATCGCCCGCATCCGCCCGTATCCGCCCGCGTAATATGCAAAATCAGCAGCTGAAAAAATATTATTTTTCGAAAAATTTCAACAAAACCATATCATGTGACCCCTCTTTGGAACGAGCTCGTCGAGCTCGTTCCAAAGAGGGGTCACATGATATGGTTTTGTTGAAATGTTTTGAAAAAAATTAAAAAATGATAATTAAAATAATAAATTTTGATATCGTATGCATTGGGTAAAGGGTTAAAGGCATTTGTTAGTGGAAGCTGCTACTTTTTTCTTCTTTTACTCTTGATAGTTTGAATTATTTTTAATTCAGTTTGATGCTATCCACGTCCCCTGTGTCGTTTATGAACACAGCAATAATGGGCCTAGTGAGTGCGACTGAGTTACAAAACAACTTAAAACTCAACTTAAAATCCCTGGAGAAACTCAGGAGTTGTGATAAAGTTTAAATACAATGGTGGATGAATAAATCGTAAAAGAAATCAGAGACCGGCATGAAAAATATTTTACAACAAATCAGCGTATTAAGAACAGGACTGAGCTATGATTCTGTAAGCCACCACTCAAGTCAACCATGGCAAAAAAAAATGTTTAAGAAAAGGATCATCACCTGTTTATTGAGAACTCGCAACAGGCCTGGAGTGAGACCCGAGTCTGTTTTCTCTGTGGCAACTGGCATTTCTAATCTTTCTTTTACAGGTGGAGTTTCACCTTTTGCCATTGCTCGGAAATATCTGAAAAGAAAAAAAAACATTAACTTGAACACAAGATAGCAAACAATTAAAACTGTGCTTACTCACCCCCTCCTACTCCCTACACGTTACAACTTATTTATTAAGGTTTAATGACACTTTAACAGCTAAGGTCATATCGTGTCGCTGACAGTTTTATGGGTGGAGGAAGCCGGAGTACCCGGAGAGAACCATTGAGCAACGACAAGCAGCTGCACCAGCGACGTGCAGTACACCTTAGTACACAGCGCCATCATACTCACATGTGGACAATCAGCATGATGTGCCTTGTCCAAGGACACAACATGGGAGTCTGAATCGATCACTCAGACAGTCACCCATCCAAGGACTAACCAGGCTCTAAGTTGCTTAATTTCGGTGATCTGACTAGAACCGGTTACTGCAACATGTTACAACTGCCATCAGCCAGGTATGTAATCATTTTAAAATGACATCCAGTAAGGAGCTATTTTAGAAACATATTTTATTCTATTCATTACTAATATAAACACTTTAATTTCCCTTAATGAACTTGAAACATGTTACAGGGATTCTTCTGGGAAAGGGTATGGGGCCCATGTCATTGGGCAAATTTGCATCATGGGGTCTCCAATAGGGAATGCGTTTTGGAGGGGGAAAACATACAAAGATTAAGATATTTTACATTCAAATTGAGCAGAGAACAGATTGATACCTACATGTACATGGTATGCAGGCCTTGAAATGTTTCAAAATTTCTGCCTGTCACACATGACAGGTGGATTTTTTTCTTACCCGTCACTTCAAATTTTCACCTGAACATTGGAAACTCGTGTGAATTTATGAGCATGTATATACATGTACAGTACTGTGAAAAGTTGTTTTTAAAATGTATGCTACATATATGTATAATGTTGGGCTATACCATTCAACAATAAACAAAACTTTTATATTACGAGTATCCCTAATGTTGATGTTTTTATTCTAGAATCAAATCATTCACCAATTATTAATCCATTATCTAATACTAGTTGCAGACGAAAAAAAACTCCAAAAAACTTTTCTTCCAAACCATAGCTTACAACCCCTCATTGGAACGAGCTCAATGAGCTTGTTCCATGAGGGGTCATAAGCTATGGTTTGGCAGAGAAAGATGGAAAAAAATAGCATGTTAATTTTTTTATGCCGGCAGTTTTGGCTGATTTGTCAGGTAAAGAGTAACTGACCTGTCATATGTGACAGGTATGATTTATTTTTACCTGTCTCCACCAAATTTCTGACTGTCAGTGACAGGTGGACAGGTGTACATTTCGAGCCCTGATGGTATGCCTGTATACCGGTAATACAAGTATATTTATAACAAGCAGCCACATGGAATCATATTCAAGAAGTCAGTGTAGTCTCTATTAACCCTTTACCCAACGCAGACGATATAAAAAATTTATTATTTTAAATATTATTTTTAATTTTTCAAAAAATTTCAACAAAACCATATCATGTGACCCCTCATTGGAACGAGCTCATTGAGCTCGTTCCAATGAGGGGTCACATGATATGGTTTTGTTGAAATATTTTGAAAAAATGAATTTTTTCAACTGCTCAATTTGCATATTACGCGGGTGGATGCGGGCGATTCGTTAGGTAAAGGGTTAAACTGTTCTTACACTATTAAATAGAGCTGAAATGATTATTCGGTTAACCAGGAATGGAACAGTTATGGGTGTAACCGGTTACAATTTTCCTAACCAGTTAACCGCATAAACAAAGTAACAACATTAGAAATGTGGCACAAACTTTCCTGTGGATTTCGGATGGCATACAACTGAACATCAAACAATAAACTGTCCTTAGCATCACTTTTTCTTGTTTTATCTTAAAACTGTTTCTATTACATGTAGCTATGATGACTGATCACAAAGTGACGAAAGTTTTAATTTCAATTGGTAAGGGGGAAGGGTCAAAATTTGTTACTGTTGGCGCCTTTCTCTGTTTGTCGTGTAATTTTTTTTTTTTGGAGAGATCAGCAAGTCAGTTTTAGTGCGATACTCGTCTGTAGTGAACCCACACCTAGTTTATCAGACATAAAACAATCTCCACATTCGGAGCAGTGCAAGAATCAGAATTTAAAAAGCAAAATGACATCTAAATCAAAACGATCGGAAGCCTGGAAATTTTACGAGCTGATAGAGGAAGATGGGGACAAATTTACTGCATGCAACTTGTGTTAGTTGTGCATTAATTACAGTGGCTCAACATCAGGCATGAAAAACCTTTTACACTACAAACATTCAGCTGTGAAGTGTGAAGCAAGTTCAGCACTTAACCCCAATTGCCCACATGGGGGCACGATGACGCTGTGTACTAAGGAGTACTGCATGTCGATGGTGTGCATGTCTTCAACCAATCTAACCGTGCCTGTGCCGCGAGGCAGAATTCAGAGTTACGATGTTGGAGAGCTGACAGCTGCTCGTCGTTGCTCAGTGGTTCTCTCAGAGTACTCCGGCTTCCTCCATCCATAAAACTGTCACCGACATGATATGACCCTGGCTGTTAATGTGTCGTTAAACCCTAATGAATAAATAAATAGAAATCATCTCCTCATTCTCCTTGAAGTACATGTATCACAGCCTATCTTATTAAAAATAGAATCATTTCATTCATGTCTGATGATGACTTAGCTGAGTCATGATACAAATGGATCTATTTCATTGGTTTTGCAAAAGCAAAGCAGAAAGTACTTTGGGGAAATCCCTCGAAAGTTGACTTAAAACAGTCAACGCAATAATGGCAGGGCTTTTGTTCTTATAAAATTACGACCAAATGCTCACTTTATTAACTATGAACTATGATCGACTATCCGGCATGAATTAAAATAGTTCAAGGGGGAAATGTACATGTAAGGAAATGTTCGACTGATGCCCAATGCAGAGTGCACTGATAGTGACAGTTACAGCACAATTCCAGGATTATTCCAGGTATTTTTTTTATCTTTCATCAATGCATACCCAACTCCAAGTCTCGCCATACATCAGTGTATGGTTAACCGGTAACAGAACGATTAAAGCTGAACAATTATCCAGTTACAAAATTTACTAACTGTTTCAGCCCTACTATTAAAGAAGAACCTGTCATTTGCCTTTGAATTAAGAGACTTCATTAGGCAAGCAATTTAAAGTTAATGTACAATTGATGTCCTGAACTGGGTGGTCATAAGGCCTCAGAAAACCAATGGTCTTTGTGGCCTTATGACTACCCAGTCCAGGGCACCAGATCTGTATTATATTTTTATTTGAGCAGGAACTGAGATTTGGAAATTTGTGATTAAGAATGAGAAAAAATAATGCCCAAATGTTGCACTGGGAAAGGGTCCCATAAACAGCCTCTGTACAGTTAAAATGAGAAGTCCTGTCATGAAATGCGCACAAATAACACGTCGATCTGCGCGTTATGACCATAGTAAGGCCATCGAATTTTGTACATATGGCCTGTGCACAAGCAATGTTTCAGCCAATGGACCTCCGGGTAACCCGGAGGTCCATTGGCAGAAACACTTGATATGAGTAACAAGGAGAACCTGCCGTGCTTTGGATGTCATTTGATATGGCAATTACGCGCAATTCCTACGCGCAATTAAGCCTAGATAAGTGCACAGTTTGTGACAGGACTTCTAATTTTAACTGTAGATACCCAAAAGAATCTCTGTAAAAGCAAAATGGATGAAATTAGTTGAAATAATTTAAACAAAAAAAAAGTGAAAAACAGATTTGTGCCATCCAAATTTCTCTCATCCACATCATTCAAACTCATTTTCAAGTTCAGTTACATATGCGTGTCAAAATCAATTGATTCTGAATTTTTCAAAAGTTATTGGACAAAAAATTCCTAAAATTTCAGTCAGTTTTAGCTGAAATATCTGAAACCAAAAAATTCATACCTAGTTCAAAATCAAACTTGACCTAGACACTGTTTAATTTTGAAAGCATGCCCGAAATAAACTGAATAATCATTCAAACATTTTGATGAAATTTTTTTTTTCCCTAAGTCCATCTTGGCTAATAAATCAGCAAAAAAGTGAGAAGCTGTTCAAAGCTGAATGTGACCTGGGTATTATTTAGTTAAAAGTAATATACAGTGTGCAAAATTTCAAAAATTACTCACACAGACGTTCAAGGGGTTCAGGGATGGATAACCAAATGTTCAGCTACGTAAAAATTATGGGCCTCAATAAAGAGCCCAAATATTAACCCACGGGCCCAATTTGAACAAAATTGAATCTGACTGCCCTAGAGTTGTATCAGGGTTTCCGCTATACCGGCACAGCATCCGTCAAAGGGCCGCATTCCCCCGCCAGGTCACCTTCCCGACATAACAGAATCTTTGAAATTCGTATTGATCTGCCCGTCCCCAGAGAATACATTTAGTTCCTAGCTTGTAGAATTGCCATTTCTAAACTTCTTTTGCCGATTTCCGTACACATATTTCATTGAAAACAAAATGCATGTCCGTTTCACCGTTCCGTCGCAGCACCTGGAGAGTAATTGATTTCAAAGTGGTTTTTCAACATCAAAGACTTCAAACAATAGTAATATCGAGTATTGTTGTAGAATTGCTTTATAATCCCACTCGCATGACGTCATCAAAGACAGTCTGTGAACCAGGAAAGAATTCCAGAACTCTCCGGTAACTGTTCCAGCTGTGAAGGTGAATTCCACCACTCTGAGGCCTCATGTGACCGGGATGAACCAATTGGCATCAGAGAACACAGAAGAAGACCAGCCTCTGTCTTTTTTCGACTTGACCGCGAGAATCAGGAGTTCAGAAATTCTGCACAGATTTAAATTTGGTGTGTATGTCGGGAAAAATTGGTAAGATTCTAGCTATTTTATCAGCAATGTTTTTCTGAAGTAGAGATTTAACGAACCCAGTCTACTTTAATATTTGTTTTCACAGTGGCCGCAAATGCCAAAATTTGTACCATGCACGTGCAATGAGGTTTTTGAGCAGTGCTTGTGTCTGCTAAAATATTTCACAAGCGTCGTTTTGCCCCTAATTCAAAATTGAATTTTTAAATTAAGGGCAAATCTTCCCTTCCTACTCACACTTTCTATTCGCCCTGGACGTTTTGTCCCAATGAAAATGCCAAGGCTTGACAGTTTTATTGGGACGAAACACCCTGGGCAAATAGAAAGTCACGTATACTACGAATTATTTTTCAGTTGAGCAACCATTTTCTCTTATTTACGTCTTATCGGAAATTACTGGTTGTCAATGTGTAAAATCGGACAGATATATCACCGTGAAAAGTTGCAAAATATCCTCTCAGATACAAGGAAATGGGGGTTTTGGGATTCCGGAATTCAAAACTTTTCTACCACGGGTCGAACCATGGTACCACCAATCATTGGTCGCCACGCGAACGGCCTCGTTCCCTTTCCTCTAGCGGAAACCCTGGTTATATGAAAATATTTTGACTGGTGGATGTGAAAATGAAGACTTTTAAAGAAATTCCCTCATATGGTACTATGTTACAATTTGGACTCCCATAGGGAGCCTAAATATTAACCCAGACCCTTTATTTGAACAAACTTGAATCTACCCCCCCCCCCCTCCCCTAGAGATGTTGAACACCACATATCAAAAAATATGACTGGTGGATCTGAAGAAGAAGATTTTAGAAATTTTCTCATATTGCACCAAATTCAAATTTGGGCTCAATAAAGGGCCCAAATACCAATCCAGGGATCCGATTTGAACAAATTTAAATCTGCCCCCCCCCCCCCCTCCTGTATTGAGCCCAAATATTAACCTAGGGGTTTAATTTGAACACACTTGTATCTGAGGCATAGCAAGTTATTTAATGAATCACTATGATTCACAATGAATCGAGTGATTCATTAAATAACTTGCCAGACTAATCAGTTATCATTGTTGAATTACCTTGTCAAGTTCATGAGATGTCAGCACTGAACCTTTTAAGTTACTAATGGGGGTGCGGTGGCTCAGTTGGTAGAGGTGCAGGCTGCAAGTCGAGAGGTCCTCGGTTCGAATCCCACCTGCGGCAACCGCGTTGTGTCCTTGGGCAAGACACTTCACCCCGATTGCCTACTTGGGGGCATGATGACGCTGTGTACTGAGGCGTACTGCACGTCGATGGTGCGCATGTCTTCAACCAATCTAACCCTGCCTGTGCTGCGGTGCAGAGTTCAGAGCTACGATGTTGGGGAGCTGACAGCTGCTCGTCATTGCTCGGTGGTTCTCTCTGGGTACTCCGGCTTCCCCCACCAGTAAAACTGTCACGGTCACGATTAGCCATTGTGCATAAGTATGTGACCTTAAACACCAATAAATAAATAAATTTAAGTTACTAATATAGTTGAATGTTGCGGAACTGGGTTAGTTTGAGACTACTTTCAGTGTTCTGTGCACATATCGAATACCTTACCGAAACAGAGGTATTTACCTGAAAAATATCGATACCACACCGGAAATTTCAATACCGCACAGCACTATTTGATGTTGTGTTATGGATTGTTTGCTGACCCACTTTTCGTGGTATTTGCACACAGATGATTGTTGATACAATGTGATGTCCCTTCACTCCCAAAGGTATAAAGCAGGGACCGACCTGGGCATGCGCCAGTGCGTATTTGGTTCTGAAACATCAGGACCTGGCTCTTAAATCTCAGAAATAGGCTTCTCAGTTAGAGCGTAACTTCTCAGATCATATTTTGATATTCTTTCGATGGATAATCAAGAGAGACACTCTTACATGTATTATATATATGATTATCATTTATCATTGTTGTAGAGTGCTTAAGTTAATACTTCAAGTCTTAATTACCAAGCATTAATCTTTACTGTGGTTTCTGATCAAGTCTTGGCTGCCCAAATAGCCAATACTTGTTCAGAAACCACAGTAAAGATTAATGTTTGCTATAGTGTACTAAATGAAAATGATGAGAGCTATTACATACTTGCAGTGTGTGTTACAAACAGCAGTGTGACTCCGTAAATTGAAATCTGGCGCACGAATTGAAAAAATAGGCTCCGAGGCAACAGCGTATTTTAAATAGTCCTGATCGGTCCCTGATAAAGATATTCCTTCATGCTTGATCTACAGGTATTCCAACCAATAAATATTTCATTCACTTTGAAAACATCAAGATATTATCATAATTAGTGAAACTACGCAACATAATCATAAAACTGCATGTGAGGTGAGTTTTCATTCATAATGATAAACAGGGGTCAGCCGAGTGGGCGACTAGGGCAAACAAGTCACCTTGTCATTCCTCGAGTTGCCTTGGCTTACATTGGGGGAAAAATTTAAGTCGCCCTCCAGAACGTCCTTAGGAGACATGGCAGTTTTATGCGTTTTCATGTGTTTTATTTTTAAAAAAACGTGTCCGCATTAAGTAAACACGACTGCTGTTAAAATCTGTCATACAGTTCTAAAAATAACCTAAACTAGCCTAATCTTATATTTGTGAAAAGAGTGGTAATGGCGTAGTCATTCACACAATTAGGCCCAACTAGTAGCAACCATCACAAAGTGGTTGTTTGAAAACAAAGTGCCAGCAAAAACAACGAATCACTCAAGACACGCATTGTGTCAATTAGAATTTACTAAAATTAACCACCATTTGAAAAGAATAAAAAATGTGAAAGAGACAGTTCATACATAAAAAGTCGAAATTGCATACGGTTACAGTACATTCATTTCCACTGAAAAATTTGTTCCATTGAAATTCACACTGCAATTTGCATTTCTTTGAAAACTTGTGTTCCAAGGGGGTTAAATGTAATAAGGCTGTGATATAAATCACACATATAAGGATGGATAAAAATGGCAGGCCTTCATTGCACCAATCCCACGTGTCAGTGTAAGATTGTCAGCAGAAATTGTCATTTTTCTGCACAGTGACAGTGCATTGGTATTATGACCCAGCACAGAAGGGAAGGGAGACAATTCCAATATTTTGTCATTTACCTTAAAAATAAATTAACTCAAATTGTTAATAATGCTTAAATAACTACACTTTTTAATTCAATTAGGGCATGAATGACCCATCTTTTTATGTGAAGTTGAAATTTATTTTAAATACTTTTTTTTTAAAAGACCTTCTATTATAGAGAACACTCTCACAGTGGGTAATGCTAAATTTCAAATCCACTGCATTGAGGCAAATACAAAATCAACTGCATGGTAACCCTAGTCATCAATGGTAGGGAAAGAGTTAGGGCATTCAGATACCATGAAAGACAAAGTTTTTCTGTGATTGGGGGAGGGAGGGGGGGGGGGGGGGGTGGAGACTGGATTTTTTTCTCCACAATGCGTCATGTTAGCTATTGTTGTGTCCTCTATGTACATTTATTTTGAAACGATGTCATATATGTTTTTTCTGACATGTCCCTCATGTCCACCTAAAGTCTCTGGAGGGAGAAGTCACTTCTCCCTAAAATCGGCTGCCAGGCTGACCCCTGATGATAAATATCCTGAAAGATCCAGACAAATCAAGTGTTGATTGAGTAACATTTCTAGTGCTGATACAACGAAAATTAATGTTGATGGTCATTTTTAAGATTTAATCGACTGGAATATATTAGTTAACCCTTTACCTAACACAAAAGGAAGACAACACTTGCAAATAAAAGTCTTAAAGGATTAATTAGATAAGTAAATCATAGGTTCACTTTCCCGACCAACTGAAATAATCCAGACACGTGAATCTAAACATAGGCAATGGATTATTTTAGGGCTAGCCTGGTTCCAGGTCAAAACAGTGTCATTAAGGTCCAGACTGATTTCAGACCATAACAGTGTCATTAAGGGGTAGACTGGTTCCAGACCATAACAGTGTCACTAAGGGCTAGACTAGTTCCAGACCATAACGGTGTCATTAAGGGCTAGACTGGTTCCAAACTATAACAGCATCATTAAGGGCAAGATTGGTTCCAGACCTTAACAGCATCATTATGGGCTAGACTGGTTCCAGACCATAAGAGTATCATTAAGGGCTATACTGGTTCCAGACCATAACAGCATCATTAAGGGCTAGACTGGTTCCAGACCAGAACAGTGTCATTAAGGGCTAGACTAGACTAGTTCCAGGCCATAACAGTGTCATTAAGGGCTAGACTGGTTCCAGACCATAACAATGTCATTAAGGGCTAGACTGGTTCCAGACCTTAACAGTGTTAAGGGCTAGACTGGTTCCAGACCAATGAGACTGTAACAGTGTCATTAAGGGCTAGACTGGTTCCAGAGCATAACAGTATCATTAAGGGCTAGACTGGTTCCAGACCTTAACAGTGTCATTAAGGGCTAGACTAGTTCCAGACCATAACAGTGTCATTAAGGGCTAGACTGGTTCCAGACCATAATAGTGTCATTAAGGGCTAGACTGGTTCCAGACCATAACATCATCATTAAGGGCTAGACTGGTTCCAGACCATAACAGTGTCATTAAGGGCTAGACTGGTTCCAGACCATAAGTGTCATTAAGGGCTAGACTGGTTTCAGACCATAACAGTGTCATTAAGGGCAAGACTGGTTACAAGTCATAATAGCATCAAATTCCTTACAGTATTAGCCTGTTGGCCTTTGAGCTTGAAACCAATCTGCAAATTGATAGGGTTCATCTCGTTCTATGATAGTATCAACCATACAAGTTTGGTTAACCAATTACCCAACGTAACGGCCAAAACTGGCCAGTGCTAAATCATAAAAATCACCATTCAATTTTCATTATTTATTTCATTTTTTGTGTCAAAACATAGCTTATGAACCCTCATTGGAAAGAGTTGGTTCCAATGAGGGGTCATAAGCTATGTTTTTGAGACAAAAAATGAAAATATTTATTTATTCAAGAATTTTGTTTGCAAGTGTCGTCTATCTCCCATGTTTGGTTAACCAGGAGCCAATACTATAATACTTTTACAACTGTATTTTCTAGAATTGTACATTTTATCTACAATTAAAACTAGAAGCCCTGTCACGAACTGTGTGATTATCTAGGCTTAATTGCGCGTAGGAATTGTGCGCAATTGTCATATTGAATGGCATCCAAAGCAAGACAGGTTCTCCTGGTTACTCACAGCAAACACAAGCAATGTTTCTGCCAATGGACCTCCAAGTTACCCGGAGGTCCATTAGCTGAAACATTGCTTGTGCACAGGCCATATGTACAGAATTTGATAGCCTTACTATGGTCATAACACATAAATTAACGAGAAGATCAGCGTGCTATTTGTGCGCATTTCATGACAGGACTTGTTTTAACTGTACAAATATAACTGACTAAAATGAATCATTAGCATTTTAAAAGATACGGCAATTTACCAGCTGGCAAATTGCCACATCTTTGAAAATACAAATACTTCATTTCAATCCATTTAACCCTTTACCCAACGAATCGCCCACATCCGCCCGCATAATATGCAAATTCAGCAGTTGAAAAAATATTATTTTACAAAAAATTCATGTGACCCCTCATTGGAACGAGCTCGTCGAGCTCGTTCCAACAAGGGGTCACATGATATGGTTTTGTTGAAATTTTTTGAAAACTTTGGAAAACTGATATTTAAAATAATAAATTTTGATATCGTCTGCATTGGGTAAAGGGTTAAAGTCAAAACTAGAAAATACAATTCTAGAAAATACAATTGTAAAAGTTTTATAGTATTAGCCGCAGCATTGAATATAAGTGTTATAGCCCCCATATTATATTGAGATTGATATATTCTTAAGTTGATAATTATGTGAGAAAGACTTCTTTTTTTTTTATTTCTGCATTTTCTGACTGGTCTAACTCTTTTGCACTCAGTGACCTTGTTTACATCTTTGTTACACTGATATATTGTACATATAGCTGTTGATTGTTTAATTGTTTAAATAGGTCAATGACCTTGTTTACTTGAACTTTAACAGAATTCCCCAGAAACTAATAGAACATTGCAGAAACTTCCTCTTCTGGGACATTCTATCTGGTTACTATATAAAGGTTTGTCAACAGAATTCAAAAAACTCATTCTTAGAAAGCCTTTCAAAAAGACTCACTTCAGTTATTTCCATTGGAGAATATTATTGTTTCAGAACAGTGCATTTATTATAGAAGCAGTGCTTCTTTGTGAATTTGGAGATTGATTCCAAAAGAGAATTTTGAAGAGAATCTATTCGTCTTGGAAAAGAGAATTTATACTTTCTGTGAAACAGAATTATATTATTTTGTGAAAAGCCAGGATTCTACTGGATTATTTGGAAATTACCTGTGGCGCCAATACTTCTTGCATTTTTACTCCATTTGAATTTTACGGAGCATTTTGTTATATTTTATTGGAGACTGCTGAAATTTCTAAGTGAAAATTTTATTATAAATCTACGGGATACTGTTTCTGAAGAGACATTCTTGGATTTAATACTACATCTACCAGCTGGTAACTTTCTTCAGAAGATACTTCACCACTGGATTACTGGATTCTGTCAAAGTGTACTTTGGACTAATTCTATAATTGATAAGTACCATTGTTTTTTTTAATTTTCTGTAACCCAATTAGTGTAAAAGATCTTTGTATCATTTTTTTTTTATATCAATTTTTTTTTTTAATTAAATTTCAGAATAGTTAAATTCATAGTTTTGTTGCTGATTCTCAGATTTCTTTCTGTTACCAATATCATTAATAATTCCACACCGTAACAGAAATTGGGGGCTCGTTGCCGAGATTGAATATAAGATAACGAGAAAGCTTTATTTGCATATTTCAGTTATTATTTTGGCTCACTTTCAAAACATTTAAATTTTCTTAGAAAATTTCAGTATTATTATTTATATAATCTGAGAACCAGCAAACCTTTTCATCATGGTATTTATTGTGACAGAATTTATTTCTGAATTTGAAAGATCTCCTAGTTTGGCCCTTTTAGAATCTCTTAAGAAGGAGGATTTATTTCAACTTGCTCAGTGTCTAAAATTACCTGCCACCCCTGGTCTGAACAAGCATAAACTTAAACAGCTCATTGTTAATCATTATATTGAGGAGGGTCTTTTGCCTCAGTCTGGGTCACCTGTCTCTGAACCACAACCTACTGATGCCCTTGAACTCAAAAAGTTAGAATTAGAACTAAAGAGATTAGAAATGCAACAAGAAATGAAAAGGCAGGAAAATGAAATGAAATTAAAAGAATTACAGGCTCAAAAAGAAAAAGAAGACAGGGAATTAAAATTAAAAGAATTAGAAGCTCAAAAAGAAAGGGAACAAATACAAATTCAGGCTCAAAAAGAAAAGGAGGATAGGGAATTAAAATTAAGGGAAATAGAAACTCAAAAAGAAATGCACTTAAAAGAATTAGAAATTCAGGCCCAAAAGGAAATAAAAATAAAAGAATTAGAATCACAGCGTCAAGGCTCAAATGTAATTTCTCCAAGTAGATTTGATGCAACTAAACATGTTAGGCTAGTTCCCCCCTTTCAAGAAAAAGAAGTTGATAAATATTTTTTACATTTTGAAAAAGTGGCAACAAGTTTAGAATGGCCAAGGGATGTCTGGACTTTGCTATTGCAAAGTGTTTTGAAAGGGAAGGCCCAAGAAATCTATTCCGCTCTATCTTCTGAGCAAAGCAACAATTATGACGCTGTTAAAGAGGCAATACTTAAGGCATATGAACTTGTTCCAGAGGCCTATAGGCAGAAATTCAGAAATTATCATAAAAATGAAAATCAAACTCATGTGGAATTTGCCAGAGAAAAGCAAAATTTATTTGACAGGTGGTGCCACTCAAAAGAAATAGGGAAAGATTTTACAAAATTAAAGGAAATGATGCTGATTGAGGAGTTTAAAGGAAAGATACATTCAGATATAAAGGCCCACCTGGATGAACAAAAAGTTGACACGTTAAATAGAGCAGCAGTACTAGCAGATGACTATGCCTTAACTCATAAAATGAGTCGTAACTCTACAAATTTTTGGCTTCACAAGAATTCTTTCCAAAGTGGACCTAGACCTACTTCAGATAAAACTCATCCTTCTAATCATCCTTCCAATCCTCCAAACTTTTCACCACCCAAATTTAATAGGAAGCCTAATGAGAATAAGTCATCTAATGCCAGCCCAACACCATTACGACCCAACAGTTCAAGTAAAACTTGTAATTATTGTAAGAAAGCAGGTCATTTATTATCTGATTGCTGGCTGTTAAAAAGGAAAAATGAGTCCTCAACTTCACAGAATGCACTAGCATGTGCTCCATGCCCTGAAAATTATGTTATAAAGCAAGATGCTTTAGAAAATTATAAGCCATTCATTTCTGAAGGCTTTGTTTCCGTTGATGGGGATACGCACTGTTCCTTACCAATAAAAATACTGAGAGACACAGGGGCTACTCAGTCATTAATGTTAGAAGACATTTTGCCATTTTCTGAAGAAAGTGCTACAGGGGCACAAGTTCTAATATCAGGTATTGAGTCAAACTCTTTAAATGTCCCACTTCATAAAATAAATTTAAGAAGTAGCTTAGTAAATGGAACTGTGACAGTAGGAATCAGACCTACTCTACCTGTAAAAGGTATTTCTTTATTATTGGGAAATGACTTAGCTGGTGACAAAGTCACTGTAGAACCTCAAGTGGTGGATAAGCCGAGCACAGATGAAAGTATTATTAATTTGAAGGAATGTTTTCCTTTTGCCTTTCCAGCATGTGCTGTGACTCGGTCCATGGCAAAGAAAACTGAGGTTGATAACAACCTCAATTGTGTTGATTTAAACAGCAAAGCTGAGGATAAGAACTGTCACAGAATTACGGATTCTGAAGACATTGATTTGTCTCAGACTTTTTTGAGTCAAAGTGATGACTCGTCCAGACATTGTAAAGAGGCCACTACACCTGAGAGTGATAGGGGGACCTCCTTGAATGTCATTTCCCGGACATCTTTAATTCAGGAACAGGAAAGTGATCCTGACCTTGCCGAGCCACGTGAAAAGGCTCTAACACAGGCTGAAGCCCAAAACTCCCCTGTCTGTTATTTCAGAAAATCTGGTGTACTTATGAGGAAATGGCGACCACCAGAAGTACCCTCCAATAGTGATTGGGAGGTTATTTATCAAATAGTTGTCCCCACTAAATACCGGAATGAAATAATAAGCCTGGCTCATGAAAATCCAATGGCTGGACATTTGGGAGTTAGGAAAACCTACTCTCGTATTCAACAGTGTTTTTACTGGCCCAAGCTTCGACAGGATGTTGTCGAATTTTGTAAAACCTGCCACACCTGTCAAATTGTAGGAAAACCCAACCAGAAGATTCCTCCTGCTCCCCTTCAACCAATCCCCGCTTTTGAGGAGCCATTTAGTAGAATTATTATTGATTGTGTTGGCCCATTGCCTAGAACAAGATCTGGAAATGAATATCTTCTTACCATCATGTGTGCTTCTACACGATTTCCTGAGGCTATTCCTCTAAGAAATATTAAAACTAAGACTATAGTTAAGGCCTTGATAAAATTTTTCACGACTTTCGGTCTACCCAGGTCAGTACAATCGGACCAAGGCTCAAATTTTATGTCAAACATTTTTCAGCAGGTGATGTATGAGCTCAAAATTAAGCAGTACACATCAAGTGCCTATCATCCCGAAAGTCAAGGAGCTCTAGAACGCTTTCATCAAACACTGAAGACCATGATAAAGGCCTATGGGGAGAATAATGAGAAGGATTGGGATGAAGGAGTACATCTCCTCTTATTTGCAGTCCGTGAGACTGTACAGGAATCTCTGGGGTTCAGCCCTTTTGAATTAGTGTTTGGACACATAGTGAGGGGTCCACTCACTGCTTTGAAGGAGAAATGGCTCGAAGAAGAGCCACCTGAAATTTCTCTTCTGGACTATGTGTCCACTTTTAAGGAAAAATTGCACCAGGCCAGAGAAATGGCAAATAAACATTTACAGAAAGCCCAGAGTCATATGAAGACCTGGTATGACAAAAAGGCGAAATTTCGCACCTTTAAATCTGGGGACAAGGTGCTAATATTATTCCCTTTAAAGGGCAATGCTTTACAAGCAAGATATTCAGGCCCTTATTTTGTTAAGCACAAGATCAGTGATACTGATTATGTTGTTGAGACTCCTGATAGACTCAAAAATACTCAGCTGTGCCATATAAATATGTTGAAAACATATTATGAGAGAGAACCAAACTCTCTACCAGTCTCAACAGTCACCCACATGGATAAGCTGGAAAATCCTGTAGAGGATATTCATGAAGGCGGCGAAAATGTACCTCTGAAGTTACAGAACTCAGATGTCCTGAGAGATCTACAAAATAAAACTGATTATTTACTGCCTGACCAAAGAAAAGATTTAGTTGATTTAATTTTCAAATATCAACACTTATTTCCCGATGTGCCTAGTAGGACATCTGTTATTTTTCATGATGTTGATGTAGGAGAGGCAAATCCCATCAAACAGCATCCATATAGATTGAACCCTTTCAAAGCTGAGATCATGCGAAAGGAAATACAGTATATGCTGGACAATGATATCATAGAACCTAGCCATAGCAACTGGAGTTCGCCCTGTATACTCGTCCCAAAACCTGATGGCAGTTACAGATTTTGTACGGATTACCGAAAGGTGAACAGCCTCACCAAAACAGACAATTATCCAATTCCAAGAATTGATGACTGCATTGACAAACTTGGCCATGCTAAATTTGTGACAAAATTTGATTTGTTAAAGGGTTATTGGCAAGTCCCTTTAACAGAAAAAGCAAAAGAAATATCTGCTTTTGTTACCCCATTTGGGTTGTATCAATATAATGTAACCCCTTTTGGCATGAAAAATTCTCCGGCAACGTTCCAGCGCATGGTTAACCACTTAATTGCAGACCTAGATCACAGTGAAGCTTATATTGATGATGTTATTATACACACAGATACAAATTGGGCTGATCATCTAAAGCATATTCAAGAATTTTTTGACAAAGTGACCCAAGCCAACCTAACTATTAACTTGGTAAAATCAGAATTTGGCAAAGCAACTGTAAATTATTTAGGTCATATTGTGGGGCAGGGGCAGGTAAGGCCGATTGCGGCGAAAGTTGATGCCATTGTAAATTTTCCAGTACCAAGCTCTAAAAAAGAGCTCATGAGATTCTTAGGCATGGCTGGATATTATAGAAAATTTTGTTTAAATTTTTCAGATGTTGTCTCCCCTTTGACCAGTTTATTGAGCAAAAGGGTTAAGTTTGTTTGGACTGAGGAATGTCAGAAATCCTTTAACAGAATAAAAACTTTATTGAATAATTCCCCTGTCCTGGCCAGTCCCAATTATGAAAAGCCCTTCAAATTATTCATAGATGCAAGTGAAAATGGAGCGGGTGGGTATATTGCCCAGGAAGATTCCCAAGGTATTGATCACCCTGTATGTTATTTTTCCAGAAAATTTCTCAAACATCAAAAGAATTACTCTACAGTAGAAAAAGAAACTTTGGCTCTAATTTTGGCATTAACCCATTTTGATGTGTATCTAGGAACCGCCCAATGTCCAATTACAGTTTACACCGATCATAACCCCTTAACATTTATCAACAAAATGAAAAACAAGAATCAAAGATTATTGCGGTGGAGTTTAGCCCTTCAAGAATATAATTTAGAGATTAGGCATATTTCGGGAAGAGATAATGTTGTAGCTGATGCTCTTTCCAGAATATCCTAATTTAAAATGATATGATCGGTCCCTATTCACTTCAAGTGTATATATGTTTATTAAAAAAAAAAAAAAATTGTGAAGATTATGGTGTGTGTGTATTGTAAACCAGCCAGAGTCTGCTAAAATTATGTAAAAAGTTTTCAGTACCTTCAAACTTTTTCTTTTAAGGCGGGGTGTGTTATAGCCCCCATATTATATTGAGATTGATATATTCTTAAGTTGATAATTATGTGAGAAAGACTTCTTTTTTTTTATTTCTGCATTTTCTGACTGGTCTAACTCTTTTGCACTCAGTGACCTTGTTTACATCTTTGTTACACTGATATATTGTACATATAGCTGTTGATTGTTTAATTGTTTAAATAGGTCAATGACCTTGTTTACTTGAACTTTAACAGAATTCCCCAGAAACTAATAGAACATTGCAGAAACTTCCTCTTCTGGGACATTCTATCTGGTTACTATATAAAGGTTTGTCAACAGAATTCAAAAAACTCATTCTTAGAAAGCCTTTCAAAAAGACTCACTTCAGTTATTTCCATTGGAGAATATTATTGTTTCAGAACAGTGCATTTATTATAGAAGCAGTGCTTCTTTGTGAATTTGGAGATTGATTCCAAAAGAGAATTTTGAAGAGAATCTATTCGTCTTGGAAAAGAGAATTTATACTTTCTGTGAAACAGAATTATATTATTTTGTGAAAAGCCAGGATTCTACTGGATTATTTGGAAATTACCTGTGGCGCCAATACTTCTTGCATTTTTACTCCATTTGAATTTTACGGAGCATTTTGTTATATTTTATTGGAGACTGCTGAAATTTCTAAGTGAAAATTTTATTATAAATCTACGGGATACTGTTTCTGAAGAGACATTCTTGGATTTAATACTACATCTACCAGCTGGTAACTTTCTTCAGAAGATACTTCACCACTGGATTACTGGATTCTGTCAAACTGTACTTTGGACTAATTCTATAATTGATAAGTACCATTGTTTTTTTTTATTTTCTGTAACCCAATTAGTGTAAAAGATCTTTGTATCATTTTTTTTTTATATCAATTTTTTTTTTTAATTAAATTTCAGAATAGTTAAATTCATAGTTTTGTTGCTGATTCTCAGATTTCTTTCTGTTACCAATATCATTAATAATTCCACACCGTAACAATAAGTGAAGTTATTGTTTGAAGATTAATTTTTAACCCTTTACCCAACGAATCGGCAGCATCCGCCCGCGTAATATGCAAATTCAGCAGTTGAAAAAATTGTAGTTTTCAAAAACATTTCAACAAAACCATATCATGTTACCCCTCACTGGAACGAGCTCGTCAAGCTCGTTCCAACGAGGGGGTCACATGATATGGTTTTGTTGAAAGTGTTTGAAAAAAATTTAAAAATGATATTTAAAATAATAAATATTTATATGCATTGGGTAAAGGGTTAACAAAGTTCTATCTGTAGTAGCAGTGCCACTATCATCGACCTTATTGTTGAGGACAAAAAAATCTATTGGGTTCATCCATCCACCCACTCCCACACAGTTAATCTACAAATGGGGGGTGGCGTTCATGTGTCATGAGAAATGAAATGAATGATATATTACCCAAATTGCACAAATTTCAACAAAGTTCTATTAATAAGATCAGTCTCCTAGGGCTGCATGGTATATCGATAAACTGGCACATACTAGTAATTCAAACCACTATCGACTGAATACCGGTGCAATTGCAAAAGTATTAGTTTATCGTCATTATTTATTTACCCACAATTCAATTTTCAAGATGTCCTGAGTTTTTATACCCCCCGCAAACAAAGTTGGCGGGGTATATAGGAATCACCCTGTCCATCCATCTGTCTGTCCATCCTTGTAAGTGCAACTGCTCCTAAACCGTTCGAAGAATTTTCATGAAACTTTACACAATGGAAGAACTCCATATGAAGATGTGCATGAAGCAGTATAATTCCATTCTGACATTTCCAAGGGGAGATAATCTAACTTATACCGCCTGTCAATCCTTGTAAGCGCAACCCCTCCTAAACCGTTTGAAGAATTTTCATGAAACTTTACACAATGGAAGAACGACATATGAAGATGTGCATGAAGCAATATAATTCCATTATGACATTTTCAAGGGGAGATAATCTAACTTATACATTTCAGGCGCGGGAGTATCACTTTGTGAGTTTGCTCACAGTACCTCTAGTTATAACTGTAGTCCCTAATGAATAATATTATCCCTGTACCTAATGAATTGGCCGCATCCTCCTGGGAAATATACAAATTGTGCAGTTGAACATATATTATTTTATAAACTGATATTTAAAAAAAATAAATTTTGATATCATCTGCATTGAGTAAAGGGTTATTCGAACTGTATCATCAAGGCATGCTGATTTGTTCCAATTGTGATGGCTCAAGTCCCGATTGTGCAAGGGCAGATCCAGAGTCCCCCCCCCCCCCCCCCCTCCCTGAGCCCACTAAAAAAGTCATGCTCTTATTTCACACAATCTTGTCCTATAACGCCCCTCCTTAACTAATGACATCACGTTGCCATATAAGGGACATGATCCTCTTTTAGAATTCGCAGAATACCGGTTATTTATAGAACTAATGACAGTCACGTCTGCAAGTATCCACTGTCTGCAAAATCGATAGTAGAAAGCGGGACGCAATGAAGCGAAGTATAAAAGAATATTTTGTCGCCACAAGGCCGAAGAAATGGTATGTTCCTGGTATCATTATTTTTACATCGCATACCCCAAACTTGAAGTTAATGTTAATGGGGAGCCAATATTTCCAGTCACGTATGTTTCCCAGTCTAATTTTATTGAGGGCTTGTGGCATTTGCCGGGTCAACTCATCTGGCCATTCGCCCGAATCTGCGAATGGCCAGTTGAGTTGACCGGTCAAGTTCTCATTGTGGCACACCGCAGTGTCAACAACAATCTTTAAACTTATTATACCCCCACTTCCTGAAAAAGTGGGGTATGGCCCAGTGCAAATAGTTGCTTTAACAGTATCAGTATTCCATAATTTGACTGGACAGTAACAGTCACATGGCTCATTATAATATTACAGTAAAACCTGTCTTGAGAGACCACATCTACCAGGCACCGATTGGTTTTACTCTATAATGGACTTGCTATGGGAGATCACCTGTCTTGAGAGACCACCTGTCTTGAGAGACCACTGTGACCTGGTACCAACTTGTATTTTTATGCCATAATAGACCTGTCTTGAGAGACCGCCCCTTTGAAGACTGAAACCATGACAAAAACTTTTTACCTGTTCTGGAATTGGAAAATCCATTGTGGTTATACTAATATAATTAAAAGTATTGAAAGCTCTTAATTGGGTTTCAATTGCTAACTCATTAAAGATTGAGACGTTTTTATAAGACCCCTGTGAAAAGATTAGGATTATTGCTGAATAAACAATTTCTTACATACCTGAAATGTGACAGGAATAAAAATAAATTTGTGTTGAAAATCTTTTTGTAACAAATGGAAATGGACTGTTATAAAAATTATAAAAATAAATTAGTGTTGAAAATCTTCAATGATAATTTTTATAACAGTCCATTTCAATTTGTTACAAAAACTTCATAAAAAAGAACAACTACAAAGTAATTACAAAAATCCATTCTTCTCCATTTCTGAATTTTGTGGTTGGTTATTGACCGACTTGAGAAAACCTGAAACCTGTTATGAGAGACCACCTGTCTTGAGAGACCACTTTCGTGTGTCCCAAAGGGCGGTCTCTCAAGACAGGTTCTACTGTAATGTCATTAAGGTAAAATGGTCATAGTGCAAGATGTCAACCTCGCTATTCCCGCTGCACGTCCGCAGTTACTATGTTCTTCTATAAAAGCAATGCACCTTGTAATTTGTTTTATGTTCCATCGTTATCTGACCCACCTATAAAATAATTTAGCTATATAAACATCTCTCTCTTTCTCCCCTTCCCCCTCTTTCTCTCTCAGACGCACACATATTTACTTGAAGTATACCAAAAATCCGATATAAATTATTATCCCTTGGGTTCCTTTTCAAATTATGTCATGACTGCTTCTCAGTAGTCGTGACATACATGTAATTTGTCAAAGAATTTAAAATGATTTAACCGATCTGAAAATCAGCACCAAAAGAGCCAGTGGCAATATTGGCCCAATAGACCAAGAATGCCAACAGTTTCCCAAATTTGTTGCCACCAAACAGCCAGAAAATGTAAGGTAAAAGAGGTTTCTTGTTTCTGCGTTTCCGACGATTGATTTACTTTCGCAAATAGGTGATTGTCATATTTTGTCTATGACAGACTACATGTAGCTCTATGACCAGAAGCTGTAAGTGACAGTGTATGTGATGTATTGTTTGATAATTTTAACTTTTAGAACTAAAAATGTGTGTTTTAAATTTTCTTTCATCATATTCACTTGGAGGCCAGAATGTATCTAGAAGCTGTCTCAGAGCATCTGAAAATCAAAAACTTTCTGGGGGGGGGGGGGGGGGGAGAGATCCCCATGCACGTCCCTTCGGCAATTCCACGATCCACCCATGTTGTGGTACTTATGATCTGATACCCTTCCTAATAAACATACAGGTATGTTTATTAATTTGGGGGAATTTTTCCACCCTGTAGCACCTTATTTGGGCCTGTATGTTTATGAAAATTACCCTTCCAGAAGGGAAGAGATCTTCAAATTGGTAAATCTTCACTAGATTGCATGATAATCTTTTGTTTAGCACAGTGTATTCCTTGTTGTAATCATGATGCCTAAATGCCTAGCAGTGTTCTTTAATAAAACTAACTGCAATGCTGGCAAATAAATTGGCTTTTAGATAAAATTAACTAGTATTACTCTCCCACCCCCTCTTGGGTCTGTACTTTTATTTAATTATGATACAACTTCCACCCAGTACTTTTATTCCCACCTGTACTTTTATATGGAACACAAGAGTATCTGAACAGTCTTTCAATAAACCACAACACCGATACTGATATTCAGTTTAGAATATGGTGCAAAACTAGTCTCCTGACATCGACCTTATGGCTACCAAATACAGAATTGATAAGGTTCTTGTCTTTCTAATATTTTTTTCCAAATATGGTTGAGCTATGATAAACAGAACTAACGTTAGCACTCAGAAACCAAAGAGTGTGTGCTATTTTTAGTAACTGTGACCATGACCCTTGGCCAACAAACCTGAAAATTGGGACAGTTTTTCTCCTTCCATGGTGACATCAATCCTGTACATGTAAGTTTGATGGATCTGTGTTATATAGAACTAAATTTATTTCCCAGAAACCAATAGTTTACCCCCACCTGGATGCCTGCCTGTTTTTATTACACTGTAAGTTGAGTTTGACTTATCACAAGTTGACTATAAATTTGTATTAACCCTTTACCCAATGCAGACGATATCAAAATTTATTATTTTAAATATCATTTTTTCAAATTTTTCAACAAAACCATATCATGTGACCCTCGCTGGAACGAGCTCAATGAGCTCGTTCCAACGAGGGGTCACATGATATGGTTTTGTTGAAATTTTTTGAAAAATAATATTTTTTCAACTACTGAATTTGCATATTACGTGGGTGGATGCGGCCAATTCGTTGGGTAAAGGGATAAAAGGCTATGAATGAATGAACATAAAAAGTTCACGACATATAAATAGAATCTTACGCTGCAGACCACGCCAGGACATCTTTTGGTTGCGTCCTAATTGCAGATTTTGTAAACTGTTTGAGAATATCTGGAAGGTCTGATGGTATACTTATTTGTTGTGAGCAGTAGTAAGGTTCATCTGGATTTCCGGGCATTGTGATTATCTGAAGAAAAAAAAACACACAGAAATAAAATTATTTAAAATGCAGAACACAATCTGGCATAATAAAAAAAAAAACACATGTACTTCTTACATATTCACCAACATTTGTGCAATTTCCACCAGTGTTTAACAATCCACTCGACAGGGTTTGATTTAACTAGATTCGCATAGCAGCTTCTGAGCGATCGATTTGGACTCCCACATTGAGTCTGTGGGAAAGGCACTTAACCCTGATTGTCCACATGGGGGCACAATGACACTGTGTACTAAGGCATACTGCATGTCGATGGTGCGCATGTCTTCAACCAATTTAACCCTGCCTGTGCTACAGTTCGGAGTTCTGATGTTGGGGAATTGGCAGCTGCTCGTCGTTGCTCGGTGGTTCTCTCTGGGTACTCCAGCTTCCTCCACCCATAAAACTGTCACCGTCACAAGATGACCTTGGTTGTTAAAGTGTCATTAAACCTTAATAAATAAATTTCAAATGAAAAATCATGTACATAATAGGAAATGCTAATCCAAATTTATCCAAGTTAGAAAACTGCTATTTGGTGCCTGCAGTATAACTTATGTCATTGGAGAATCAGTTTCCAGCAGAAGGCTCCTGGGGGGTTTTAATTCGAAATGTTCATATGTTTCAGTAGGGTCTCTAGATGTGCATAAATGTTTCAGATGTTTGATCTGGCCTCATAGTGCCACTTTTGTCGTTAGGGAATTGGTTTCTGGTGAAAGGCTTCTCAGGGCATTTAATCCAAAACATTGAAAGTATGTTCATACGTTCCAGTAGGATGTCTTGATGTGCATAAAGTTTTTAATTATTAATTTGGCCACATGTGGTGTGCGTAGCGCCTCTTTTGTCTTTAAAGAATCGTCTTCATCTGAAAGCTCCTATGGGTTGTAATTCAAAATGTTGTTCATATTTTCTGGTAGGGTGTCTAGATGAGCATAATGGTTTCAGATTTTTGATTCAACCCCATTTGGCACCCATAGCACCACTTTTGTCATTAGAGAACTGGTTTCCAACAAAAGGCTCCAAGGGGTTTCAAATCGAAATGCTTAAAGTGTGTTCATATGTTCATGTAGATGTGCTTAAAGAACTGGAATTTTTAAGTCGGCCCCATGTGGCTCCTGCCATTCCACTTTTGTCGTGAGACAATCGGTTTGCGGCAAAAGGCCCCTGGGTTTTTTAATAAAAAATGTTGAAAGTGTGTTCATATGTTGAGGAAGGGTCTCTAGATGTGCATAAAGGTTTCAGAGTTTATATAATATCTTTTCATTTCTGTCTGTATCAAATATTACCCAATAATCAAGAATGCAAATGCGGGGATACATGTATACTGTAGTGTGCTTTGCACACAAATGACACCATCTAGTTAGAAGAGAACAATGGCTTCGTTAGAAGAGCACAATGGCTTAGTTAGAAGAGAACAATGGCTTAGAAGAGAGAACAATGGCTTAGTTAGAAGAGAACAATGGCTTAGTTAGAAGAGAACAATGGCTTAGTTAGAAGAGCACAATGGCTTAGTTAGAAGAGCACACTGGCTAACTAAGCCATTGTGCTCTTCTAACTAAGAGCACAATGGCTTAGAAGAGAGCACAATGGCTTCGTTAGAAGAGCACAATGGCTTAGTTAGAAGAGAACAATGGCTTAGTTAGAAGTGCACAATGGCTTAGTTAAAAGAGCACAATGGCTTAGTTAGAAGAGAACAATGGCTTAGTTAGAAGAGAACACAATGGCTTAGTTAGAAGAGCACAATGGCTTAGTTAGAAGAGCACAATGGCTTAGTTAGAAGAGAACAATCGCTTAGTTAGAAGAGAACACAATGGCTTAGTTAGAAGAGCACAATGGCTTAGTTAGAAGAGCACAGTGGCTTAGTTAGAAGAGAACAATCGCTTAGAAGAGCACAATGGCTTAGTTAGAAGAGTACAATGGCTTAGTTAGAAGAGCACAATGGCTTAGTTAGAAGAGAACAATCGCTTAGAAGAGCACAATGGCTTAGTTAGAAGAGTACAATGGCTTAGTTAGAAGAAAGCATAATGGCTTAGTTAGAAGAGCACAATGGCTTAGTTAGAAGAGAACAATGGCTTAGTTAGAAGAGAACACAATGGCTTAGTTAGAAGAGAACACAATGGCTTAGTTAGAAGAGCACAATGGCTTAGTTAGAAGAGCACAATGGCTTAGTTAGAAGAGAACAATGGCTTAGTTAGAAGAGAACAATGGCTTAGTTAGAAGAGAACAATCGCTTAGAAGAGCACAATGGCTTAGTTAGAAGAGTACAATGGCTTAGTTAGAAGAGAACAATTGCTTAGAAGAGCACAATGGCTTAGTTAGAAGAGTACAATGGATTAGTTAGAAGAGAACAATCGCTTAGAAGAGCACAATGGCTTAGTTAGAAGAGCACAATGGCTTAGTTAGAAGAGAACAATCGCTTAGAAGAGCACAATGGCTTAGTTAGAAGAGTACAATGGCTTAGTTAGAAGAAAGCACAATGGCTTAGTTAGAAGAGCACAATGGCTTAGTTAGAAGAGAACAATGCCTTAGAAGAGAGCACAATGGCTTAGTTAGAAGAGCACAACAGGCTTAGTTAGAAGAGTACAATGGCTTAGTTAGAAGAAAACACAATGGCTTAGTTAGAAGAGCACAATGGCTTAGTTAGAAGAGCACAATGGCTTAGTTAGAAGAGAACAATGGCTTAGAAGAGAGTACAATGGCTTAGTTAGAAGAGCACAACGGGCTTAGTTAGAAGAGAGCACAATGGCTCAGTTAGAAGAAAACAATGGCTTAGTTTGAAGAGCACAATGGCTCAGTTAGAAGAGCACAATGGCTAAGTTAAAAGAGAACAATGGCTTAGTTAGAAGAGCACAATGGCTATGTCATCTGATTATGCTGTATACTCTTGAGTGCCTAATAATCATACATGTATGATTATTCTTTTTCGAACAAAATTCCCACCTGTATGATCCTTATTTGACCCTGTATGATTATTAATTTTCAGCAATTGAATGTGCAGAACGGCTGCTTGTCTCAAGAAGTTCACCAAAACAAACTAGTAGGGTACATGTACAAGCAAACACAGAATGCAATGGAAATGTTAACTGGTAGAGATCTGGAAGCATATATTTGGGCTTTATTCTGAAGTACTGTTACCATAACTTTAAGACCTAGTACCCAGTGGATGTGCTTCATACCATACTGAAACAGAATTAATTAGTTTATAAGGTTTTGCCTTGGTGCCATTTATGGGAGAGAAATTGCAACAAGTCAAATCCATGTGAAAATTATAATAACCAAAAGTAATTTTGCCCTCACCACTTCAAGAGCATCAGACATCTATGTTATAAAAATGGCTCTGAGCATAGCGGCTGGCTCACATCTTGGAATTTTCCTCTCTATCCTATTATTTGACCCTGTACTATTATTAATTTTCAGGAAATTTTCCACCCTGTATTATTATTAGGCACTCAAGAGTAAGTTTGGGGATAACAGTGTTTTGTGCTATAAGTTGGGAATGTTATAGCATATACATGTACCCTATTGGTAATGTGGCCTTATCTTGGCTCACAACAGGACCAGGATTAAACCCTGATAACAAAGCTGGCAGAAATAAGATGGAAGTATTATTAATAGCTTCTTGATGTGAGGAATAAAGGAAGCTCTTTGGAGACAAAATACGAAATCAAGTCTTTGTGTCAAATTCAGCAACCACCGATGTTGAAAGTCGAATATCAATGGGTCAATATCAACCAATACTGAATGCCGACTGTTTATGGGTCATTATAGACCGATGCTGAATGTGAATGCCAAACTTCAGTCGATCACTATTAAAAAATTGACTACTGTCACAGAGACGGAATAGAAAATGTTTTCCAATGAAAATTCCTGTGTTTTTTCATAATATTTTATGAAAATATTATAATTAAAGTATATGCCAACAAACATTTTACCATGTGATCATGACATGTTGTTTGTTTGATACAGTTAAAACTAGAAGTCCTGTCACGAATTCAGGCTTGGCAATTTCAGGAGAGCGATTTTTTAGCTCTCCTTACTGCCCTCCTGAAAGAATTAAGGAGAGCGAAAAATTGCCCTCCTAAATATTTTGAGATGATTGAGATTACATGTAAGTGGTTTAGTGGGAAAAGGTAATGGCTGCAACTGTATTTGGGTATGTACTTTGTACATACCCAAACACAGTTGCAATCATTTGAAGCAAAATGGGTCACAGCAATATTTTTTTTTCTGTCAGTTTCAACAACTGACATCACAGTTTGAAGGGTAATTATTCAAGGAATATTGACACTATAATATACTACCATTACTACTATCCTGTCACTTGAAGCACGTGCACCAGGTTGTGACTGTAGATTCAAGCAGACCTGTTGTCCAAGAAAGTTATATGCCTACCACTACCACCTTCAACCCACCCACCCCCAACTTGGGCACACACACAGGTCTTGTCAAGTGTGTGTTCGGTTGTTGAGAGAGACATCTAGATGTCTAAGAGATTTCACTTTACCTTAGTAAAGTTAATAAAATCACTGATCAATGTAATAGTCTGTTGGTTTCAGTTTCAATGAATTTGTTCAACTGGATCCTTAAAATGCTGTGTAAAGCTAATTGCTCTCCTAAACTGATTGAGGAGAGCGATTTTTTGCCCTCCTGCATTTTTCAGAATACCAGGCCTGCGAACTGTGCGCTTATCTAGGCTTAATTGCGAGTTGGAATTACGCGCAATTGCCATATCGAATGAGATCCAAAGCACGACAGGTTCTACTGGTTTCTCATAGCAAACACATGTAATGTTTCTGCCAATGGACCTCCGGGTTACCCGGAGGTCCGTTGGCTGAAACATTGCTTGTGCACAGGCCATATGTACAGAATTTGATAGCTTTACTTGGGTCATAATGCGCACATTAACGCACATATCAATGTGCTATTTCTGCGCATTTCATGACAGGACTTCTAGTTTTAACTGTATGTCTTCCTTATGTTTTGATGGTGCCATGCTGCAGTCATTTTCAAAGTGTAAAAAGCATGGGACCGGAGGTGTTTGTTATATTATGGGAAAACACATTCAATTTGTTAGTAATAGTTGTTATTTCTGTAACTCAATCGACCGATTGTTTCTTTTGGAAAATGGCAACAAAGAAACAGAAACATATTTTCTCAAGTAATAAAAGTTAAAAATTCCACTGAAAATTCATTTTTGGCTTCCCAGTTATGTATATTGTCCAGAGATTTATCTCAATATCGATGTAAAAATCCACCCTCTGTTTGGTGATTAAAATTAAAATCGCTTTTCCACATCATTCAATTTGAAGGTTGATTTTCTATTGTGTTGAGTGGACATGGCCTTGAAAACAAAGCTATGACCCCTCTCAGTCTCATTGGAATGAGCTCAATAAGGGGTCATAACCTATGTTTTTCAAGTATCATCTGCTATTCGGCCAGGATGGATTAAAATACATGGCCCATATTCACAGTGTTTATGTATTTAAAGCCAAGCCTCTATTAAAAGTTTCATTAAATACCATTTAAAAACGTTAATAACTTTTTGGTCATAAGAGCTCATAAAATTAAAAGTAAGGTCAGGCATGAAAATTAGACCTGGTCGGGAAAACTAATCATTTCGCTTTTTTTTCCTTCATCCTTAGGGTCCAAAAATCTTTACTCTTTATTTGCAGACATATTCAGTTATTGAATCTTGTAGTAATTTGAGGTGAAGCCTTTCTTTTCTTCTATCATTCACTCATTATTGGTATGATCCTGGGTCGTTTTGCCCCTATTCTAGGGATTTTACATGAAAATTCCATAATGGGTTTTTTGTGATAAAACTGATTGGAAAATATTCCTTATATGGGGAGAAAAAGAAATCTTTTTACAGAATCTAAACATTCCAGGTAGTTTTCAAGTTATGGTCATTAGAAGTTTCAAAATTTGTCGAAAATTTAGTCACTGGGCCATAGTGCTTTCAGTATAAATCCCAGAACCCAAAACGACCCCAAAAGTGGTGATTTTAGCACATTTTTTCATGTAAATAAAGACATTAACACTCATAAAAATGAAAGCAGTAATCACAGAGCCTTGAGATTTGACACAGTCATGGGCCATACGTTGGCCCAGAAGTTAACTTTAAATTTTTTTAACATGACCGAACTGTCTTCAAGTTAATTTGCATATAATTTGCATAAAAATGTTAATTTTTCCCTTTATTTAGAGAATATTCCCACATTTTTCCTACTAGACCTGAAATTACATCACAGGAGTATTGCAGCACCTTGCATAACATGGACAGTTTGTTTTGTAACCATATCTGATTTTAAAAAACTGCTAAAATTTCTTAATTTGCATATTTAAGCCCCGCCCACTTTTTAAAATTCCACTATTAAGGAATGAATTGAACACTGACCATAAAATGGCATAAGTAATGAATCCACAACATTTTGAACCCCTGAAACATGTCAGCATGCCATCAGCTAGATATAACTATAAATAGCAGCACAATTAAAATATTTAGGCCCCGCCCACTTCTTTGGAAAAATAAGAAAATGTATGTAACTGTTTGAATATACAACCAAACTGAAACTTACTAAGAAAACATGTGTCTACTAACAAACTGATTCCAACATTACCTTGAAGACAAAGTTCATAGAAGCCCAATTCAGGTTCTAATAAAATTTAAAACTAATTAAATATGCAAATTTATTCAGTGATGTCATGTATTTCAAAATATTCATTCTTATCTCAATCCATCATTTTGTCTTGCTTCTTGGTCAAAGTCAGTCAGCATGGTGAGAATAAAATCTAAACCCTCTTGTATTGAACTAATGGTCTCCAACTTCATGAGGTGATAAAATATAATTAAATTATTTTAATTATTTAATAATTTATATAAATATGCATATTTATTCATTTCAGTTTGATTTTTTACTATTATTCATTGCTAAAACCAACAACTATTTTTTCTTCTAATTTCCCCGCGTAACTCAAGCAGCACGGTGGGGAAAAGAATGTTGAATGCTTTCGACTAAGACTACCAAAAGGCCACTCTGAAAGCGAGCTGGACAGACCATGTGTACAAGAGTAGTGTGCTGCTTGAAATGTGTAACACTCATTGTATAAGAAAAGTTTTACAGCTTTGATCAGCAGTGCAAAATCCAAGAGGCCACTGGCTGGGATTGACAATAAATCTTTGAGTGAAAAAGACAACAGAAGAATGAAATGTAGCATCAGTCAGGAAAAAAGTATTTTATTCCTGCACTTGTGTTCCATATAATCCTACCTGTAATATTCATATATTTTTTTTATATTTTCTACTCCATATTATTCGAATTTGAGCCCCTATTTTTTATTCATTTTCACTAGGTTGGACTGTGAGCTAATCATTAGGATACACTATTTTGGAGTTTGGACTAAATTCTTAAAATGTTTCCATAGCTGTTGAAAGTTGGAGTTATTTTAGAATTTTGAGGTTATTTATCCAAGATGTGGCACTTTGAAGTATTATAAACTCAGTTTGAAACTTCAGTGTTAGGCAAAAATATTCCACCCTGTACTATTATTCCAACCCATAGTATCATTTCATTTTACCCAAATTTCGACCCTTTACTATTACATGTAATCCTCACCATACTATTATTTGGATGACAGGAGTATACCTCCTCTCACATAATTCACAGTAAAGAAACATGAGGACAATGGTTAGTGAATGAAAATACATAGAGTATTAGAATATGGGATGAAGATCATCCTCACCAGTCGCCAACTTTATCAGCCCCCCCCCCCCCCCCCCCACTCCAATTTCACTGTAAACTGTAACCTACCGAGCGATCCTGACAAGCTGAAGGCTTGTTCGTATTCAAGTTTGGAGACTAACCAGTAAGGAATTAGAGAAGCATGTAGTTGGAGAAGAGATACAGCCTGGAGAGAGTGGATCACCATTAAATCACAAAACGCTTATGACAATTATGCACCTTTTGAGAAAAGAAAACAAAAAAAGTTTCAGCGCAAAACAGCTGGGAGTGCAAGAGGTCTATGAGCGGAAAAATTTACATTTATTATACTTCCTTGAAAAACAGTACCCGCAATAATTGAATAAACTCAAGACTACTATTCTTTGATTTCACTCAGGTACCTGATTAGGAGGATTTAGACAGAAGCCACAGGAAAAATCCAGCCCCACCACAGCTCTAGAATTTTCTACTTATGACACTAATAATTACAATTTGGTGAAAGTCCTGTTGCCCACCCTCATAACATTCTTTTCAATTATATTTGTTATGGTCCTGCAAAATTTTAGCCTCCACCCCCCCCCCCCCCACCACACAGCCAATATTTTTCCAATTAGTGTTCATAGTAATTACTATTCACCCAAAATCTAGTTACCTGCCACTACCCCTTATATTTTTTATGCCCTTGTGTAATTCCACTTTATCCCTTATTAGCCCCCACCCCCCCCCCCCCACCCCATCCACCCAGAGGTTTTCTAACAGTGCTCTCAGTAGTTACAATTAACAACTGGAAAGCAAGGTGAATGCTATTACCCCTTTCAAATATTTCTCATGGTCTTGGAAGTGTGAATTTCTGACTGCATCTTTTCTTGTTGTGTTTGACTATTTCCAAATCATGTTTAATTGTTGTCAGTGAGAAAAGATTGTTTTCCAATTTTTATAGCGAGAGAAGATTGTTTTCCAATTTTTCAGAGTAAGTAAAAATTTCTGACTTTTTTACCACTTTTAAGCTTCTGAACTTTCATACTCAGGAATCTGTGATGGGATTTGGGTGGGGCATCAGATACCCACACACACCTCCAAAATAACTATATCACTGGTTGTATTTGCAAAAAAGCCTACAAATGCTCTATATGGGTGATTTTTTTTTGAGGGGGGGGGGGGGGAGCACAACAAATATACTCATTCAACCTCCACTCCCCACCCCTCCCCCCACCCCGGTTCCATGTTGGTTGGAAAAGATTTGGGGGTGCATCCCCAACTTCCCTATGAACCCAAATCTATGGTTGTATTTGCAAGTACATTAGAATGGTATTTTGCTTAATTTTATGTGGTCTTTTCTGCAATTTTTAATAGTGCGGCATTTTGATTCCATCACAAGTTTTCCAGATACTGACTATTTGTTAAACTTTATGTAAAAACGTGTGGGACCAGATTAAAGATGAATTCAGTATCAGTGGATGTAAAACGGCCTGGTATAAATTTATGCAATTAACAACTTTTGTTGCGTTGTCATAATTTGCTGGCTTGTTTACCTGAAAACTGAAATTGAGAAAACACTTGGAGACTGCGTGTTCTTTGATCGGACTCGGTGACTGATCAAAAACGACACAAGTTTCACCTTCTGGTCCATCTCATTTTTTCTTCAAAATATATCTTTAAAATGAATCAAAGTCATGAACTATTTACTGATTTAATTTTATATTTAAAGACAAACGTGTATCCAAACTGCGTGCAAGTTGATAATTTTTATCTTGCATTGAAGTTACAATCATAACCTGACGTCAAACGGTCTTTCCCTAATGAAAATTAGTACACAAGAACCTCTGCGTGACGTAAAAGTGGGTCAATTCGAAAGTAGCAACAATTTTTGGCGGAGTTTCCGCTGGAGGTGCTTGGGTGTATCACTTTAAAACCTTCATAAATGAAAAGAACGTATTCGAGATATCATTACCAGGTACCGTACTTTTTGATAAATATTTTTTGGACGTGGAAAAATTGTTCCAAAAACTTTACACTTGTTCATGGATATTTTATTAACAAACGTGTTGCTATGTGACCATCAACAATTTTTATTTATTTTTTTACAAACAACTGAAGTTGAAAAATCGGAAATTTTCACAGTGACTACGCAATGACGTCACACGAATGAACACTCTACCTATTCCCATTCACCACCTGAGTTGTTTCATCCCAATCCCTGTTTGCCCCACAGACGGAGGTGGGTAATTTTGCCATCAAATCAGACAGCAAAATTTCAAAGGATGAATCAAAGGTGGGTGTGGCCATTGATGTGTCATCAAATGATTCAGGAATCTCCATCTCTCTGCTTTCAAATTCTGTTAGTTCTGTTTCTGGAGCCTCACTATTAATATCTATAAGCTGATTTGCAGAGAATTCCCAGAGCTGCAATATCCACATATATGAGTGGGATTTGTTCTTTCCTTTCTGAAGACACTGTTCTTGCCCGGCCGCATGACACACACACAAAGTGCTAGCCAGAGTTGCCTCTTGACTTATATCTTATATCATTCCTATATGTAGTTAAGGAGATGCCAGTTTCACATAATTGGTGCTGCCAATTTGTGCAGACATCACAAGTGATAGCATGCTACCTGCATCTCACCTTTCTATTACAGTCTACACATGACTCTGACATATTCGCTGTGTCTCTAGTATGAATTTACTAAAGTAAAGCTGAATAAATGAATTTAATCTTACCTAGCGGAGGTTGGTTTATAAAGACTGACAATGTCGCAGTGTGAAGTGTTGTCCGAAATTCAAAAGAAAGAATACAAAAACATCAGGTTATAATATGCATTTTAATGTTAATTGGAGGTGAAGAAGTACTTTAAAAACCATGTTAAAAAATGAATAAAATCATCGGACGTTTCGCCGCTCATACCCAGGTCGTTTCGCACCAATATTATAGGGTGCGAAACGAGTGGGGGGGGCGAAACACCGCGGAGCGAACGGGAACTGGGGTGGGACGACCCGGCACCATTCGTATGACTATGGCCATGCTATAGAATCTTCATTTTCTTGTCTCAAAATATACAAGAATTATATACCTACTTCAAAACTTCATTAGTACACATTTATATAGTTAATGAAACTTTATGAGATTAAGCGGGCTAAAAAACGCACCCCAAAACATTCACTGATTCAGAAAAATAATATATAAAATAGCACGAATTTGGGAATATAAAAAATGAACAGTTTTTTTATTGCGATGTTTTGAAGACAGTTATATCAATGGTTTTTGCGCTTCGAATCTAAACAGTTGGAGGGTTTGTTTATATGTTCATTGTTACTTGATTTTTTTCACATGAGTAACCTACCTGGATGTTCAATCTGTATCGCTGTTTGTAAACTCACTCAAAGTAAAAACTCAACCAGAAGAAACAGTAACGTTGTTATGACAACATCAAGGCGCACGCGAACCGGTCTTCTCTCGGCGTTTTCCGTCAAATATCGGATTTAAAATATACCGGTTGTGCAGTGTCACGCAACGCTAGGCATTTTTTGACCAAGCTGAAATGCGCGGAAAATTTAGAGAAAAGGATGTTCTAAAATACAGAACCTTCATTTCAGATATTTAAAATCCCTAGTTTTCTAATCAATATCCATTTGAAGACAGAAGAAATGTTTTGCATGTATTGGATTTATGACTGAAATAAACCAGAATTAATTTACAGTTGCTATGTAAGAAGAAAAGGTAACTCTTGTTGGGTTTTTAGCATAGTTCATAATTTACTGTTTTTCTAGTCATTAAATAGTCAATTAGCGTTAAATATAATCGAAAGTTTTATATAATTTAGAATTCACAAAAATAGTAATTATATCTTCAGGACGTGTACATGTACTTTCAAAATTAGGCTAGTCACGTTTGCAACATTTATTTTGAAATATTTTCTAAATGTATTCACTGGAATTTATAACAACAATCAGGAAAACCCTGTTAGTTTTGGACGTCTCATGCCCACTCACTTTGATCCTCCAAGTGAAAGGCAGGAGCGTCCACCTGACAGTGGAATTCGAGACGGATAACAGTACCCTATCACCCTCTGGGAAAAGTAGAACCTTTTATGAGAGAGCGTCCTCTCACTCTGTCCTGACCCGAGGGATCCTGGCTCAACTCCTGCGAATGATAAGAAGAGAGAGGGAAGGGAGAAACAGAAGAGTCCTGCAACCAAGCGTCGGGACACCAAGTGCTTGGGGGGGGGGGGGGGGGGGGGGGGGGGGCTTACGGAACAAAAAGAGTGAAAGGCGAGGAAAGGAAAGAGGCAAAATAGCCACCATGGAACCCTTTTCTCACTCACTCCCAAAGTTCCACCCATCCAACTGCCGGATCCCCAGTCGGAACCGATGGATGCGGATCGTCCAGTGGAGACTGAGGTAGAAATGGAAGTTGATTTCTCCCCGCTTCCCGATTCTCACTCGTCGCCCCTTTAGAACATACAGATCATACGGCTGGGGAACTCTGACTCCATGGAAAGGATGGAACTCTGGAAACCTGCACGTAAAGTAAAGAGGCGGTAAGAAGGCTATCAACAGAGATGGCAGCGAAGAGAGCTGAAACAGCAGACCGACTCAAACAACAGACACTGACTCCCCTCCACTGAATATCCCGAACACCTCAGCCACCAGACAATTTCAACAACGAAACAAACAAAAGAAAAAAAAAACACCCGCGACAATGATAGGACATCACTACCCCGCCTCCCTCTCCTCCTATTCCTCGAACAGACATAACGAGTAATTTTTTACAGCAAAAGAGGGGCGCGCCCCACACCGTTCCTGCGCGCCCTCAGTGCGTAAAAACATAGAATTCAGGTCACCGAGCCATTTTTCTCATTCGATCATTGGCTTTCCACGCGATCTGACACACATAAGGCCAAACATATCTACATTTAGAAACAGTCGGGAAGGTCACACACACGACCATCCCTGGGTGTCGTCGGTGCGCGAAACCATTAAATGTAAATACTGGCTCTCATTGATCCTTCTATACTGTCTGAAAATTGCGCGTAACAATTGCGACACATATTTGATAGCTGGCGAGATGCCCTTGTAGAAATTATGGCTTACTTTCTTGGTGTACACTTTTGACAACACTGTATTCCAGCGTAATGTTATCATAACGTCAAATTTGTTGGGGAGAGATCCAATAATATTATTAACTTTCGAGTTATCATTTTGCTTCAATAAAATTGTGAAGAAAATATCATAAACTTGGTCATGCTTGACAATGAGGTTGCATCTGAGAGGGACGGTACGCCATTGTGCTGCAACTGAATTCCAATATAAAATTGAGGTGAAATAAAACTAGTCACAAATCACAGCTATCATTATTTAACACTGGTTAATTTAATTTGTTTTTTTAATTAGTTGACTTCATTTATATTTTGAGTTGTTGCTTAGTTTA
Organism: Pictodentalium vernedei; assembly: GCA_031216915.1. Lineage (NCBI taxonomy): Eukaryota > Metazoa > Mollusca > Scaphopoda > Dentaliida > Dentaliidae > Pictodentalium > Pictodentalium vernedei. The sequence goes on along the minus strand of CM062289.1, from coordinate 11,363,360 downwards.
AATAAATTTATATTTATTTTGATCAAGTTGTCACCTATCTTCTGTTTTCCAAAAAATTGAATGATAAAGGGGGATAAAACAGTGTGCTTCCATTATTAAAGTATTAATCAAAGTGACGTTCTGAAAATGAGCCAATTTAAATGAAAATTTAGAACCGCTAAATACAAAACTTACTGGAAAACAAGCTGTTGTAGTAGAAGGAGAAATTTGTGTTTACGTGCCTGTTGAGTCCGGCATCCTACAGGGTTCTGTACAAGACCCTACCCTATTTCTTTACTATATAAACGACACCACGCACAGTAATTTTTCAACTGTCCGACTATTCACCAGTGGCGCGATAACATAACAACAAAATCCACGACTGATGCCCCGACACCTTAAAATGACATAGACAAAATTCTTACAATATGGGGAAGTGGAAGATGGGTTTTTCACACAGAGGAATGGTAACACCCTTACCACCCACAACAAAAATCATCTACTAGATTCAATTACAGGTTGCATAGCCAGTCTCTTCACCATGCAGAGTCAGCTAAATTATAGGGTCACCATGAACCCAAACCTCAGATGAGCACACATATGTTAAACACATACAAAAACTCGGGATAATAGAATTTCTGAAATGAAACTTAAGGGCCTGTTAAAGAACTTGCATACAATTCTATCGTCCCTCCCATACGGGACTATGTTTGTTCAGTATGGGAACCGTACACTCAAAAGGATATCAATAACATTGAAATCACCCAGCGCTGGAGAAACATGAAGTTTCTGAATGTCAGTGCCTTTTCACCCGACTGAGGTTGCCTGGAGTCGTAATATCTTAGACTTAAATTCACTTATTGGAAAAAAATATTATATTTTCATACGAGAGGATGCCTTTGACTTTCAGACTGGTGTCCTTGTGAAACGTGTTTTTTAAAATGCTTAGCTTCATATCGTATCAAAATTCGATACAAGGTTTCCCCAGTTTTCCTTATAGTGAATAAAACATCATTTGCGCTGAAAAAACCGACTTACCGGTATCATGAAATCATTCTGTTTGTGTGCTTGTTATAGACACTGGTGTTACGGTGTGGAAATAATAATAACCCTGGTAACAATAGTTTGAAAGGAAAATGGTACAAAATCTCTTACACTGTGGTTTACAGAAAAATAAAACAGAAATACTTAACAGTTAGTCCAAAATAAAGTTCAATAGAATCCAGAAAAGGTATAATGAAGAAACTTTCCAACTGGTATTATAATGTCCTAGAATGTTCTAAAGGAAAGGTATCTAATACATTGTAATGAAATGTTCACCTCAAAAATCCATCAGTATCCAATAAATTTTAAAAAGCACTCAGCAAAATACAAAATGGAAATATCCAACAAATATTGCTTAACAAGTGGTTTAACCCTTTGGACTCGTAAGGTCGATTTTTAGGGCCAAGGCATAATTTTTGTAAATTTTTTGTCTTATTATAATAGGCCTGTACACGGGGTATTGATGATAAAATAATAACTACAGTTTCCCTGTATATTGATATTGGACTGATCCATCTCACTGTAAGTGTACGCAAGGGCGATACCATTCGAGGAAACCAGGGTTCAAAGGGTGAAAATAATCTAGTAGAATCCTGGTGTTTTCACAAAAGAAAAAATCCTTTTCAAGATTTAAAAACACTTTTCCAATTCAAAATGAACCAATTGCTAATGTCATGAAATTCTTCAAAATAATAACTCAGCTGCTATAATTGTAAGGCACTGTCTCCGATGTCCAATCATGCTAAATGTTTATTACAATTGTCACCTCTCAAGGCTGTGTATGTGAGATAGAATCATCAGATAAATGACAGAAATTGTCTGTATGGTCATAAATGAAAAGTTCCACACTGAGAAATTCTCAAACGTTCTGTTGGCCCACTAATTCCTGACTGGCTCGACGAAATCACCTTATTATGTTTCAAGATCATTTTGCCTAATTTCAAGTAAAGAAGTGTGGCTTAATTAAAAAACATCGGTGAGCTAAAATAGATCCTGTGAGTAGTATATAAGGGACAGATCGTCCCCTATTACCCAGTCTATTGCCGGTGCAGCTGGTGTAAATTCCCATAGGAACCGGACTTTTGCCGGCGCAACTTTTGCCGGTGCAAAAGTACGGCTCCTTACTGCTAGATCCGACAAGTGGTGTACCTGCTGCATATATAGTATGCTATGGTATGTATAGTGATAAATTACACACATGGCTGTGGGTATATATACTGAGTCAAAAAAGACAGTATAATAAACTTTGAGGAGCAATTTTTTAGTATTATCGACTTTAATCCCAAACAAATTATTGTAAATTCATATTTCGAGTCTAGCTGTATGAATTTGCATAATCTCATGTTCTTACTGTTGCCAGCGTCACGTCAGGACGTCGCAATTCAGACATGGGTGAAATGAAAAGTTCACACATGCAGTCAATAGCGAGTATGTCCACCGTTTGCCTCTTGGATGGCAAGACATCGATGGCGCATGGTCCTGATAAGTCTCTGGATGTCACCCTGTGGTATTGCGTTCCACTCCTGCCTTAGAACATTACGTAAATCGCCTACGTTAAATCGCCTACGTCTGAAGATCACGAAGTCGTACCCGACGGTCCAATTGATCACAAAGATGCTCGATTGGCGACAAATCTGGCGAAAGTTGGGACCAGGGAAGAAGTTTAATGCTGTGCTTCTCAAGAAAGTCACGACAGATACGCACCACGTGACATCGGGCTTTGTCTTGCTGGAATAACTGCAATCCGACGTTAGCGTTGAACAACGGGACAACAACAGCGTTAAAAATTTCGTCCCTATATCGCTGTCCATTCAGATTATCATCGATGAAGATCAACTGCGTTCGATGGTTCAAGGACATTCCTGCTCAAACCAATTCGTCGTGTGAGAACCATAAGGTTCTATCTTCCAGTGGAAGATAGAACCTTATGGTTCTCACACGACGCCATTACACCACCCCTGCCGAAACGGTTGTATTCCCGCACGCAAGCATCAGAAAACTGTTCTCCTTGTCGGCGATACACTCTTGCCCTACCATCAGCGCGCCGTAGACAAAATCGTGATTCATCACTAAAAAGAACTGTGCTCCAACGCTGCTGAGTCCAGCGAACACGCCGACGTACCCATTCCATTCTGACAGTACTGTGACGTTGGGTAAGGATTGGTCCGTGGTATGGACGCCTACCTCGGATGCCGTGTTCAGTGTGTCTGTTGCGGACAGTTTGTGCACTAATTCTATTCTACGTTGTTCACTGTTTTTAATTGTAAATTATGGACAAACAATACCGCATCATATCTTCCTTAGGCGCAAATTTTGTTCTCAGCCTTATATATCTCCACTTGTTACTACCTAAGGAAGATATGATACGGTATTGTTTGTTACAATTAAAAACAGTGAACAACGTGCAATGCGGTACATATCTTTACTTGTTGCCACCCAAGGAAGATATGCATCGGCGATTTTATAGACGGGTTCGTGATTAGGAGCTAGGCGGCCACTTGCCATATAATAAATCGATCTGTAAGACGTACGCGTATCTCGATCAATTTTATAATTCCCATTCAACAATTAGGATCAGCGTGACGCTAAATTTTACGTTCCCATGACGTGATACACATTGGTACGGCACTTAACGTAACGGAATAAGAATTAGTCAAAAATGAAAGCCGCTTAGAAGGAAGTAATCTTCGGAGCATGACGGCAATTTGACGAAGTTATATAAAATATTTGATGAAGTAATAGTATACCTATATATCAATATAGGTATACTATTAGCCCTTGGACCTTCATAATAATAATCCTATGTCTGATATAGCTTGGTCAAGCAGTATTATGGAGAAAGGGGCAATGCATGGTCGCCCAGTGAGGTATTGCGAGATAGTCCTTGGTGGTTTAGATTGGCAGTATAGGAATAATGGTCTGTTGGTCTATTACCCCCTTACGACCCTTAGTACTATTAACCTATCGAACCCTTTGTATTATCTTATGGCTGGTGTTGGTAATTCGTAATGCTAGGTCAGGCAGTATTATAATCGTTTGCTTAGAACGGGATCATAGGATGCACAGTATATACCCCTGTAGGTCCCCTGTTAGTCCTCGGTATTATTAACCAACCGATTGCTTTGTATTATTCTATGACTGGCATAGGTAGTACGTTATGGCAGGTCAAGTGGTATTGTGGGGTGGGGGTGGGGTGGGGTGTGGCGGGTGTGATGCCTTGTAGTATAGAACGGGAGTATAGTATGGGCGATATATACCTCTGTGCCCTCTCCCCTCCCCGAAAGCCATTGGTACTACTAATCGACCTAATGCTTTGTCACCCCACGACTGGTATAGGTAGTATGTAATACGGGACCAGACGTTATTGTGAGGTGGGTGGGTGTAATGCACGGTGGCCTAGTGTGGTAGTATAGGATGTACGCTTTGTAGCCCTACAGGTCCCATGTTAGCACTTGGTACTATTAATCCACCGAATGCTTCGTTTTATTATATGGCTGGTAAAGGCAGTATGTAATGCTAGGCCAAGCGGTATTGTGGGTAGGGTAATGCCTGGTAGTTTAGAACGGTAGTATAGTATGGGCGGTATATACCCATGTAGACACCCTGTTAGCGCTTGGTACTATTAATCCACCAGAGGCTTCATATTATCAAGCGGTATTGTGTGGTGGGGTTAATGCCTGGTAGTACAAACCGGCAGCAGAGTATGAATGGTATATGCTCCTGTAGGTCCCATCTTATATATACCTCTGCGGGCCCCCCGAAGGTCATTCGTACTATTAATCGACCCAGTGCTTCATGTCATCCCATGACTGGTGTAGGTAGTATGTAATGCGGGGCCAAACGTTATTGTGGGGTGGGTGGGTGTAATGCATGGTGGCCTAGGGTAGTAGTATAGGATGTACGCTTTGTAGCCCTGCAGGTCCCATGTTAGCACTTGGTACTATTATTCCACCGAATGCTTCGTTTTATTATATGGCTGGTAAAGGTAGTATGTAATGCTAGGCCAAGCGGTATCGTGGGTAGGGTAATGCCTGGTAGTTTAGAACGGTAGTATAGTATGGGCGGAATATACCCATGTAGACACCCTGTTAGTGCTTGGTACTATTAATCCACCAGAGGCTTCATATTATCAAGCGGTATTGTGTGGTGGGGTTAATGCCTGGTAGTACAAAACGGCAGCAGAGTATGAATGGTATATGCCCCTGTAGGTCCCATCTTAACCGTTGATAGTATTAACCTACCGAATGCTTTGTATCATTCTGTTACTGGTAAGGTGGTACGTAATGACAGTAGTTCCTACCCCATCCCGAGTACACTTGTTCTTGTTTCAGTTATCTAGATCATCCAATCAGTTCACTTTATCATCACGACTGGTCTTCGGCACCCCTTTTTCAGAAATGAGGCCAAGAGGGCCATGAGAAAATCCCCCAATGAGGTCGAATTTACTACCCTTCTTAGCCTCATCTTGATATTTAACAGCCATCTCCCTTGGAATCCCTTTTTGGAAAACGTCTGTGGCTATGGAATCCCTTTTTCTGAAATGAGGCCATGAGAAAATCCCTCAATGAGGTCTAATTTACTATCCCTCTTAGCCCCATCTCTGTATTTAATAGCCATCTCCAATGGAATCCCTTTTTGGAAAACGGCTGTGGCTATGGAATCCCTTTTTCTGAAATGAGGCCATGAGGGTCATGAAGGCCATGAGGAAATCCTTCAATGAAGGATTTTCACATGGCCCTCTTAGCCTCATTTCGGTTGAGGCCACGAGGGCCATGAAAAAATCCCTCTATGAGGGATTTTTTCATGGCCCTCATTTCAGAAAAAGGGATTCCATAGCCACAGACGTTTTCCAAAATGGGATTCCATGCGACATGGCTATTAAATACCGAGATGAGGGTAAGAGGGATAGTGAATTAGACATCATTGAGAGATTTTTTCATGGCCCTCATTTCAGAAAAAAAGGATTCCATAGCCAGAGACGTTTTCCAAAAAGGGATTCCATGGGACATGGCTATTAAATACCGAGATGAGGCCAAGAGGGATAGTACATTAGACCTCATTGGGGGATTCTTTCATGACTCTCATGGCTTCATTTAAGAAAAAGGGAACCTATAGCCACAGACGTTTTCCAAAAAGGGATTTCAGGGGACATGGCTGTTAAATGCCGAGATGAGGCTAAGAAGGATAGAAAATTTGACCTCATTGAGGGATTTTCTCATGGCCCTCATGGCCTCATTTCAGAAAAAGGGGTGCCGAAGACCAGTCGTGATGATAAAGCGAACTGATTGAATGATCTAGAAAAATGAAACAAGAACAAGTGTACTCGGAATGGGGTAGGAACTACTGGCATTACGTACCACATTACCAGTAACAGGATGATACAAAGCATTCGGTAGGTTAATACTATCAACGGTTAAGATGGGACCCTCAGGGGAATTTACCAACCATACTCTGCTGCCGTTCTGTACTACCAGGCATTAACCACACCCCACAATACCGCTTGATAATATGAAGCCTCTGGTGGACTAATAGTACCAAGCACTAACAGGGGTCCTACATTGGTATATACCGCCCATACTATACTACCGTTCTAAACTACCAGGCATTACCCCTGCCCACAATACCGCTTGGCCTAGCATTACATACCACCTATACCAGCCATATAATAAAACAAAGCATTAGGTGGATTAACAGTACTAAGGGCTAATATAGGACCTGTAGGCCTACAAAACGTACATCCTATACTACCACAATAGGCCACCATGCATTACACCCACCCATCCACCCCACAATAACGTCTGGCCCTGCATTACATACTGCGTATACCAGTCATGGGATGACATAAAACATTAGATCGATTAATAGTACCAATGGCCTTCGGGGGCTCACAGAGGTATATATGGCCCATACTATACTGCCGTTCTATACTACTAGGCATTACCCCTACCCACAATACTGTTTGGCCTAGCATTACATACTACCTGTACCAGACATATAATAAAAACAAAGCATTGGGTGGATTAATAGTACTGAGGGCTAACATGGGACCTGTAGGGCTACAAACCGTACATAATATACTACCACTCTAGGCCATCATTCATTACACCCACCCACCCACCCCACACCAGAGACTGGCCCCGTATTACATACTGCCTATACCAGTCACGGGATGACATAAAGCATTAGGTCGATTAATGGTACCAATGGCTTTCGGGGGGCGCACAGATGTACATATCGCCCATACTATACTGCCGTTCTATACTACCAGGCATTACCCCCCCCCCCCCCACACCCCCCCCCCCCCCACACACACACAATACCACTTGACCTGCCATAATGTACTACCTATACCATTCATAGAATAATACAAAGTAATCGGTTGGTTAATAATACCGAGGACTAACAGGGGACCTGCAGGGGTATATACCGTGCATCCTATGCTCCCGTTCTAAGCAAACGATTATAATACTGCCTGACCTAGCATTACGAATTACCAATACCAGCCATAAGATAATACAAAGGGTTCGGTAGGTTAATAGTACTAAGAGGTAATAGACCAACAGACCATTCATCCTATACTGCCAATCTAAACCACCAAGGACTATCTCGCTATACCGCACTGGGCAACCATGCATTACCCCATCCCCATAATACTGCTTGGCCAAGCTATATCAGACATAGGATAATATGAAGGTCCTAGGGCTAATAGTATACCTACATTGATATATACCACTACTACCATACGCACCCCCCCCCCCCTTACGATAAGCCCGACACACCCTTACCCGAACAACGTTATGTCGGAATGTACAGAGGTCAATGTCTCTATGACGTCGTGTGCGCATCATGACGTCACAACGTCAATGACAACGTCGACCGTTTCGCGGAAAAAACTTTCAAGAAAACCCAACTTTCCCATCATTTTCCCAGCACATATCCATACTATATACATATAGCCCTGTGTGTAATTTATCACTATACATACCATAGCATACTATATATGCAGTAGGTACATCACTTGTCGGATCTAGCTGTAAGGAGCCGTACTTTTGCACCGGCAAACGTTGCACCGACAAAAGTCCGGGTAATAGGGGACGATCTGTCCCTTATATACCACTCCCGTGTAACAATATTTGTAATCATGCAATAGGTACATTCAAAGGTAACTACAGTGCGTGGAGAGTGGATTGTAACTAAATCACCCGCGGAGTGGAGTTATCACCCAAGCTAAACTTTCAAATTTTGTACATATCGACAAAAAACACAAGCAATGTTTCAGCCAATGGACCTCCGGGTTTAACCCGGAGGTCCATTGGCTGAAACTTTGCTTGTGCTGGTTATGCTTTGCAGCAAATTTTCAATTATTGCTTGGGTGGAATCTCCACTCTGCGGGTGATTTAGTGATAATACACTCTCCACGTACTGTAAGTGCAAACAAGCCATCAACCCAGCTAAAGTCTGCCTACTTTAATTCAAAGTAATGTTGGAAAATATTAAATGCTTATAATTATTAACCAAGGATATATCACTTCTGATATCAATAACAGAGCCCTACAACAACGGTATGAGGCGAATCCAGCAAAACAAGACACTGATATAAAACGGCAAAAGATTAGATGGAATAGGATGCAAAGCCACAGCTGAGTGAGATGGCATTATAAAGTCACATTCTTAAACGGCTATGGGCCCCATATTCAGCCTTAAGAATGTCTGTTGACGTGTTGTGTCACGGGGACTGGAAAGGTGGACTCTCAACTTTGCGAATTGCTGTAACAGAGAAGTGGTATCGAGCCATTGAAAAGGGATCATTGATCAGTCACACGATTCTCTGATGGCAGGTAATCTTCATATTATAAAGACAACAGGCAGAATAAAGTTGATATACTATTAGCGAGACATAAAACGGGTAGTATAAGATCTGGTGACCAGTGTATGCCAGTGAACTTTCAGAAAGGAGGACCCCCAATAGAAACATATGCAGCTGGGGCACCGACGGGAAAAAGGGAATTGACATAGTTGGTCCAATCACCCAAGTGGAAACCAGTACATGTATATCCTTAGAAATGCTCCGCAGATTTGGACCGCCGAGACAGGTCCATTCCGATCAAGGCTCTCAATTTAAGAGGCAAGTCTTCAGAGAAGTCAATTCTCTACTTGGAGTCCACAAAGCCAGAACCACACAACACAGGCCGCAATCCAACGGGCAGGTCAAGGGAATGAACAGAACAGTCAAACTCAGTCTTACCGCATATATTCAAGATGAGAGGATAGAGCGGGACATGATCCTTCCCTTGTAAGGTCCTGTGTTCATATCCAGTCGAAGGGAGCTAACTCTATTTTTTTTCTTGCTATACCGTTCTCCAGAAGAAGAGAACACAGAAGTTAGATTTGGTTTGTCAAGTTGCTTCAGAAATAAATCATGGAACTTCAGCCTGTGTTTATATTTTCAAGAATTGGGCTACAATCGGCTTGCACCTCGTCAAGATACAATATAATGGCGACGAACAGGATGAAAACTGCTTTCGCTGATCTTTCTACAGATTTTAAAGATTTATTTAAAGCATATTTTGAAATTTAAATACCACAACCTATCAAACCTGTAAGGACAGACAAGTTGAAAATGAAACAGAAATATGATTTGGACAATAAAGTTAAAAAGCATAAATTCCATGTTGGTGATTTATTTAGAATTAAACTTGATATGATTAGTCAAAAACAATAATGTGACTGTTAGTAATGGTAAAAAGTTACACAACAATAGACTAGTCAAACATTTAATAAACAAAAAAAAAAAAAAATGATATGCATCAGTTCAAAGTCTATTATTCTGAAAGTGAGAGTAATCTCGATACTTTTAAGTGGCCCCACTCTTGGAATACCTCAAACTCAGCAGTATCTGGATCAAGGTATCTATCACGCCAGAGGCACCCCTTGTTTATTCTATCACGCCAGAGGCACCCCCTGTTTATTCTTTCACGCCAGAGGCACCCCCTGTTTATTCTATCACGCCAGAGGCACCCCCTGTTTATTCTATCACGCCAGACGCACCCCCTGTTTATTCTATCACGCCAGAGGCACTCCCTGTTTATTCTATCACGCCAGAGGCACTCCCTGTTTATTCTATCACGCCAGAGGCACCCCCTGTTTATTCTATCACGCCAGAGGCACTCTCCCTGTTTATTCTATCACGCCAGAGGCACCCCCTGTTTATTCTATCACGCCAGAGGCACTCCCTGTTTATTCTATCACGCCAGAGGCACCCCTGTTTATTCTATCACGCCAGAGGCACCCCCTGTTTATTCTATCACGCCAGAGGCACCCCCTGTTTATTCTATCACGCCATAGGCACTCCCTGTTTATTCCATCACGCCAGAGGCACTCCCTGTTTATTCTATCACGCCAGAGGCACTCCCTGTTTATTCTATCACGCCAGAGGCACCCCCTGTTTATTCTATCACGCCAGAGGCACCCCCTGTTTATTCTATCACACCAGAGGCACCCCCTGTTTATTCTATCACGCCAGAGGCACCCCCTGTTTATTCTATCACGCCAGAGGCACCCCTGTTTATTCTATCACGCCAGAGGCACCCCTGTTTATTTGAAAAACTTTGTTTGTAGAAACTGGTTTATGTGCATTTAATTATTATTAACATTTATTTAGTTGGGAGAAAATGTGGTGTATCTGTGCAATGTTCATATCCAGTTGAAGGGAGCTAACTCTATTTTCTCTTGCTGTACCGTTCTCAAGAAAAAAGAAAAACAAGATAAAGCTTTTTAAGAGCTAAAGAGACTGAACACAAATTCCCCTGCTTAGCTCTTTACAGACATGATTTGCCAACAGTTGTGTCACGTGACGCTTCAAACTACGCTCAACAATTTGATGAAAATGGGATACTGCACCCATGAACATTTGCACCCAAAATTCTTGCATCCCGTGAACATGATTACAGTAATGGTGAAAACGAGGCTCAAGCATGTGTATGGGCAGTTCATAAATGGGATAAATATTTACAGGGCAGACACTTTACACTTAAGGCCGATAATAGTGCCCTAGTTACTTTACTTCAATCTTCACAGAATACTGTCCATAAGCCTACAAGAATTGTTAAATGGGCTTCTATCTTGTTCTTTAATCCATTTAAACATCGGTCCCATAATATAGATACTGTATGCCAGTGGGGTATTATACAATTTCCGCTTTGTGTCTTGTGCTCAAAGTTAAAAGGACGCACATGTTGTTCAGAACCAATCAGATCTTTTCGGATGGTAACAAGCATCATACCAGCACATATTAATATTTTTTTAGCACCTGCAAATATCTAACTAAACTTAGATACATCCACTGATCTCGACAAAATGTTTCATGACATATCAGAGGATTGGAAGGATATTCCATAGGGAGATGGAAGACTGTCACTAATCTCTCCGCCGAATCTGCAGTTATGCTACGAACAAATAACACCTATATTCCAGACCCCTCAGGGATATTTCCAGAAGCATAGAGCTTACCAGAAATAGATACCATAACCGGGCGTTTCTCCACGCTACCCACATAGCTGCTCAGTTACTCGCAATCACTAGAGAGGTGACCCCACGACATAGTACGATCTGTTGTTGTTGTTGTTGTTGTTGTGTTGTTGTTGTTGTTGTTCGAAAGTCGCATAGCGGGTCACAATCAATTGTCAAGCGATCGGGGGTGTCAGGGAGCAAAGTCTGGATCCCCATCCTGCTGTATGTGCTTCTGACTCTATTGCTTCACAAGCTTCTTCTTCCCAATGTGATATCGGCATTATTCAAATATTGTTAACCCTTTACCTAATATTAAAAGCAGCCGACACTTGCCAAAAAAATTCTTGAATAAATAATTTTTTTCATTTTTCGTCTCAAAAACATAGGTTATGACCCCTCGTTGGAACGAGCTCGTCGAGCTCGTTCTAACGAGGGGTCATAACCTATGTTTTTGAGACGAAAAATGAAAAAATAATGAAAATTAATTGGAGATTTTTGAGAATAGCGCTGGCCGGTTTTGAGGTTACGATGGGTAAAGGGTAAATGTGCCTTTTGTTTATAAATTATAATGGTGTAGAGTTTGCTTAACGGGTATCGTCACAATGTGTAAAGGAAGGAGAATACTGGCGTATTGATCACAGATTTATTTGTTCTAATGCATACAGAAAACAACCAAATAACTTCACCTAGGTTCGAGTGTCTCGCATGAGTCCGCCAACGGAAGAGAGAGCGATTGGCGCCCTACTCCACTATTTATACCTCAGAATCGAATGGCGCGAAAATAATGTCCAATCATAGAGAATCATCATAAATTAATGAAAGTCACCCCTACAATGCTCACCCCTTGGATTGGCACGTCCCGGTCAATTGTCTAATGCTTCAGTGTATAGGTCTTTTCTCGGGTCAATGTCTCAACACATTTGTCCCTCACATAAAACTTCTGAATGATCTTCTCTTCAACGAATGTACAACATGCACGATTATCCAACTCAATGCTGACAGGTTTTGGAACCACACTATTATCTTCGTCAAGGAGACACGAGAGACGACGCTTCCAGCCACCCAACGGTCCGGAGCTCTAGAAACTGCTGCTGAAGCCATCAGTGGTGTTACGGAACGACTCCTAGCAACTGAACACCCCCTTTCTGCATGCTTTAAACTATGATGTCTGTCTCTATCAAACTTCCTAGAAAAACGTCTGTTTGGACTTTCCGGGCAACGATAGTCCTCATGCATAGTATGTCTGTCATAAACATGTCTTCTCAACGATGAAGCACTGTTATAAGTCTGTCCAAATGTTTTACAACGGTGATCAACAGAGTGTCTATCCGAATCATCCCGCGTTACTGGAAACGTCGCAACGGGTGGTCTCTTCGCTGGAGATTTACGAACAGTCATCTTTGTTCTGGCCAATTTTACTGCAAGAAAAGAAAGTATGTTCTTGTTCAATCAAAATTGTATGTTAATCCCATCCAAATCGTGAAGGAGGTTTGCGACGAGGCCGCAAGCCATATGGTACCCCAAGTGACCAGGGTAACGGTGAAGTTGTTTCGCCAGTTTCTATCATACCATCATTCGAAACATCATCCTCCCTCTCAGTATCCTCACATTTGGTATCATTGCTAACCGTATTTACATAACTGTCATTTCCACACTCTGTCTCTTCCACATCTATCACCACAGGTCTTACACGGTCGGCCAATGTAGAATCACTGCTGTTGCCAATAGTTCCCTGAGAATCCGTCGATGACACAGCGGATCCCCTCCGTGCCGATGACATCCATGACTTATCATACGCCCCCAAATATGGTTTTAGCCTATCAAAATGGATTACCTGTGGTCGGCTTCCTGGGGCTTTCTTAATACGGTACACAACATCATTTAGCTTATGGGTAACCAGAAATGGCCCCTCCCATGGACAATGCAGCTTTGGGGAAGACCCCTTTTTGCGAGCAGGGTTATGCAGCCACACTGCGCTCCCTATGGCAAATGGATCGCCGAAGGCTCTCTTGTCGTGTCCTCGTTTCTGCCTCTTCATACTACCGTCTAAGGTTCGTCTGGCATTCTCATGTGCAGCCCGCAGCCTCTGCTTGAGAATTTCTGCATATTCAGTCACAGACTGTGGCTCATCCGGTGTGGGAGGACTCAATACATCCAAGGGAAGATCGATTTCTCGCCCGAACGTCATGGCATTAGGTGTCTCGCCTGTAGATTGATGAAGGGAGCTCCTATAGGCCATCATGGCAAATGGAAGTACCTCATCCCAGTTTTTTCTGATTTGAACTAACCGTAAGAGACAGCATATCTTCAAGTGTTCAATTAAACCGCTCAATCATCCAGTCTGTCTGAGGGTGGTATGGTGTGGTCCTTGTCTTGTGTATTCCGAGTATACCACATACTTCTCGAATGATGGACGATTCAAAGTTGCTGCCTCGGTCTGAATGCAGTTCTCTCGGAACCCCGAATTTGCAGATATACTCCTTCACAACAGCATCTGCAACGGTTGTAGCTTTCATATCACTAATCGCTACTGCCTCTTTCCATTTGGTGAAATAATCACCGATGACTAGGATATATTTGTTTCCGCTTTCAGTGATGGGCAATGGTCCCATTATGTCCATAGCTATACGTTCACCTGGAAATCCTACTCGACATTGCCACAAGCTTGCGCACCTCTTTCTGCCCCCAGTTCTCCTACTTGGGCATTTTGGACATTTCCTACAAAAATCCTTAACATCGCTGGAAACCGAGTGCCAGTAAAATCGCTGTCGCACCTTATTCAACGTCCTTTTGAACCCCAGGTGACAGGCAGTCTTTGCAGCATGTAGTTCAAGCAAAACATCATTTCTTAGTTTCTCTGGCAATAGTAGCTGACACTTTATTTTCTTCCCATTACAGCTTTCATACTTTCTGTATAGAAGACCTTCCTTTAACTCCAAGCTGTCCCATTGATTTCAATATGACTTGGCAGCCCTTGACAGTCGAGACATATCTTCGTATGGGGGACGTTCACTTCCTTGCTCCTTGAGCTTCTTGATACTTCCTATATCTGGGTCTTCTGACAGTGATTTACTTAAGGTTTGGTTGTCCCACTGATGAGAGATTGATATGGTTTTATTTTCACAAGTCACCCTATAGCTGATGGTAAACTTGGCTCATATCCACATTGTTGACATGGACGCCTGGAAAGTGCATCTGCGTTATTATTTATATTTTTTCTGATATACATTCATTGTTGTTGTCTACATCTGCCTCACCTCCTGGTTGTCTGGGACCAAGTGTTCCGATCGACTCTGGCCCCTTGGAATCGACCGTCTTGCGTTTCCCGATTTCCCGTCTTGTAAGAATGGGCACTCCCGTTTAAAATGAGTCTCGTCACCACAATTAAAACATCCACCCCTGTAGCGCGACCTACGCGCCGATTCTGGCGTCACAGCCTGTCTTGTCTCCATTTTAGTGACCTTACTATTAGATAGCATCAGCATGCTTTGCTTTAGTTCAGCCATTTGTTCCTTAATATTTATCAGTCCCTTTTCAATGTCATGTGTATTTTGTTCTATCCGTTCCTGCATGTCTAACATCTTTCTTTCAATTCTATCAAACTCACTCTTTGTGTCATTCTCTTCATCGTTTTGTATGCCGATAGTTTTGATAAATTTTCTGTTCTTAGACTGCTCCGCTTTACTAAAAGCTTCTAATTCAATTGCGACCATGATGGCTTGATCAAGTGTTTTTGGCTTGGCCTGAAAAATTCTCATTCGTAAATCTGTATCCGTCACAGCATCAATAAAATGTCCTTTTGCTAACCTGTCTTTTACAGTACCTAACAATTCAGGATACGCCAGTGAGATCAAGCGTCGCACTGAACTGCCTAGTTCCTGCAGAGTTTCATTGTGACGCCGACTTCTATTCCTCAGCTCTGTAAGATATAATTCTGCCTGACCCCCAGGTCCATATCGTTGGTCGAGCCGTTCAGTCAGTTCTTGATAGGTGACGTCGTCATCCCTGCCAAATTCGCTCAAGACCTGCTGAGCGTCACCAGATAACATTGCAGCTAGATAGTAAGATTTTTCCGACGGCGTCCATCCGTTAATCTTTGCACAATACTCAAAATGTGCCTTATACTCCATCCAGGCTGTTTTTCCATTAAAACGATCCGGCCGTATTTCGGGTTTTTGACTGCACTTTGTTTGGTTTGACGCCTGTTCCCTATTGGTAATCTCGTCCTGGGATGTCGACACATTTCCGACGCGCCCCATTGCTTTTTCCGCTCTTGATGTGACGAATGTCATGTCGTCAGTCCAACTATCAGGATTTCTTGGCGTCTCAAATCTGCCAACAGATCTCGTGAGTTTTTTTCCTAGGTTTACAATTACCGTCTCGTCTTTCTCTCCTGCATTCATAGCTGTTGTACGGCTACCCTGCCTTTTGTTTTCGCCTCCTAACTGTGATATTTCTGTCGTGACGCTTCTGTTGTCACGCCCGGGAACAGTATCCATTTCACCAGCGACGTCATTACTTCCATGACGGCGTCTCCTGTGAAATTCAGCCGGCGTCATCCATGACGACGTTACCTCCACCGCAGGGGCTGCATCCCGGCTCACAGCCACGTCTCTCAGTTGTCCACTGTATTCTTCTTCCATATCGCACCTCGGCCACCAATTGTAGAATTTTCTTAACGGGTATCGTCACAATGTGTAAAGGAAGGAGAATACTGGCGTATTGATCACAGATTTATTTGTTCTAATGCATACAGAAAACAACCAAATAACTCCACCTAGGTTCGAGTGTCTCGCATGAGTACGCCAACGGAAGAGAGAGCGATTGGCGCCCTACTCCACTATTTATATCTCAGAATCGAATGGCGCGAAAATAATGTCCAATCATAGAGAATCATCATAAATTAAGGAAAGTCACCCCCACAATAGTACAATCGTCTTACTTCGTGATGTCCTTTTAGAGACAGGACCTGGGTATCTTAGGTCTTTCAGAGCTCATTCTCTTGGGAAACATGGAATTTATGGTACATTAGAGTGTGGGGAACGTCACAATACCAACGGTGCTCAATTTAAAAAAAAACCAGAATAAAATGAAAACAATTTCATCAAGGCTCAACATTTTGAGTATTATTCAGTTTAGTTGTAGTATGGGGACAACACGGTTGGCATGGAAGTGAAAAGATTGTTTCCCAACTTTGGTGAATATATTCCAAACATAGTGTAAGAAGGTTGTGAATAAAATTCGAGCTGAATACAACCCTCACTTTGTTTTGTTGCTGAACAGATTGATCATTGCATGTCATTTCTTTTGTTGCTACTCTGGAGGTGACTTAGCTACCTAGAAGGTCAGAAGAGGACTATGAGGCTGAACTCCGGAGAAAATATCATATATAGTCTAGAAAAAGATCTTAACAAATACTACAAAAACATTACTCCCTGTTGAGGCTGTTACTCGGTTACTAGGGAAGTGAGACAACGGATTTGTTGCTATGTAAAAATGACCATCAAAGTGAAATCTGAACCACATCTGGTAACTACATTGTGCATATTGGGGATAACCGGTTCATAAAAATGTCAAAACACAGTTTTAAAGTCAAAGAAAATGATCATAAATAATATTTGAACAAAATCTGACCACCATGAATGGATTTTTGTCAACCATGTAACTCAGCTGATAAGGTAGTGCATCGACTGCCTTCTAGCTCTCTAAACGAGACCAAAATTATACATGTGAAATTTGAACAAACCTGAACATTACATTCTTTGTTGCTATATGTATACTACAGCTGATGTTTTCATAAAAAGAGACGAGAGTTCAAGTGACGATCGGTACAGGTAACTGCTCCGACGACTCAAAAAAGCGGGGGTACTATATCAACAGACAGATCATGGAGAGAGTCCCCCGAGACGGAAATGCAAGTAGGATCCCCAGCTGACTTTTACAACAGAACTCACAACTACCTTAACAAGAAGTAATTTCACAGCCGTGGTGCGTGATGGAATCACGTATGTTGTCATGGTAACCACGCATGGATGACGACGACATGTAGCGCTATGTTCCTTCAATAGTGATCTTTCAGAACTGAAGCAAAATGTTCCCACATTGTCCAGAAAAGGTCAAAGGGTATTATGAGTGAGTCATTTCCTCGTGTAATGGCCTCATAGCTTCAAGTGGAAATGACGAACTAACTTCTTCTCAAAACTTGTTGGGGAAAACAGTCTGTCCAGCCATATGAGTTATATGCCGGTATTAGTGTTAGTAATTTATTTATTTATTGTGGTTTTACGACACTTTCCACAGCCAGGGTCACCCCGTGTCGGGCAGTTTTACGAGTGGGGAAGCCTGAGTACCCGGAGAGAACCACCGAGCATGGCAAGCAACTGCTAGACACCCCAACGCACTAACTCCACACAAGCAGGGTTATCACTAGGTGAAGACAAGTGCATCATCGATGTGCAGTACGCCTTAGTACACAACGCCACCGTGCCCAATTGGGATTAAGTGTCTTGCCTAAGGATATAACGCGGTTTGCTGCTGGTGGGATTCGAACCGAGGACCTCTCTGCTTGCAGTCTGCATCTCTACCTACTGAGCCACCGCGCTCCCGAGTGTCAGTAGTAATATTTTCGCAGTTCTGTATGAAAGTAAGGGTCAGTACTGGGAGAAGTGATGGTACTTTACGTAAGGGGCAATAGTGACAGAAACGGGTGTCAGTTGCCTCGTGCAGAGGTAGGTTTCAGTGATAGTACTGTAGGCAAGAAACAACAGCAGTCGGTGGTAACAATGACAGGACCCAGTTACAGTGGCCCCGTGGCGAAGATCAGTAGCACTGACCTTGATGTAGACGCACGCGACTGGTGGTTACGAAGAATCTAGTAGCGGTGAGTGCAGACATTGGAGGATCTCTGTAGGTATGATAACCAACATACTCTAAAATCAGGTGAGTTAAAAATCAACCCCTATCCACTGGCTTGAGTGAATATGAACCCAATTGGGTTCATATTCACTCAACCCAGTTGATTTGGGTTACTTTTTAAAACAAATGATTTTTGAGTGTAGAAGATTAGGTACTACATCAGTTTTCCCAAGCCAGTAGTCTATCGATAGAAGAGTCTTTCAGTAGCCGGTGTATAGGGCATTGTTGTTAGTTGTAGTGAGAGTCATTGGACCAGTAGCATCAACATTAATAGAAACAGGAAGCCGTTGGAATGGCAGTGATAGACGCAAACAGTGCGTTGTAACAATAACTGGAATGGGTAGCACATAATAGTCGTAGAGAAAGTGATGGAAGGTTGTGGCTGTAATAGTAATAGTGGGTGTAGTAATGGCAGTGTTAACCAACCATTAACGGGGATAGACGAGGCTGGACAATTAAGTTGCTCGGTGTTGAAGGTTCTCGTACTCTCCTGGATCTGTGGAACATGAGTGAATGCAGACACGACAGCAGATAGGACAGCTGAGAATTTAAACAGTGTGTTACTCAACGTTGATGCTATTGCCCTAAAAACTCAAGAACACACCCTTACTCTGATGAAGACCTTTTTGTCTCACAGTAACCCTGTTTGATAACTAAACTGAAATATGCCCGACCCCTTCAATAAAATGGAAGAAGGAAACACGTTTTACTCCAACAACACATCGACGTGAGAGAACCATAAGGTTCTATCTTCCACTGGAAGATAGAACCTTATGGTTGTCACGCGACGACACGGTGTTCGTGTGCACTGATACTATCTTTCAACCATGACAACAACGCGACAACCCTCATGAATTGTGGTATGACATTACATGAGAACCAGAAAATGACAGTTCTCTGGACCCTCTCATACAACCAATTCCCCCCTATATGGAATATATGTCAACCATGTTCCACACGTTTGTCACTGTTCGTTGTATATATTAGTAATCGTTATATGACTGTTGGGAAGAGATGCTCAAATGATTTTGTTCTGATCTACGAGTGATACACAGGGGAGATAACTCTGTATAGGTAAGTACAGATTACGGGAAATGAAGCAATCTGATCAGATATTCTGAGACTTGAACAAGGGAAAAAGTAGGAACCAGATACAACTGGGAGTAGATGGACCAGAATGGCGCCTGTAATAGTAGGTACTGACAGAATAGGGTTGGAATGTAAAACCCGTTTCAAGTTAAAGGTTCTTCCACCAAATTTATTTATTTATTCATTATTTATTTATTTATTTATTGGTGTTTAAGGTCACATACTTATGCACAATGGCTAATCGTGACCGTGACAGTTTTACGGGTGGAGGAAGCCGGAGTACCCGGAGAGAACCACCGAACAACGACGAGCAGCTGTCAGCTCTCCAACATCGTAACTCTGAACTCTGCACCGCAGCACAGGCAGGGTTAGATTGGTTGAAGACATGCGCACCATCGACGTGCAATATGCCTCAGTACACAGCGTCATCGTGCCCCCATGTAGGCAATCGGGGTGAAGTGTCTTGCCCAAGGACACAACGCGGTTGCCGCAGGTGGGATTCGAACCGAGGACCTCTCGGCTTGCAGCCTGCACCTCTACCAACTGAGCCACCGCGCCCCCTTATTTATTCATTTATTGGTGTTTAAGTACGGTCACATATTTCTGCACAATGGCTAATCATGACCACGACAGTTTTACGGGCGGATGAAGCCGGGGTACCCGGAGAGAACCACCGAGCAACTGTCAGCTCCCTAACATACCGGTGGCGTAGATAAAGGAGCCCCCCCCCCCCCCCCCCCCCCCCCCCCCCCCACCAGAAGTTTTGTCGGAAATTTTCTGGGACCATTTTTAGGCGAATTTATGCCTAATAACATTAAAATGCTGGCTTTGGGGATAAAAACATGCCATTTTGGGTAAAAAAGACCAATTTTCTGTACATTTGCAGTAAACAACAGATTTTTTGTGTTTGTTTGGGTTTTTGTTGTTGTTACACTGTCGGAAAATTTTCGGTCTGTCGGAAAATTTTGGGCTTGTCCCTCCGCCAGCGAAAAGCTATCTACGCCACTGCAACATACTAACTCCACACAAGCAGGGTTAGCATTGGTTGAAGACAGGTGCACCATGGACGTGCAGTACGCCTTAGTACACAGCGTCACCGGAGAGGTCCTCGGTTCGAATCCCACCCTGCACCTCTACCTACTGAGCCACCGCGCCCCCTATTCTTCCACCAGAAGAGTGCAAAAAAAAACTACAAAAAAGTAAAAACATGGTGTAGAACTTTCCAGAATGGACCAGGAAGTTATAAATTGTAACCAATAAGCTAAAAAAAAGTCCCAACTTAAGGGCCCTTCTATGCTACTGGAGTATACTCTGGAATAATGGAACGCACTCCCTAGGAGACCACTCTGTCATATAGCACTACTTGCTGCTCTTATAAGGAGGATAGTGCAGGAATCCGAACCAATGATATAAATGATATTAAAGGGACGCGCCTCATAGCACTACGTGCTACCATATGTATTTATTTATTGGTGTTTAAGGTCACATAATTCTGCACAATGGCTAATTATGACCACAACATGCAGATAAAGTCAAGGTTAGTCAATCGTTTATACTCCATGTTGCCTATTTTAGAGGACTCGCACCCCAAGCATTATTGACTGGGTCCTATTTTACCAGTGAAACAGAGCTTGTTTACCACAGTAAGCAAGCACTGCTTCACTTCACGGGGTTCCCTCGGGGACGTGCTACCATTAAAAGTAGGATTCTAGGGGAATCCTGTCTGAAATAAACAGGTAGAAACCCAGATTTAGTAGGAAATCCGAGCCAAAAAAATAGTTGTCGGGTTGTTTGTGGTAATTCTAGAAAATGACTGACGAGTTTTGGTAATTAGATTGACTCTTATACAAAGGGACGCACATATTATTAGAAATTAGATTCTCGGGGAATCCTAAACGTGTTTGGTAATTTTTGGTGATTTGGGGAAACTGTCGGTAGTTCGATTTTTCCTGTTCAATCGAAGGCACCCTCTGAACGTACACTAGTCCTGCTGTAGACCACTGGGTCACACAGCAACCACGTGTTACCACAGAAACCAAGATTGCGACCTCTAGTATACAAAATGGACGACGGAAACGCATGTCACCTAACAAGCGCTGCGCATGTGTACTAAGAACGCATATCACTATGGGGATGACGTCACAAGATGGCCGCTCAAGTGGGCTACCATGACAACCAAACATTACGTAACTGAGACATGTGACTATGACGTCACTTCGAGGGTCCCACAACCGGACCCGTTTTCTAATGATATCTAGATGCGAGTTACTGGGTTTCGAGAAATGGATGCTGAGATGGCCATCTTGGATATTGCCTGTTATTGCAGTTTCTTTTAGATCATTCTGCCCAACCTCTGTCTCTCATCTGATCAATGTGAAATTTAAGATGCTGTTCCGGGGTGATATCGTCGGGATATATTCAGAACATGATAGACTTTCGACACAAAAGACTAATTTAATGTTATATTGCACAGATAATCAATACTATTGGCAATGTATCCGATTTAATTTCAATTGTTTCAAACTTAGCATGTTTCTTTATTCGTCGTATAACAGCAGGCATCTCGCACAGTTGTTGATAAGTTTCCTCTATTCAATAAGCTAATAAGGCATCTGATATTAAGACGTGCTGAAAGCTTTTATCTTAAAATCCAGTAACCTTGTGACATGACTAATTTACTGTATTATATATTTAACGTCGATCACAAGTAAGAGTTGAGTTATAGTTTGGATTTCCAAACGTTATTCTGCTTCATATTAGTGGGAAATGCCACGACCTATTGTTGTAATGTCTGTCGGATATCCAACAGGTTCAGTTGTTAAATTACATTGCTGTTAGACATTTGGAATATCAGATTCGCTGTTAAATTGTTATCGTCTCCAATTTTTTTCCGAGTCATCAGTTGTTTATTTATTTATTGATGTTTAAGGTCACATATTTATGCACAATGGCTAATCGTGACCGTGACAGTTTTACGGGTGGAGGAAGCCGGAGAAAACCACCGAGCAGCTGCCAGATCCCCAACATCGTAACTCCGCAATGCAGCACTGACAGGGTTAGATTGGTTGAAGACAAGCGCACCATCGACCTGCACTACGCCTTAGTACACGGCGTCATCGTGCGCCCATGTGGACAATCGGGGTTAAGTGCCTTGCCCAAGGACACAACGCGGGAGTCCGAATCGATCTCTCAGATGGTCACCCATCCGATGATTACCCGGGCTCGACGTTGCTTAACTTCGGTGATCTGACGAGAACCGGTTACCGCAACGCCACCGCGCACCCGAGTCATCAGTTGAACCCGAGAATTACATAAGTTACCAACTGACGTCCCTCACGGTTATAGTGACATCTCGGATAAATTCGACGCTGTTATGGGCTATTTGTTTACTCACTTTTTGTGGAGATTGCGCGTAGACTACCATTGGTGTAATCTGATGTCCCTTTAGTCACAAAGATATAAAGATATTCTTTCATGCTCCATTAGATATTCCAATATTTATTATTTATTTATTGGTGTTTAAGGTCACATATTTTTTGCACAATGGCTAATCATGACCACAACATGAGTATCAACTCAAGACCAGGGGTGAGCGTTAATAAGCCATGCTGCCCATTTTAGAGAGGGTTTGCACTTCCCAAGCATTGGTGACTGGGTCCTATTTTACCAGCAAAACAGAGCCCGTTTACAGCAGTAAACAGGCACTGCTTAACTTCCCGGGGTTCCATCGTGGAAGATATTCCAATAAGAGGTGTTTAATTCACATTGAAAGCATCATGATACTAACATAATTAGTGGAACTACATGGTGTCATGATAAAACTAGAGTCTTAACTGAGGGACATTTCTTGCGTTGATTCAAACAAATGAATGTTTATGGTATTTTTAGATTCAGTCAGGTGGAATATTTCATTTGGTTGGAAATATTCCACTCGATTCCAACCGAAAAATTCCTCTCGATTGAATGGAAAAATAGGTGTTGCACTATTCAAGAGGTAAACTGGTTCCAGGTCATAACAGAGTCAGAATCTTTTAAGAATTTGATTGCTGGCTTTAGAGCTTCGGTGATCAAGCCTGGAAATAAGCAGAGTGTCATCTGCAGAATAAGGTCACCAGAGGGTAAATGTGGTGATGCTACCCTGCATGGCAGGGTACCATAACATCATTCACCCTCTGTGAACCTCAATCTGAATCAAGGTCTCAGGCCAAAACAGAAAGACACACCCAGAGGATAAATTGGGGGATTATCCAGCCCTCTGTATGGGATAACATCAGCAAATTCACCCGCTGGGGACCTCCATCTGCAAATGACAGATTGCTTATTTTCAAGCTTGTCGGTGATATCTGGATGTTCCATATTGAGTTTCTTCACCGCCATTAAAAAAAAAAAAAAAAAAAAAAATGGTCAATCGCAGCGTTATTTGATTTCGATGTCAAGCCTTTTGACAGACCTTTACATTGGTCTCATTAACAGCGGTCATACTAAATACCGAGGTTCAGGAAAATTGGGGTGGGAATGGGGTTTAAAACTCTGAAAAGGGTATGGGGTTGTGAGTATATAAAAAGATTTAAGCAGTATGTGCATGGTTTTAATGCCATATTTGAGAATTATGGGTGTTAACCCTTTACCCAACGTAACGTCAAAACCGGCCAGCTTTATTCTCAAAAATCGCCAATTCATTTTCATTATATTTTCTTTTTTTGTCTCAAAAACATAGGTTATGAGCTCGTTCCAATGAGGGTTCATAACCTATGTTTTTGAGACAAAAAATGAAAAAAATTAGTTATTCAAGTATTTTTTTTTTACAAGTGTCGTCTGCTTTTCATGTTAGGTAAAGGATTAATGTAATAGAGTTCGCTGAACCCCCCCCCCCCCCCCCCCCCCTGGTATTTAGTAGGTAGCTTGGTAATTAGTATTTACAGAGGTAAACG
The DNA here is from genome assembly GCA_031216915.1 of Pictodentalium vernedei. Taxonomy (NCBI): domain Eukaryota; kingdom Metazoa; phylum Mollusca; class Scaphopoda; order Dentaliida; family Dentaliidae; genus Pictodentalium; species Pictodentalium vernedei. The sequence goes on along the minus strand of CM062289.1, from coordinate 11,338,893 downwards.
ACAGTATGAACTGTTAATCACATTGAGACTTGTTAATTAAGTTCTCTTTGTCGGCAATTGCAATCAAAGCGTGCTTCCCAAACTCAATACACATATTATGTGCCGGGCATTTGAAGGAGAATGCGCTCCACAATCTTCATAAGATATATAACAAAGTAACCGTAAATAACATGATCAGCATTATCTCCAATTCAGATACGTGGCTTCTAACGACTGAGGACCCTGCTGTACACGAAAAAATTTCAACTGACGTATTGATAATTCACGGAGATTGACATCGATATTTTTACCAAAACTCCAAAGTATTCAAACCAAGACAGACAAATACTGACATCCCAAAATTATGGACAAATAACAAATGTGAGAGTATGTTCAACATTACAAAAACTGGAAAATGAATGGAGAATTTTGAAACTGCCAAATTTGACTTGACAGACATGAAGACATTGTTATGGACCCATATCATTTCTTTTGGAATTGATATTTTCGGAAGTGATTTTTCTTTCGTCAACGATACAAAAAACAAAAAAAAACAACAACTTTCCGTAAGTCAAGAGACGTGGCCAGCACTCACGGCTGACTAACAGGATCGACGAATTAATAACTGTCTATACCTAAATGGCGGCAATTGCAAAAAAAAAAATAGAAAAAAAACCAACATAATAATAATAACACTTCGGCCGGCCGCTGATTTGTCGCGGTTCTCGTATGAGAAGGCCTTGGTTACCCATGTTCTACCAACTGCATCCCTATTCCCGCACTTCTTCTCTCCTCCCAACACTCGGAGACGAACTGATTGATGACATCCCTTGCCCCATTCTTCCCAATCGATTCGATTAGTATATTAACCCTCTCCTTTGAGTCGCCCCCTAACCACATGTCCAAGTTCATTCTCCCATCCCACTCCCCCATTATACTCCCCGTGAATCTTGTTCTTTTAGACTGATATTTTGGGCATTCTATAAGAAAGTGTTCCAGGGTCTCCACCAGGCCCAAGTTACACATCTGGCACTCCTTTTCACTGTTTTTCCCAATTTTTCCCCTCAGCTCCAGGGACCGCGACCTCAGCTTGAACAACAGTGACCCCCAAAGGTGCCATCAAGGTACTCTTCAAAACCAGCCTTCTCTTTATCACGCAGGCCACCCAAAGATCTCTTAGATTTAACCCCCTCTCGCCAATTACGGTTACAATTCTCCATGACCCTTTCTCTGACGATCTTTTTGCCCTGGTTTGCCCCAACGTCAAAGTCCTAGATCTCCAATGAGTAGTTTTCTACTAGCTCCCTCACTTGGACCATCCACCCCGTCTTGATATTTGAGTTGAAAGTTCTCAGGAACATTACTTTACACCACCGGCTATCGGGGAGATTTACCAAATAATTAAGATAACCGAGTTTCAATAGGTCTATCCTGTCCTTGATACTCATCCACCCAAGCTCACCCCTGATCGCTTCTAGCGCTGCAGCATTACTCGAGCCTGTTCAGATACCGCATACCTGACAGAGCAGTGGCTATCAGGCCCACTAAAGAAAAGGTTCTGCTGGGAGGAGGGGGGGGGGGGCTGTAGTCCAAGCGAAGACTCTCCAACCATTACCCTCTCCTCCCACTTCCCCGAAAAGAAAGATTAATGACCGGAGGGTCTTTGGAGTAGGAAGGTAGGAGGGCCCCAGAACCTCCCACAACGGCCTTGCAAATATCATGTTTGCCTCCTCCGAAAAAGAAACAACTGGCTCCGGTACCCCCATAATCCCATTACAGAATACTGGATACGCACCTAACAAGCCAACAGTAATTCCTCGTTTACGACAGGGGTTCAAAATCGGGGGCACTGAAGGGATACTGGTCAAAAAGTACCCAGACCAAAACGTACATGGGTTTATTTTGTCTTCAAAATAATTAATGATCTTCGACCAGGGAGAAATACTTATCTGTTCGTCAATGACAACATTCTGGTGTGTGTTTCTCACTCCCTGTCAAATTAACACTCGCGAACAAATTCACTTAATTGAGGTTTTGGTCTTGTGACAATCGTGGTTCTTGCTCTTACAGAAAAATAAATGGTGGTTTCTAACTTAAATATTGTGCCTCAGATGCCAAATGACGTTGTAATAATATTATTATAAGAATAATCGCAGTATTGAAGCGGCAATGGTTCTGGTTTTGGTTTTGATTTTCAACTGTCACATTTCGTGTCTGTCCGTCTGTTCACATTTTGAACTATCTCTTTTGTAAAACAAAATGAGCTCTGATAGAAGTTTGATAGACAAAACAGTTTTAAATTATACAACCCTTCATAATGCTGGTAAAACTGATTAAAATTATCTTCATGAGATAGATACAGATATTATGCCTTCCACCTCACAAAAACATTCGCCAAACGACGACTACGTTGATGATATTGATATTTTATCTTGCAATATATTGGGGATAAGTCAAGAATGCAGACGAATTTATCTTACAATCAACGCGTATTTGTCTTTATTAACTCCGTAACTGTTGTGTATCCGACAGCATGACACAGATGTTTGTATCATGGGGTCAGATACAAGCGCGTTCCTTCAGCGTGAGTTCTAATTTTTTTTCTTTTTGTTCATCCGTACGAATAAATAGTTCGTTATGTATTCGTCTACATTCTTGACTTATCCCCAATAAATTGTAAGATAAAATGATTATTACCATTACGTGGATGTACAAAATATGTATCCGAGTCTCGCTCCGGGTTCTAAGGGGAGATCACGCCTCGTCTTTGACTCGTCGTGATCTGCCCTTAGAACCCGGAGCTCGACTCAGATACATATTTTGTACATCCACATAATGGTAATAATCTCTACAAAAAACGAACTATTTATTCGTACGGATGAACAGAAAGAAAAAAAAATGGAACTGCCCTCAGAACCCGGAGCTCGACTCGAACACATATTTTGTACATCCACATAATGGTAATAATCTCTAGATCTCACAACAGATGAATCTGATTCTTCAGAGCAGGAGATTCTGGAAATGGAACGCGAACTAGCAGGGCTGTAAAAACAAAAAGAAAAATGGAACTCACGCGAAAGGAAGTGCTTGTATCAGACCCCCCTGATACAGATGTTTGCATCAGGGGGTCGGATACAAGCACGTTCCTTTCGCATGAGTTCCATTTTTGTTCTTTTTGTTCATCCGTACGAATAAATAGTTCGTTATATATTCGTCTACATTCTTGACTTATCCCCAATATATTGTAAGATAAAATGATTATTACCATTAGGTAGATGTACAAAATATGTATCCGAGTTTCGCTCCGGGTTCTAAGGGTAGATCACCACTCGTCTTCGACTCGTCGTGATCTGCCCTTAGAACCCGGAGCTCGACTCAGATACATATTTTGTACATCCACATAATGGTAATAATCTCTACACATAACGAACTATTTGTTCATACGGATGAACAAAAAGAAAAAAGATGGAACTCACGCGAAAAGAAGTGGTTGTATCCGACCTCCTGATACAGATGTTTGTATCAGGGGGTCGGATACAAGCGCGTTCCTTTTGCGTGAGTTCCATTTTGTTCTTTTTGTTCATCCGTACGAATAAATAGTTCGTTATATATTCATCTACATTCTTGACGTCTCCCCAATATATTGTGAGATAAAATGATTATTACCATTAGGTAGATGCTTGATGACATCCCTTGCCTCATTCTTCCCAATCGATTCGATTAGTATATTAACCCTCTCCTTTGAGTCGCCCCCTAACCACATGTCCTTCATTCTCCCATCCCACTCCCCCATTATACTCCCCGTGAATCTTGTTCTTTTAGACTGATATTTTGGGCATTCTATAAGAAAGTGTTCCAGGGTCTCCACCAGGCCCAAGTTACACATCTGGCAATCCTTTTCACTGTTTTTCCCAATTTTTCTCCTCAGCTCCAGGGACCGCGACCTCAGCTTGAACAACAGTGACCCCCCAAAGGTGCCATCAAGGTACTCTTCAAAACCAGCCTTCTCTTTATCACGCAGGCCACCCAAAGATCTCTTAGATTTAACCCCCTCTCGCCAATTACGGTTACAATCCTCCATGACCCTTTCTCTGACGATCTTTTTGCCCTGGTTTGCCCCAACGTCAAGGTCCGAGATCTCCAATGAGTAGTTTTCTACTAGCTCCCTCACTTGGACCATCCACCCCGTCTTGATATTTGAGTTGAAAGTTCTCAGGAACATTACTTTACACCACCGGCTATCGGGGAGATTTACCAAATAATTAAGATAACCGAGTTTCAATAGGTCTATCCTGTCCTTGATCCTCATCCACCCAAGCTCACCCCTGATCGTTTCTAGCGCTGCGGCATTACTCGAGCCTGTTCAGATACCGCATACTTGACAGAGCAGTGGCTATCAGGCCCACTAAAGAAAAGGTTCTGCTGGGAGGGGGGGCTGTAGTCCAAGCGAAGACTCTCCAACCATTACCCTCTCCTCCCACTTCCCCGAAAAGAAAGATTAATGACCGGAGGGTCTTTGGAGTAGGAGGGTAGGAGGGCCCCAGAACCTCCCACAACGGCCTTGCAAATATCATGTTTGCCTCCTCCGAAAAAGAAACAAGTGGCTCCGGTACCCCCATAATCCCATTACAGAATACTGGATACGCACCTAACAAGCCAACAGTAATTCCTCGTTTACGACAGGGGTTCAAAATCGGGGGGGGGGGGGGCACTGAAGGGATACTGGTCAAAAAGTACCCAGACCAAAACGTACATGGGTTTATTTTGTCTTAAAAATAATTAATGATCTTCGACCAGGGAGAAATACTTATCTGGTCGTCAATGACAACATTCTGGTGTGTGTTTCTCACTCCCTGTCAAATTAACATTCGCGAACAAATTCGCTTAATTGAGGTTTTGGTCTTGTGACAATCGTGGTTCTTGCTCTTAGAGAAAAATAAATGGTGGTTTCTAACTTAAATATTGTGCCTCAGATGCCAAATGACGTTGTAATAATATTATTATAGGAATAATCGCAGTATTGAAGCGGCAATGGTTCTGGTTTTGGTTTTGATTTTCAACTGTCACATTTCGTGTCTGTCCGTCTGTTCACATTTTGAACTATCTCTTTTGTAAAGCAAAATGAGCTCTGATAGAAGTTTGATAGACAAAACAGTTTTAAATTATAAAACCCTTCATAATGTTGGTAAAACTGATTAAAATTATCTTCATGAGATAGATACAGATATTATGCCTTCCACCTCACAAAAACATTCGCCAAACGACGACTACGTTGATGATATTGATATTTTATCTTGCAATATATTGGGGATAAGTCAAGAATGCAGACGAATTTATCTTACAATCAACACGTATTTGTCTGTATTAACTCCGTAACTGTTGTGTATCGGACAGCCTGACACAGATGTTTGTATCATGGGGTCAGATACAAGAGCGTTCCTTCAGCGTGAGTTCTAATTTTTTTTTCTTTTTGTTCATCCGTACGAATAAATAGTTCGTTATATATTCATCTAAATTCTTGACTTATCCCCAATATATTGTAAGATAAAATGATTATTACCATTATGTGGATGTACAAAATATGTATCCGAGTTTCGCTCCGGGTTCTAAGGGTAGATCACCACTCGTTTTCGACTCGTCGTGATCTGCCCTTAGAACCCGGAGCTCGACTCAGATACATATTTTGTACATCCACATAATGGTAATAATCTCTACATATAACGAACTATTTATTCATACGGATGAACAAAAAGAAAAAAGATGGAATTCACGCGAAAAGAAGTGGTTGTATCCGACCTCCTGATACAGATGTTTGTATCAGGGGGTCGGATACAAGCGCGTTCCTTTCGCGTGAGTTCCATTTTTGTTCTTTTTGTTCATCCGTACGAATAAATAGTTCGTTATATATTCATCTACATTCTTGACTTATCCCCAATATATTGTGAGATAAAATGATTATTACCATTAGGTAGATGTACAAATTATGTATCCGAGTTTCGCTCCGGGTTCTAAGGGTAGATCACCACTCGCCTTCGACTCGTCGTGATCTGCCCTTAGAACTCGGAGCTCGACTCGGATACATATTTTGTACATCCACATAATGGTAATAATCTCTATATCTCATAACAGACGAATCTGATGATTTAGAGCAGGAGATTCTGGAAATGGAACGCGAACTAGCAGGGCTGTAAAAACAAAAAGAAAAACTGAAAAAGAAAGACAGAAAAGAAACATTAAAAAGACAATCAGATGATGCCAAGAGAGAACTGAAAGAACTGAGTCGTTCTGGGGGGTGTTGGTCAAAACGTCCCCTAACCAAAACGTCCCCACCAAAACGTCCCCTAACTCTGGTCAAAACGTCCCCTAACGTTGGTCAAAACGTCCCCCAGCATTGGTCAAAACGTCCCCACCAAAACGTCCCCTAAATTTGGTCAAAACGTCCCCTATCTTTGGTCAAAACGTCCCCCGACTTTGGTCAAAACGTCCCCCAACATTGGTCAAAACGTCCCCCAATATTGGTCAAAACGTCCCCCAGACCTCAGATTGGTCAAAACGTCCCCCGACTTTGGTCAAAACGTCCCTCAACATTGGTCAAAACACCTCAGTTTGGTCGCCCCCCTCGACTTTGGTGTTTGCAGCTACTATCAGCTTATACAAGCTAAAAGCCTAGTGCTGAATCCTTTCAACAAATCTCGTTCTTGACTCGTTACTTTAACACATACCAGTGCATTACGCACTCTGTACGACAATCATGTTGTAGTTTATTATATGTATGCATCATATTCTCTCATGAATAAATGTTGTTTAAATGAAAACGTACCCCACATCCAGTTAAGTTGAGACAGGAGTTGGGTGTATCTTCCCACTCTCCCAATGTACATAAGTCGAGAGGACATTCCTTCTCAAAACCGATCATCAAAAATTGGAAATTTTAAGGGTCAAATTTCAAAAGTTGGAAATTTGAGGAACCGCACCCCCCCCCCCTCCCCCAGTCTCAATTTTCTAAGGAAGTCCCTGCCCACGTCCCCTAATTTTGATATCACAACATTCCCCAAAACTCGTCGCCCCCCCCCCCCCCCCCCCGCCCCAGCCTCTCTCGGGCCATTGGTCAGAGAGTCCCAAAAGAAAGATTATTCAAAGCATGGGCGATAGTGGGATAGATGAGGAGAGGAAGAGGAGGTCAGGCCAGGCACGTAGCTATGGGGGTGCACGGGGGGGGGGCAACTCCCCCCCCCCCAAACTCAATCTTGCCCCCCCCCCCCCAAAAAAAAAATATTCTTTATGCAAGATTTTCAGGAACACTTATTCTAGTGAAGATTCTGTGAACAAACACTCATGGTAAATTTGGTGGAAATGTGAGTCGAAATATACCGCAGGAGCCAGGAAATCGCGTCTGAGACATGCATGGATGAAGAGAATGAGAGAGAATTATGAAAACAAATCCATAGCGATTAAAACTATTAGGCATCCATAATACAGGTTTTTAGCATCGACCTGTCTGTGAATTGTCAAGATTTTTGTCTGCAAAATATTTCTAACATATCTGTCCATATTGTTTCAACAATTTGTCGACTTAGCTGGTTTTCTATGGTGGCTTATTTGAAAGATGGACATGTTTTATATCTAAATAGTAGGGATTATAATATTTCTCGCACTCCATTGTCTGTCAGCAAGAAATTTCGGTTTCTAATAACTGTCATGTTGTTTCAGTCATTCTGGAGAGGTGTGACATGTTGGACTTCGCACACCATCTAACAAAAGGCTGAAACTTCAGTAGTAATCTATATGATATCAAAAAGACTACTTTAGCACTTTCTCAGGGTCGTGTTTTGATTGCATTTGAGTTAAAACTATAAAGGATGAACATTCTGGTTACTTTCATTCATTCCAATTCGATCAATTCGATTCGAATGATTGCTCTAAATCCACCATGGGTAAGTGTACAAAGTGTGATAAAACCGTTCGGAGAAACCAACATGCCATAGAATGCAACCAGTGCAAGGAATGGACACATAGAACTTGCGGAACAGGTTAGTAAATTACATTTTAATCGTTTATCCCCCATCCAGCCCATTTTACAGGACTACCACCCCAAGCAATGGTGACTGGGTCTTTTTTTACCAGTAAAGAAGAGAACTTGTAAACAAGTACTGCCTCACTTCCCGGGACTCCCACGGGGAGTTTCTGCAGTTACATCACTTCCGATCTAATCAAATTCTCACCGATGGCCGCACAATTCATACTGTTTCAAGCAAAGCCATTTACCGTCATGAAGGCGTCCTAATCGCATCTATGTTCTGTAACTACCGTCATAACGGGACACAAGATTACATACACCTCACACTTTGTGTCACAAATATATAGGTGTGAATTATATCGCTTTCACGACTGAAAACCTCCGATAAGATAATGACAGTTACAACACGTCTTCTTACAGTTACAGCATGTGCACACCTCTTATGTTATATTCTAAAGCAAACAATAAGATAATAGAGTGTAGTTGTTTGGCGTCAATAGGGGGCCTACTGGCCACTGGTGTGTTTGTGTGTTGTTTTTTTTTTTTTATATATTCTGATTTTTTGCTTTCAAAACATAACTTATGACCTCTCATTGGAACAAGAGCGTTCCAATGAGGGGTCATAAGCTATGTTTTGGAAGCAAAAAAGTATTTTTAGTTATACGAGAATTCGTTTTACAAGTGTTGTCTGCTATTAGCGTTGGGTAAAGGGTTAATAGCCGACATCGGCAAAATATGACAATTTATCGGATTAGCTGATAAATAGAATCTCATACTCCTTCCCGTTTAAAATTTAAATTTAGAAAACTCGTCAAAGCTCGCTTTTCTCGCCATGTTTCAAATTATGTCAGAAAGACAGCAAAGAAATAAAAATTGTCCAGGGGTTAAATTCATTGCTACTCTCAGCAAAGAAATAAAAATTGTCTATGAAAGCGGCCCGGAAAGTCATGTCCCATACCGGGGTTAAATATTTTACTGCCTTGTCCCGTAAGCAGTTATTTGTCATGTATTTTGCTTATTGTAAGCCTAAAAATCGGATGTAAATTTTATTTCATATTTCATATCTTATCCTTAACCCAAGAGAGAGCCTGTGAAATAGCCAAAGGAGTAGATATTGACTACTTCACGGGTGCTCGGGAAATAGTCAATATCTTCCTTTGGCTATTTCAAGGGCACCCGTGAAATAGCCACTGCCTGAATACCGGTTCGCTATGTACCACTGTCTCTATGTACCGGTCGCTATGTACCACATCGACTGTCGCTGTGTACCACCCGAAAAGTCACTATGTACTACATAGTGACTTTTCGGGTGGTACACAGCGACAAGTATGTACCACCAAAAATGTCGCTATGTACCTCACAAAAGTCGATATGCACCACGTGAATTTTTTAGTATTTTCATATTAACATTAAAAGTAGAATGAAAAATACATGATTTATATCACCAGTCCTCCATTTTTTTTCATCCTTAAATTTATGTAGAATTAAAAATGCATCATTTGATATTATATCAATATATGTTTATTGGAATGTATTTTGATACCGACACATGTATTTAATGGCGGTTTTAGTTAAATGTGTTTGAACAAGCTTTGAGTGTTCGAAAATCGCCGTGTTTGTAGTGTGAATACGATGTCTGCAAGGTTAAAACAAGCTTGGGTCGGCGATTGAATGGGATGTTTACTTGTAATCAAAACATATCATGCGGTCTCTACTCTTTAAGCGGCATCATTTTAAAGGCGGTTTCTCATAGTATTTTCATATTTGTCGCCACTGCTTTGTAAATACACCCACATCAAAAGCCACACTATAAATGTTGCCAGTGGTACATAGCTACTTTTCGTGTGGTACATAGCGACTGTCCGATGGTACATAGCGACCATTCTCCCACTGCCTAAATTTTAATATTAAATTGGAACTCATTTGAGAGACTCTATATCCTACACAACGCCAAAAACATCCTCCATTGGTGTGAGCTCGTTGTAAATTCCTTGGAAAGATACCATTTCAAATGTTTCTTTTTAAGATATATCACGGGAGCTGTATCTTCGTGTCACTAAAAATTTTCATTTTTTTCTAACAACACATAGGTTATGACCCCTCATTGGAGCGCGTTCCAATGAGGGGTCATAACCTATGTTTTGAAAACAAAAAATGAAAATATAAAAAAAATTAATGGCTCCTTCCGTTTATATCGCTGGCCAGTTTGGATCTTTATGTTAGGTTAATACACTATGATCCACCCCATGACAGATAATTTAATTCTCCCAACTGAAATAGTTTTATTGTTGTGTAAGAATGTATCCGATATGTAAAAAAATGCAGACGAACTTGTTCTAAACATTGTATCCCTGCCCTTAATAGTGTTGAGATTTTTTCAGGTGTTGGAAACATGCCTCCGACGAATAAATGGAGCATCAGTGAAGGTGGTAGTTGCAGATTTTGAGAAAGCCATGTGGAGTGCATGTCGTACAGTCTTGGGAGATGTCACAATGAGAGGATGTGTTTTTCACTGGACCCAGTGCATTTGGCGGAAATGTGCAAGTTTGGGATTGCAGGTAAAAATAAATTCTAATCTTTCGCTATAAATAACCCATAACAAGTGTGTGTGTGTGGGGGGGGGGGGGGGGGAGGGGGGGGGGTTCATATTTGCAGCCATTCTCAAACACCCCGACACTAGATATACCCTGGCCCATTCTCTTTCAATAGCTGCAGGAAAGTTACCTCAAACATAAATAAATAGTAATTAACTGTTATCAAAGGGATACTTATCAATGTACATTCGCATTTTGAACAAGCTTGTAACTAAATACTAGTAAAATTGTCTTCCATTCGTAGCGTGTAATATCTATGGGTTCCTCTTTATGTTTCAGGGAGCCTACAAAAGTGAAGATTCCACACACAAAATGATCAGAAGAATTATGGCACTGCCCTTTCTGCCACCGGAAAATATTGATCATTCTCTGGTTTGATGAAACAGATATCTTCTGGTAAGTAAGACGTCTCTAAGATTGTCTATTTCTTTTATTTGTTATTATTTGCTTTCTGAGCTGTGAACATCATATACACTTATTAAACACCGAGTTGATATGTGATGAAACAATAAAACCTTCGTTTAGCTGTTCGTGATAAATTTCATCCTAATCAAAGGCGATGTGGTCATTTGTCTTTTGTTTTAACACCCATACCACATGTTTGTCATACAACTTCATGGAAAGTCAATAACTGCATTTTTTAAAAGATTTATTTTTGTTTGAGGTCAAAAGAAATGCCTCTAAAATAATTATATATTAAATTACTTATTTTATGTGACACTTAGAATTACATTTTACTCCTTCTAGGCCCTATGGTAGAGCTGATGAGCTACATTGAAGAGACCTGGCTGTGTTTGGGCAACCTGTGAGGACAAACAATGATGTTGAAGGTGTGTATATTTCTAGTATATATTTAAAATGTTTCACTGTCGAATAAAACTTTTTGTAGGCAATAATTTTGTGCAATTTTCATAGTATGTGCAGCTAATGATGGCGCAATTAGCGTTGAAGTGGTCTTCTTCGGGGCTGAGAGAAGTTTTTTCTAACACGTTAATTCACGCCAAATTCGTCATAACACAGATGTATAACATACAGCTCATCGGCTAAGATCTGAGATGGGACAAGTTGAACATAAATAAACTGCAGACACTGCGGGGCCAATCTATCAAGATAAATTGACCCTTTGCATATTACAGAGTTGTCGTTCTTCGCGTCAGGTATATCTTCCTCATTAATTCGCGTTATTCGATAAAAACATAATGTCTCTCAAATTCGGAATTGACTATTGAATCGACTTTTGAGGACATTTTAGGTTATAAAAAGGTTCATATTTAGATTATTTATTATTTAACCCTTTACCAAACATAACTTTCAAACCTAACCAAGGCTATGCATAAAAATCACCTTTCAATTTTTTTTTATTTTCATTTATATTTTATATTTTCATTTTTTCCTTTCAAAACATAGGTTATGACCCCTCGCGCTCGTTCCAATGAGGGGTCATAACCTATGTTTTGGAAGCAAAAAATGAAAATATTTAGTTATACAAGGATTTTTCCAAGTGCCGTCTGCACCTCACGTTAGGCGCGGGCTTAAGAGACAGGAAGGCCAAACACATAGACACAAAGCTTCAGTTGGATAAACGTGTGTCTTAGGTAAACAAAACAGATTATCGCAATTGATCAAAAGTAAAAAAGTACAAACTCCATTGTTCTAATCACTGAAGTGAGCAAGCAAACCAAGGATACCTTACGCCAAGAACGACAACTCTGTAATATGCAAATCGGTAATTAGTAACCGCTGCAGATTAAGTGATGACGAAACCACGTGCGTGGCTGAAGTTCGCACGATTCGGAGCTAAATCGGGAAACAGGTTCGATAGAAATTGCTCCAGGACACTATTGTCGGCATTAGAACATTCGATACTCAACTTATATATTAACCAGTCGCTAAATATCTTTCCTTCCAAACCATAGCTTATGGCCCCTCATTGGAACGAGCTCAATGAGCTCGTTCCAATGGGCGATCGTAAGGTATGGTTTATGAAGAAAAAATGAAAAAATATCTGTGTTACGCGGACGGATTTTCCCGATATGCTATGTAAAGGGTTTATGGGTACTTGAAAACAGCTTTTCCTATCGTATTTTTGTGGTAATCCACCCCGCATATGTGAATAGGAAATAAATTGTCAAGCCCCCGGTCTTCTTGACAGCTCAATACTTTTGACGTTTTCTTAGTTACCATTTTCCCACATCTCCGAGCTGTGAATGCTCGCATTTCCTCCTCATATATTTGTTCTCTATCTCAACGTCTGTTGGCAGGTAATTACATCAACCATTTTTTTTGTTAGCCCCTTCCCCAAACAAAATAGTGAGGCACTAAAATGGAATATTTTACTAATTTTTGGTTATTTATTTCTCTAGGGTGGCACCGCAGACTGAATGCAAAAGCCGCAGAACAAAAGAAACCCTTCTACGTCCTTGTTCCACTGCTTTACAGGGAGGCATCGTTGATTCCAGTCCAGATCAAATTGGTTGGAGATGGGAAGTTGCGGAGGCACCAGAGAAGAAATGTACGAGAACTCCAGGGACAGCTTCAGATATTATGGGACGAATTCCAGGATGGTATCATTTCTCCTGGTCAGCTTTTGAAGGGGTGTAGCAGACTTAATGGTCCACGGGTGTAAAATGTTTGTATATTTGTTTACCTTTATTCTTGTTTGGTTTTATTTTGTAAAAAAAAAATCATCCTCAAGGTATGTACATAGACAAAACTACAATAAAAAAATCATCCTCAAGATCTGTACATAGACAAAACTACAATTGTTGTTGTTGTTTTTTTTAAATCATTCTCAATAAATGATCACACTTTTGCCTTCTTGCTGTATGTTATTTAAACACAACGGAACAAACTTGTTGAATTCGCTAAAACAAGAAGAAACATCTGGGGACGTTTTGACCAATGTCGGGGGACGTTTTGACCAATGCCGGGGGACGTTTTGACCAATGCCGAGGGACGTTTTGACCAATGTCGGGGGACGTTTTGACCAATGCCGGGGGACGTTTCGACCAATGTCGGGGGACGTTTTGACCAATGCCGGGGGACGTTTTGACCAATGCCGGGGGACGTTTTGACCAATGTTGGGGGACGTTTTGACCAATTTTGTTTGGGGGACGTTTTGGTTAGGGGACGTTTTGACCAGCACCCGTTCTGGGTCTTCCACAGGTACGAGCAAATTATTCAAGAATACAGATGAAGACAGTGGGTACGTTTCCGTGGGCCATTCCGAATATATTCAGAATTCACCAGACTAGTGTGTCATGCGCATTTCAATTACAGAATGTTATTCTCAAAGAAACGTTCATTTGACGTTATAGGTTATTCAGAATAATCAATATTGTTCAAGACTGCGCTTCTCGTCAAAGAATTAAACAACACAGAAAAAGTAGGTTGCGTGATCGGCAGCTAACATGAATTATTCTGTGCACAGGCTCTTGACGAATTATCAGATTTTATCATTTTTAATAAAATATATATTACATTATCAATTCTAAACAAACTGGGTATTGATAATATAATATACATTTTATTAAAATTGATAATACATCGAGTGCCTGTGAATGAAAGTAGATTCAACACTTTATGTTACTGCAATGTGCAAAACGTTTGGAAGCTTTGAATCTTGCAATAATCTTCAACAATGTTTTATTTTATGGTAGAGTGACACGTGACTGATACAAATTGGTCTCAACACCGACATGGAATTATAAAGATAGTCTCAGTTTATTTTTCAATGAAATTAGAGAACCAAAGTGTAGGTTTGGGTACCAGGATATAAGGCCTCGCCTCGCATAAACTTGGACCGCGTATATATGTGGGGTCAACTGTAGTCACGGGTTACAGTTAAAAAGGTCAGTGGTGCCGTGTGCATTCGGGGGCATGAGGTGGCGGGGGAGTTCCGGTAAAAAATGGTAAGTTGCATAATTTAATCACCTACTGGATGAAAATTTTATGCAGGTGGCTGGGTTGTGTCCTACAGCAGGGGAAATTTAAGAGTCCGAAAGATTTCCCGTATGATAAAAGTCGCAAGAAGAAACGCAGGTAAGGGGCGCGTGTTTGGATATCAGTCTCAAAAAGTCGACTGGCTCGACTGGAAGACCAGGTGGCTGTCAGATGTTTGGGCCCGGTGTATAAAGTCGGTAGAACTGCATGGGGTTTGCCCCTAGTCCTCGCGTATTAAAACGAATGGGCAGTAGCAATACAGTGTCACATAGGGTAAAACATGATAAGGCCCATTTGGGTGGTGCGCAATTCTATAGTCACGGTTGAGTCAAAGAGACATTATACTAGAGTGACGTCGCAAAAGAGCCATGTGCACGAGCGTCGTCAGGACGAGAGGACGGCTGTGCACTGAGAATGTTCCAGCCATTGTGATAACGGAGGTGTGTGTGTGTGTGTTTGTTGGGGGGGGGGGGGGGGGCGGGTGTTACAGTGTTACATAGGGTAAAACGGGCTACGGAAAGAAGCCGTTGTGCAATAGCTTCGATAAAAGCATAGGGTCACTACATTAGGGTCGAGCTGTATTTTAAAGATCCATAAGCCCCAACGTAGTTAAAGCCCCACGAACCGATAGACGACATCTTGGAAAATCCAACGGATTTCTTAGCGTAAATAAAACGTTTCCTGTGACCATGGACCTTCTTCAGAGACCCTTACCATAGGCATGGGGATACACGTGGGCTCCAAGCCCTATACTGTACCAACACATACTACTCTACTACTATACAAGGTCTGTACCAAGTCAAATAAGCCTTGAAATCCCATTCTAATACCATATCCGATAGTCGTGAAGGTTTTATTTGCACAGTCGCGTACGAAAGGATGATGGTTACACAGATGATGGAACTTGCAAATCCTTTTCTTAAATTGCACAAGTGTAACATGAAGCGGGTAGGAGGCGGACAAAACACCCCCAAACCACCTTTATTTGCACCCAGGTGTACATGTACGCCATTGTGTGTGTGTGGGAGGGGAAGGGGGGGGGGGTATAAAGGCTTGTACGGACTACGAAAACACCATTCTGAAAATTTCTGCTCTAATATTTTCAGATAAGAAGGGCTCTTTGACGAGATCCTTACCCCCCCCCCCCCAATCCCCAGTTACATGACTTCTGCAATAGCGATTCCGTGTAAGAAGTCTTTCGGTTCTACCACTTTCCTACAATAAAACGCAATCAATCAGATTACTAAACTGTTACAACAGCTCATTTGTCTGTTTATTGAGGGTTACGACACTTTCGAAGGTCAGGCTCATATCGTGCCAAGCAGTTTTACGAATGGAGGAAGCCGGAGTACCCAGAGAGAA
Organism: Pictodentalium vernedei; assembly: GCA_031216915.1. Taxonomy (NCBI): domain Eukaryota; kingdom Metazoa; phylum Mollusca; class Scaphopoda; order Dentaliida; family Dentaliidae; genus Pictodentalium; species Pictodentalium vernedei. The sequence goes on along the minus strand of CM062289.1, from coordinate 11,322,999 downwards.
CTATCGCACAGTGACAAGTAACTGCTAGACTCTCCAACGTACTAACCAGACACAAACCAGATGAGCATTGGTTGAATGTACGCGTGCCCCAAGCGAGCAGTTAGGATTAAGTGACTTGCTCAGGGTCACAGCGCAAGTGACATGGACCACTTTCGAACTGTAGACCTCTCGGACATAAGTCCGACGCGTCAGTCAATGGGCCGCCGCGCTCCCCATTAGTTGGTTTTAGAAGATTACTATAACAGATCATTAATTGGTTGAAAAAGATAAGGCCTACTTAATTTGTTACTGTATAACTGAATAAAAACTGTTAAAACAGGTTATTTGATGGTTAAAACACATTACTAATCTGTTAAAACAAATTATGAATCTGTTATAAAAGTTTATTAATCTGTTGTAACACATAATTAACTGGAGACGGGTTGCCACTGATACGCCACCGTTGAAAACAAATTTCGGCCTTAAGTTTTGCGTGTGCAAAACTTTATAAGGCAATGCGCATGTCAAGAATAACGTTTATTCCTCCTCATGAGGAGGACCATAGAAATCGATATCCGATTTCTATGAGGAGGATTAACAGAATGCATTCCGAATAGTATTCCAGAGTACGTCCACTTGAACAAAACGACACGAATCGCATTCTGCCTTATCTGCACATGTCTAGAATAATTCTAGTATTCTCGAATGGCACACGGAAACGTACCCAGTGATTCACGGATTAATTTCAAACAAAATATATAATTACCCACATCAAGGGGTGCAAACCAAGACACTGATATTGCGCGTGTTAAATTTAAATCAAAACATTCTTTCTCAGATCTTTCTGATATATCCCTATCTACTAAGCTAGGGTTGAAAAGATTCACCGTTGATCCAGTTGAGTCAAACGACACAGATTGTAACGATGGGTCATCTTTTAGTAACGAGGAATCTTTCCATTCTGAAAATGAAGAAGATACAGTGAATGTCTTCAAAAAGAAAAGTGAAAAGAAACTTTCTGGAATTAAAGCTAAATCTAAGAATAACATTATAAACCCACAAAGACGCCCTCAGGCTATGCTTCAACTGGAATATGTAAATAAAGAAATCAAATTTAAAGATCTCACTTTTAATCAGTTTGTTGCTGGAGAATTGGAAATAATTTTATTTCCGGATTTAGAAACAGTTGAAAAAGTTGGAAGGTTGAATCTGTTAAGAAAAATTCCATATCAGAAAGATTGAGTACAACCAAGCTACTAGGACAGATGATCTCACTGGTTTGGAAACTCATTTACTGTTTGGTCATGTTCGTTATCGAACTCCTAAAAGCACTCAAAAATCACCGAGTTATAGTTCGTTTCAGTCAACAGTTTAGACAGGCTCTAAAGTTTGGTTTTTCTCTGATTTTCAAAGGAATAAATGCACTCATAAATTTTCTCATATTAAAGTAATTAATGGACAGGCTAGAAATGTTCATCATATATGTGCCACTTGTTTGATTCAAGATAAATCTCAGCTTTCTCATCCTGAATCATCATCTGCTTGCCCACACTTCAATTCTTCACAATGACTAAATTCAATTTTGTCAACTGAAAGGTGTACTCAAACGAATTCAAATATTTCTTGTGAGCGCTCTAATATAAATTTAAACATCAATAATTCTTTGAAGGCTTTAGATATTTTAGTTCATGATTCTGAATGTCATGATAAGGTGCAGTCTACCAAAACAGATTCTTTTGTGAAAAATAGTAAAAATAGTTCGAATTCTTCTTCTGATGATAAACATTCATCAATTCTTTCTGTTGAAACACATTTTTCAGTGAATGATAATTTAATTTGTTCACCTAATCTTTCTACTGAAGCAAATACTTCGGTGATAAACTTACAGTGAAGGATAATTTAAATTGTAAACATTCAAATATTCCATCAGAAATATGTGTAAATTGTTCCGGCAAAATTTGTACTTGTAGTAATGCAGTTTGTGAAAATAACAGTCAACCAAAAGAATTTTCTGACCTTATTCACTGTCAGGCAATAGGGCGTGTCTATGGTGGGGCAATAGTAAAATATTTTTATGAATTTTTGTGATTGGTTGATTTATGACCTAGTGGTGGGTGTTGCCAAATTGGCATGTCATAGTCCCCACTAAGGAAGGATTATACAATTGGTAAATAGTTAACCCTTTACCCAACGTAACGGGCAAAACCGGCCAGCGCTATTCTCAAAAATCGCCATTTAATTTTCATTATTTTTTCATTTTTTGTCTCAAAAACATAGGTTATGACCCCTCGTTGGAACGAGCTCAACGAGCTCGTTCCAACGAGGGGTCATAACCTATGTTTTTGAGACAAAAAATGAAAAAAATTAGTTTTTCAAGAATTTTTTTGGCAAGTGTCGTCTGCTTTTCATGTTAGGTAAAGGGTTAAATTCACTTGGTGTCAATGACGTTCACAGATGTAAATTAATCCTTCCCCACGCTGTAATCAAGGTAGTTAAATTCGTTCCCCAAAGTGTGAAGAGATTAATTCTTTGGCTAGGTTTTTAATTAGTTGTAAGATATTATGACATGTTTCGATAAAGGATTTAAGAACGACAGTGTAACATTACCACTTTAATGTTAGCTTTGTGATAGGTTTCCGCCCTAAATGTATACAAGGTCGTGTTTTCAGACATTAGCACCTTGGACTCCGAGGCAGAAAAACGGCTTAACTTGGCCTTCTACCAGAAAGGGCTGCCTTCACCGACTCATCTAAAATTACATCACGATTGGACACTGTAGATCTCATTTCCGGTCGGGGGGGGGGGGGGGGGGCTACGGCCACACGGGACGCTCGCGATACCATGCGAGAGCTTTTTGTGTGGGCTGGGCCTCCCCGGCTGGGGGTGGGATTTGCAGTGTTTAATCGTGATCCAAAATAAACTCAAACTAATCTAAATATGGTCGAAACCAGCGAAGGGCATAACAGAAACACCCTCGGGTGTGGTTTAGTGTCTAAACCTGTTACACTCCCGCTACAAACTCACTATCACCCTAAGAAGGTGATCTAACAGGCAGATTAACAGCTTAACTGTGGCCTTCTACCATAAAGGGTTACCTTCTCCGACTCAGCTAAAGATTAGATCACAAATTAAAACAGAATGTGCTATTGTTATCTTTTTATTTTTACATATTCTAATGAAAACTAATTCTGCCTTCTTCTTTTAAGCAGGTACACAGAAGATGCTTTTTGATGAGCACCCCAATAACCGCTATGGACAGCCGAACCGTCATAGAAACGGTAACCCCCATGGTTCCTGAACATCCTCCACTCCATCCCTAAAAGTGGTCGACCACTTTAAGGGAGGCGAGCGTTGGTCCTGCGTCCCGCCTCTGCCCCTTTTTGTAAGCGCATTGCGCATCTCTTGTCCCAACCCAATAGGATTACAATGCAGGCCTGCCCCCGAACCAGGGAAGTTCGGGTCTTCTTTCTGGTGGTCCCCGAAAGGGGCCGTTGTTGTTTTCTTGCAAAGACGTCCTACCAAACAGAGACAGCCTGAGGCAGATTATACTTGCCCGTGATGGCCATCACCCAATATCATCTCCGAAGTGGCAGACTATACTTGCCTGAAAATCCAGATCGACTGCACCTTCGGGGAGAGGTAGTACCTTTGTGAGAGGACCCAACCTCCCACACTGGTCCTCACCCGAGGGTTCAACCGACATCAGTCAAGGAGACCATCACGCCACAACTGGTGACACCTGCCGAGTACCTGAACCTGTTCCTCCTTCAACACGAGTAGACATGTGGAAATTAGCCAATTACAGTCACTGAGGGTCGAAAGGGGCTTGTTCCCCATACCGTCCCTGCGCGCCTTCGGTGCGTTAAACCATTCCATTCGACTCCGAGGTGCTAACAACTAAGCAATGGAGCTCCAACTTGTAATCCAAGAGACACTTGTCAGAGTGAAGGCAACCCTTGCCACCACCCGGAGTATCGAGGTGCTCAAGGGTAAAATTCATCTGCGGTGGATTTTGATAGAGAATCGGAACTGCCGTCCTGTGAGAGGTGTATCACCTTTCGTGGGGGATTTCCCCTCACACTGGTCACCCTCCTAGTGACACAGAAAAGCTGGATGAAGGCCGCCGGAGTAGTACAGCCACAGCCACCATCAAGAAGAAGAGAATAGGAAAGAAGGGACCCTCCGCCAGACGACGAGATGCCCGCCGAATGACGGAGTTCCTGGAGAAGAAGAAGAAGGAAAAGGAAGAGAAGGAGGCAAGTGAGGGCGTCAAAGGGACAACAGCTGTCACCCCTGAACAACCCTTGTCCAGCCCGCACCCCTCTCCCAGGAGGAGGGTCCGGAGGACCATGGGTCGTCAGGTGACAGTTCTTTCTCTAACCCATCAGACTCATCATCGGAAGAGGAGATGGAGGAGGAAGATCTGTCAATGGTACAGGAAGTTGCCTCAGATGACGCACCTTCCACCCCTCCATCTCTTGCTTCTCCGGTCCAGGAGTTCGACCAGGAGGAGAGCTTCCCGGAGTCCGCGGAGGCATTCCTTGGGGAGGAGATCGAGGACGACAGCACCCGAGCCACAGTCCAAGACAACTATAACTTCTATGTATCAAAAACATTCCCAGCACACTCAATCAGGACAATCCTCACAATCAGTTTAAAAAGGCTACAGGAAATCTCAAGAAGAAACAGCAGCTTGGATCAGGCCATTCATTACCAAGGAACCTACTAATCCTGCAGATCTTACAACACCACCAACATCAATCTCTCCAATTCATCCTCCTCCCACCAAGAAAAACCGCAGGAGACACAGACGCCGCTGAACACCTTTACACATTGGAAGTCTGGGAAGGTCGGCAAAGGTGTCGGCCTTATCTTTATCGCCCTCTCATGCGCACCGACAAAGATAAGGCCGACACCTTTGCAGACCTCCTCAGTAAGATGCATCGCCCGTACCAAGATCCGGGCAACGATGATGCCATCATAAACGCCATTGATGACTTCATCAATGAACACCCGGATATCTACCGTGACCCCAAATTCGATAACGAGGTAGAAGATGGGGATGACGATGACCTCGTTTCGCCCATCACCAATGACGAAATCATCAACATCATAAAAAAATGTAGAAATTCTTCCTCGCCCGGTGAGGATGAAGTGAGTAACAAAATTCTAAAACAAAGCCCAAACTCCGGGTTAACTCCCTAATCGACAAACTCAACCAACTATTCAATGCATGCCTCACCCATGGCTACTTTCCTAAATGTTGGAAAATAGGCATTGGTGTCAGGATACCAAAACCTAACAAAGACCTCTCCGATCCGGCCAGCTATCGCCCAATCAGCCTCCTCAGTTGCATTGGTAAGGTTTTTGAATGACTCCTTACCAAACGACTGAGGGGGCACTTTGAAGACAAGGAGCAAATTTAAAGCTTTTAGACCGACTCATTCTGTGGTGCCGGATGCGGATTATTTATCAATTTCGGATTCGCCGCCAAACCGAGAAGAGACAACTTGCCGAGAACAAAACCAATTAATATATAAAGATCGAAATAAAAGTTTATTGTTAGGGTATAAAGCATATAAGTACTCTATATTATGTGCAAATTAGTAACAAAACAATTTTAAACCAGCCAGGTCAATGGTGAATGGGATTATTTATTAATTCCCACATTCGGAGCTGAACCGAGAAGAGGCAACTTGCCGAGAACAAAACAAAAATTTAAAAATGAAAATAGAAGTCTATTGTTTGCGTATAAGGCGTGTATCTACTCTAGAGACATATGGTGATCTTTCACTTTTTTCTTTTTCAGATCGTTCACAGGTTGTCGAAGTCACAGACAGACACAGGCAGAACATAGCAGATGATGTAATAACGATGATAAGTAAAGCGACAAATGACGGCGACACATTCATTCAAGAGGTAATTACCCCCAACCCGAAAAAAACACCTTCAGTAATATGTCACACCGAGGACCAAATTCATCTTTTGAAATCCGCAATTCAAAGTGGCTCAATAATTGGAATTGACAGAACTTTTAATCTGGCCGCATGTTATGTAACTGCTATTGTCTTTAAAAAAAAAAAACTTAATACGGAAATCAACTTCAGATCCACCAATACTTCTTGGACCAATATTTTTGCATTGGGATGGCACGTTTCAATGCTACCGTCGTTTTCTGTCTTATCTGTCCAGCAACTTAAATGACTTACCCCAGGAAGAAATCATATTCGGCTCAGATGATGAAACAGCTTTAGTAAATGCAATCAATTCATGCTTTCCGAAGGCTACTCATACCCTATGCACTCGATGTGACAGTAAACAAAATTGTAAATAAGATTTTCGGGCCAAAGGGTGGCCTTCTGGCGATTGACGATGATGTAGCATATGACGAAATTGAAGCGGAAATCTTAAATTTTGAGAGCAGGTATCTGACATCATTCACGCCTCGGTTACGGTCTAAGATCCTCTCATCAAGAAAAAACAACAATAAAATACCCAAATTTTGGACAAACAACAATTGTGAGAGCATGAATAATATAATTAAATTAGAAACAAATTGGAAAATTCTTAAATTACCAGATCTAACCGATAAACTGTTTGCTATTGTCAATGACCAGATAAGGGAAATAAGAAATGCTCTGCAGGATTCTGGAGATTTTGTTTTGGCCCAACATGTCGAAAAACTTCGGGTAAAACATGCTGTATGGGTTAATCTGGAACCCGAGAGACGAGACAGAAGACTCAGGCAATTAGTGTCTTTCATTAAAGAACCAAATTTCACACTGACATCGACTGACATCTTGTTCTCGGCGAGTTGTCCCTTCTCGGTGTCAAGTAACAGTCACAATCTTGTTCTCGGCAAGTAGCCTCTTCTCGGTTTGGCAGCGAATCCGAAACTGATAAAAAATCACCATCTCCACCGACTGAGTCGGTCCAAAAGTTTCAAATTTGCTTTTTCTTATTTTATATACAACATAGGGCACCTATATGCTAACAATTTATATTTATTTTTGCCTTTATGTATTATTTTAATTTGTGCTCGTCTGTTCTCGGTAAGTAGACCTATCCGGAGGAATTGGTGCAACCTACCTTTCTGTTAACACACACGAAACCACCAAACATCAGGCAAGGGTTGAAACAAGCTTGTCTGGCTGGGGACGAGTGTACATTTTATATAAATAGACAAGATTTAACAGCCCTTTTAGGGCTTTCGGGTGTGTGTGTGGTTTTTTGTTGTTTTTATTTTTGTTTTTGTTCTTTTTTTCCCCTCCAATCACCCCGCCATCTGTTCCCCCTGAAGGCAGACCAGATGGCCAATACCCAGCATCCACTCTCCCTGATAGGCCGATGGATGACTCCCAGCTTTCAAAAACACATATTGGTGGATTTTGTTCCTTTTTGTAACCATTAAGGATAATATACTGGGGCTGCTGCCAAACCAGCGACTGTTTAGGTTTCTTTTTCTAAAATAACCACCAAACTGCGGTTTCAGTATTACCATAAATTTGCCCACTTCTCCTACAAACACGGAGCAGAACTCTTGTAATTATGCAAATTCCTAGTCATTTGCCAGTTCGAGGTTCTCGGAGATCTCAACCCACTATCCTACTGCAAGTCGCACACTCAAACTTAATAAGATTATTGGCTCTCGCTTCCGACTCTCGTGGATTTATAAGCAAATAAAGCTAATAAAGGAAATAGATATTAGGGTCGCAAGGAATTTCAATCCCACATCGTCCCTGTGCGCCTTTGGCACGCAGAAACTTTTCATTCATCATCATCATTGGAAGTTCGTGCACACGCGGCACCTACACACACACACACTGGGAGCTGTCTTCACCGACACAACTAAACCAGGAGGAGGTAAAGGAAGGAACACACCGGGTGTGGTACTTTGGTAAAAGCCTGCCCCACCCCTCCAAGTCTTAGCGGAAAAAAATCAATCCGGGAAATCATAAACTGAACAAAAGAATCGTACTAACAGCTCCTAGTGATCGACAACCACACAAAAATGCAATCATATATTTTTGCCTACCCCAAAAATGAACTAATTCTGCCTTTTTCTTTTAGTAGGTACACCAAGATGCTTTGTTTTTGATCGCCAACACCCCAATAACCGCTATGGAAACTAACCGCTCCATCCTTAGAACTTGTTACCCACCTCCAGGGAGGCGAGCGTTGGTTCTGCGCCCAACTTCTACCCCTTTTTGTAAGCGTCTGTAGGGCTCATTTTTGACCCAGCCAAATAGGTTACAAAGCAGGCCTGCCCCAAACCAGGGTAGTTCGGGTCTTTCAATAGGTGGCCCCCAAAAGGGGCCGTTGTTGCTCTCTCTTCACGATCCAAAAGATACATCCAACTGTAATCAAGAAAAAAAAAACGTCACAGCCACCTCGGGGAAAGGTAGCAACTTTGCGAAAGGCCCCCCTCTTGCTCTGGTCCTCACCCGAGGGGTCAGACAACGATCATCACAATGACAAACCATGACTCCTCAAATCACCGAAACATGGACACTGTCGAGCACCTGACGCTTTCCCGCCTTCATCACAAGACACGTAGTCATAAATCTTAAAAAGCTAAAGAGGGTCGAAAAGGGCTTGCCCCACAGCGTCCCTGCACGCCTTCGGCGCGTGAAACCACTCCATTCACACTGGAAGTCGCCCAATCCGTACCTGACTCTCCTATCAACCTCAGCCAATCGGGCCTCAAATCCTGTTCAACCTCGGAGTCCGAGCATGAGCCTTCTGATGAAGAAGATACTAGCCTGACAGCCTATATTGAAATCTTAGATGGACGTGCCATTGAGCGCTTCGGCGACCTCAAGCTGGAGTTTGACGGAACTGGGGATGATTATTTGGAATACCTCAAATCAAAACCAGATGGAATAGGCTAAGGAAACCTACGACGTCCTCATCAACAAACCAGGTCACTTAGAAGCAGCAAGGATCCGCGACCCGTTCTTTCACAGATGGCTAAAACGCAAAAACTTAGAAACAACAGTTGCCAAGCCTTCGCCATCTCAGCTACCTCCTCCCAAGAAGAAGCAGCACAAACGGAGCAGACGCAATTATACCCGAACACCTTTCTCCTTTGACGCGCCTAGAGTCACATACTATCAAAACTTATCCTACAGCTGAAGAGGATCTAAAGAGGCTTGCCCCACACCACCCCTGCGCGCAAAAACCATTTCATTACATTGGTGTCAGATCTGAACGGAGAGGTTGAGGAAGGTCCAGGAGTTGGTCGGGGAGGCCACGGACAAGCATAGAGGCAAAATTGTGGAAGAGTGGAATAACTGGTGATTTTGAACTTAGGCAGACAGACAGTGAATTAATGTATGGTAGCAGAAATTGAGAACTGTTGTAGGTTGTTAGGTAGCGTGGATAAACTGGTATAGGTTGGTGTGTTGATAGACTGATTCCCATCGGTCCACGTGAAAGGAAGAATTCAAAAGACAATACATCAGGGAGGATTCGGTCAATATTCAAGAATTATTCGGTCAGTATTACAGAATTATTCGGTCAGTATTACAGAATTATTCAGATTGGGAACTTTGTGAATATTTGGAATACGGTTTTCCAATTGGTTTCTATGGAGAACACATAAATAACTGTCGAGTGAGAAATCATTCTGGAGCTACATCTTTTCCAGATAAGTTAGACGACTATCTTGTGAAGGAATCTGTATATGGAGCTGTAATTGGCCCTTTCCTCTCTAATCCTTTTGAAACTATGTTTCTTCCACCTCTTAACACAGTTCCTAAGAAAGATTCTTTAGAAAGAAGAGTTATTTTAGACTTGAGTTTTCCTACTTCCAATGCAGTCAATGATTTCATTCATAAAAACAGTTATTTAGGTGAAAATATTCATTTGACATACCCATCTGTTGACAATTTGGCAGAATTAGTTAAGCCAGAGGCTCAAGTGAGTCTGAAACACTCACCTGGCTCAAATTGTCAAAAGAGAGGAATGTATCAGTAAGTGATCAGCAGCAAGAGCAATTGTTTTGATTTCCTATGACACAACCAAAGGCAACTTTTTTTGGCCATTCATTTCTGCTGGTCCCAGGTAAGCTTCCTCGCAAGCTCTGTTCTGTGAAGTATTAAAATGAAAGAGTCAATGACTCTGTAGCTCAACTTGGATATGACAGGAATTAGTACTTGCTGTGACCAAGACAACTGAATAATGAATATGACAGGAATTAGTATTTGTTTTGGCCCAGTCAACAATAATAAAAGAATTACAAGGTGACTGTAATGGACTACAGATTAAGACCAATCATTGTAGATTATTATTTTTGTGTGGAAATTTTCAGTCCCAAACAAAATATTTTCAGACTAAAATTTTTTCTTCTTCTTCTTCTTAAAATTGACCAAAATGCATCAAAACACAAAAAACTAATTTCCGGATTTTGGTCCAAAATTTTCTAAGTCCCACCCGGACCCCAAATTTTCAGTGTAAAAAAAATTTTTTTTTTTTTGTCTTAAAATTGGCCAAAACGCATAAAAAACCAAAAAACTAATCTCCGGATTTTGGTCAAAAATTTTCTAAGTCCCACCCGGACCCCTAATTTGCATAATTTATTCACGAGAAAAACTCTGTATTATATGTAATGTATCCCATGGTACTAAACATTCATACAAAAATTTATTCAAATCAGATCTTTCATTTGGAAGTTCTGCGCAAAAATCTGATTGCACTTAATTTTGAACAAAATGGCTGCTAGCGGCCATCTTGAATTTCAGACTGGACCCAAAAACACTCCTTCTCGTCCCACAGTGATAACAAATGTACCCAAGAAGTTTCGTGAAGATCGGTTCATAAATACGGCCTCTAGCCCGAGCCGTATTGGGATTTGCACTCACAGTGCTGAAAGTAACACTAAATAAAGAAAAAAACCTGTAATATATGTAATGTATCCCATGGTACTAAACATTCATACAAAAAATTATTCAAATCAGAGCTTTCATATGGAAGTTCTGTACAAAAAACAGATTTCGGGATCGTCGGTACAAAATGGCTGCTGGCAGCCATCTGGAATTTGGGACTGCACCCAAAAACACTCGTTCTCGTCCCACGGTCATAACAAAGGTACCCAAGAAGTTTCGTAAAGATTGGTTCATAAATACGGCCTCTAGCCCGAGCCATAGCAGCTTGGCACTTACAGCTCTGAAAGTAACACTAAATAAATCAAAGTTAGTTTAATTTGCATAATTTACGCACGAGAAAAAAACCCGTATTATATGTGATGTATCCCATTGTACTATACATTTATACAAAACTTTATTCAAATCAGAACTTTCATACAGAAGTTCTGTACAAAAAACTGATTTTTGCATCATCGGTACAAAATGGCCGCTGGCAGCCATCTTGAATTTTGGACCACACCTAAAAACACTCGTTCCCGTCCCAGGGTCATAACAAAGGTACACAAGAAGTTTCGTAAAGATCGGTTCATAAATACGACCTCTAGCCCGAGCCATAGCCAATTGTTGACGTACGGACAGACGGACAGACGGACAGACGGACGACGGGCCATGACAATAGCTCAAATTTGACTTCGTCAAAGTTGAGCTAAAAAACAACCGAACAAAATTTTTGTTTTGTTTTCAACTACTGTGGTTCTCCCTCCCCCCCCCCCCCCCCCCCACCAAAAAAAAAATAAAATTTTTTTTAAAAAAGACAAGAAAAAAACAAGCAAATTCAGTGAATTCATGTCTCCCGCTGGGCAGCAGTTTCAAGGGGAATTAATTCATCCAGTGGAATATAGTTGAGTTGCAAGTGGAAGTTATTTAGAAGAGACAGAACAGACAGTGCTTCAGACAGTGGTTATCGGATTTATTTTCACGGAGGTCACTGTCAAAGCAAGTAAAATGATGTGGAGTATAACTGTGAGAATCACTAAAAATTAAGACTGTATGATAAGACATTAAACTGATGTGAAAAGTAACCCATATATGAAATTTCTTTTGAAATCGGTTGACTCTAAGGAAAGTTAGAGTCTGGAAACCATCAGCCAATCAAATTTAAGCAACCTAATTAAATATGCGCGGAAAATGCCCATATTCGAACTTGGACCCACAATTGATGAAAGTGATCTACTACCCAAATTTCATCGAAATCTGGTCACTGTAAGGAAAGTTAGTCTGGAAATGAAAAACACAGAAGGACGGAAGGACACCCCGAATTTAATATCTCCCGTTTTTTTTCCAAAAAGCAGCTTGATTTTAATCTGTTTTTTCACTTTTTCTCGGAAATCAAATATGGTTCCTGATTCCATTCATTCTTTTGATCCCAAGAAAAATCTCACAAGAAGAAACATCGAAATTCATGATACCGGTAAGTTAATTGATAATTTTTTTGGGGAGTAAAACAATTCAGTTGGGAGAACGCACTTTGCAGATTCCCATGGTTGAGATTCCATCATCCCCTCTTTGTTCAGTACAGGCCTTTTCAAATATGTGTCGTTTGACTAAAGCAGAACTCCCCAGACTTCTTATTACAAGAAAACGGTCACACTATTCCAGTAGCGTATCCTAAATTTCAAAAGGTATTAAAAGAATTGATTTCCAAAATGGGTATGGATCCACAAGAATTTTCTTCACACAGTTTCAGACGAGGAGGAATCACTTTGTGATTCCATTGTGGAGCTTCTCCAAATCTGATGCAATTGGTCGGTGATTGGAAAAGTGATGCTTACAAAAAGTATTTAGATTTTACTTTAGAAGATAAAATTCATGTTAGTAACTTACTCAAATCTTTCATTATTAAGGGAGATATTTTATAATATTTTTTCAGGGAAAGGTGTTCCAAGGTCTGTTTTAATCCTTTCGAAGTCAATACCCAAATACGTCACAGACATGCACTGGACAGATGTCAAACTTCATCCTGGGGCCTCAATTGGAAGAATAACCAGAATTATTCAAAGGGAATATAATTTAGTTTATGATTTTTTAATAATTCATAGAAGGAACAAATGATATCAATACTCTCACTGTACAAGAAATGATTGCTTCATATAATAATTTAATTTCTGTTATTCAAAATTTAGGTACATGTAAAATAATTTTTTCTTCCATTATTCCTAGACCTTGTGATTTTGAGAAAACAGGTGATCAAGTTATTGAGGTTAACAAAGTTTTAACCCTTTATCCAACCCAGACGATATCAATTTATTATTTTAAATATCATTTTTTAAATTTTTTCGAAACATTTCAACAAAACCATATCATGTGACCCCTCTTTGTAACGAGCTCATTGAGCTTGTTCCAATGAGGGGTCACATGATATGGTTTTGTTGAAATTTTGTGAAAAATATTTTTTCATCTGCTGAATTTGCATATTACGCGGACGGATGCGGGCGATTCGTTGTGTAAAGGGTTAAATAAATTATGTGATCAGCGGCATGTCCATTTCATCAGAACATTCAAGTCTTTTACTATTAAAGGATCTTGTCTCCCGATGAGACATTTATATGCAATGAAAGATGGTGGTCTTCATTTAAACATTGAAGGGACTAGAGTTTTGCGAAACTTTTTCATTCAGCTAGTCAAACACCTTAGGCCGTCATAATCAACTAATGGGAATATTTGTGTTTTATTTTCAGGAGAGAGTTTCCTTCTAAACTGGATTCTTCTTCAGTTTTCCAAATCTGCCAAAGATTTAATGATCTCTTTGGAGTTTGGTTTTTTCCACTATTACAAGTATGCCCCTGTTGCTTGCTTCTGAGGATCTGGTGTTTGACCTCCTGGAGGCCTTTGGCTTGGTGGACCTTGTCCATAATGTAAGGTATTATTATGTTATTCATGTATGTTAAACATTAAAATTTATGACATTGTTCATTGAATGTTGAACTATCTTCATCTGATCTGACAATTTGCTAGGATCGATGTATTTCAACATTAAGTGAATAATCGATAATCAGATTTCATTCCTGTTAACTTATTTATTTATTAGTGATTTAATTATTTATTTTATCAAGTCAATTATTTATTATATTTCTGTATATTTTTTGTAAATTTTTGCTACATCATGATCGTAACATATGTGTGTGAAATTAAGTTTAGCCTTTGTTGAGACTTTGGGGGACTTCCGGTTCCAGGGTAGAATTTTACCGGTAAAGTGCAACTTGTTTATTGCAGGAAATAAACACTAATTCATGAGGTTTCCACTGAAGTAGTACAGTGTAGCCCACTTAACCCTTTACCCAACGAATCGCCCGCATCTGCCCGCGTGATATGCAAATTCAGCAGCTGAAAAAATATTTATCGAAAAATTTCAACAAAACCATATCATGTGACCCCCTCTTAGGAACGAGCTCGTTGAGCTCGTTCCAAAGAGGGGTCACATGATATGGTTTTGATGAAATTTTTTGAAAAAATTTAAAAAATGATATTTAAAATAATAAATTTTGAAATCGTCTGCGTTGCGTAAAGGGTTAATTGGATATCTCTCAAATGAATGACTCTGTTAAGTGAATATCATTTCCCAACACAAAACCATTTACCATACCTCCAGTACAAATCCGACCTGTTAATGGTTTGTTTTGTTTTGTTGGTGGTTAACGTCACATATTTATGCACCATGGCTAATCGTGACACAACATGGAGATGAAGTCAAGTTTAGTCAATCGTTGATCAACATGTTGCCCATTTTAGAGGACTTTCACCCCAAGCATTGGTGACTGGGTCCTATTTTACTAGTAAAGCGGAACTGGTTTACCACAGTAAGCAAGTGCTGCTTACTTCCCGGGGTTCCCACGGGGACGACCTGTTAATGGAATATAGGTTATATTGTAAACTCCTGTAAATTGAATAATGAATGACTCTGTTAACTGAATATCATTTCCCAACACAAAACCATTTACCATACCTCCAGTACAAATCCGACCTGTTAATGGAATATAGGTTATATTGTAAACTCCTGTAAATTGAATAAAAAATCTTGTAACCTGTCGAGAAATTACCCAGACTCTCCCCAGTTTTCCTTTGTTTATTGACCTATTTGGCCTCAGGACATCCAATACAGGCATTTAATCTATTATATCTTGTTTGACAGAACTCATGGAGCTCTTGTCAAACAAGATATAATAGAACAAATGCTAATGAAGACAATCACTTTTAATTGAATACTCATGTTAACTGAATAATTTTCATTGACAAAGTGGCTATTCAATTAGCAGGGTGTCCACTGTAGTGGTAAAATCTAGAATCAGAAGCGATTATCCAATACCAAGATGGGATTTTATCGTGGCCCTCTCCAAGAAGACCAGCAGTCATGTTGACAAGGGGAGAGACAAGGGAGAGAACTCTGGTAAGTTTGTTCAAATAGAGCAGCTAGTATATTTTAGTATTGCCATGGTCACTAATGGTCATGCAGAAAACACTAAGTCACCATCTCTCACAACACTGCTTCCATGTTTGTTCCACAACATCACTGTAATGATGATTTACAAATGAAAACAAGCTTCTTGGATCGTGTTCAGGGAATCACAGCACCCACCACCCTGGATTGTAACACTGCTACTAATGAAAGCATCAGAAATAATCTTTTCCCAAACCACAGCTACTTATGCATCCACATTTCATATATAGCATCTTTGCAACGATGTTTCACCAAGTTTGTTCGAATCAAGATACTGGGATTATATTTAGGGGTGCCATGAAACTTCCTAAATTTTAACAATGTGGGCAACGGGGAGAACATGGAAAAATCTCACAAACCACTGGCCCCAAAGCTTTCCTATTTTTTAAGCATCTAACATCCTTAATATAATTTGTGTGTTCAGCTCGAGGGGTGGATAGGGCACATATTTAGGAGAGAGAAAAAAATTAAAATCTTGTCACAAATCTCTACTCCACATACTTTTAAGTTTGATACACAAGCTTCTGAGAATGATTCACAAAATTCAACAAACCAAGTTTCCAGGTATAGAACCCACTGATTTTAAAACTTCTGGTGATGTGGAAAAACAAAACGAATTTCTTCTCTCAACCCAATGCTCCAGATGCTATCGTATTTGACATAGGATATCTTGATGATGATTATTTAGAAGTTTGTTCAGATTAGGACCCTGCCATAATATTTAACAATGTCAGTAGGAAAACAGTAGTACAGTGGAACCCACTTAATTGGATATCTCTTAATTGTATATCCCTGTTAATTGAATATAATTTTCAAACACAAAACCATTTACCATACCTTCTGTACAAATTTGATCTGTTAATTGCATATGGGCTGTAGAGTAAACTCCTGTTAAATGTATATAAATTTTTTTAATATGTCGAAAAAATTACTGTGACACGCACCAAATTCCCCTTATTTATCAACCTTTTTGGCCTCACTACATCCAATACAGGCATTTATTCTATCATATCTTGTTTGACAGAGCTCTATGAGCTCTGTCAAACAAGATATAATAGAATAAATGCTCAGTTTACCTCCACAACACAGGAAACTGATCAAATTCTTCTTCTTCTCTATTTCTGCCCGCAGTCAATTCTGACTATTAAGGGCAGTCTGGAGGACTAAAGAAAGTAAGCTCAGGTGTTAGTCAGCCGACTTTGAAGAAAATAAAGATGATGGTTGTTAATGACATAGGAACATTTAACAGAGATGGAGTTTTTTTATTTATTTTTTTCTTTTTATTTTAGTTAAAACTATATACAAGTCTGAGAGTTATTTATTTCGTGTTTTTTTGTGGCCAGCAGTGTGTTGTTAAGTACTGAAGGCTTGAGCTCGGTTTTAAAATTGTCCAGGTTGTTGGACTGAAGAGCAGATTTAGGTAGGAGGTTGTATTGAGTTATTGTCCGTGGGTAGAATGAGAATTTGTATGTATCTGATACGGTAGAGATAGTGTGGTATGATGTTGCTTTGTTTTGTCTTGTAGCAATAGTTTTCTCATGGAGGATATTTTAAGGGTTTAGGGCTATGTCATCATGTTTGATTTTATGGAGACCAGATAATCTAGTTCTAAGTCGCCTTTGCTGTAGACCTGGCCAATCCAGGGAGTTAATCATTTCTGTTGCTGAGCTAGTATTATGGTATCGGTTTTTGACATACCTAGCTGCCCTGCGCTGTACATTTTCAAGTTTTTTAATTTGTTGGTCATGATGGGGGTCCGAAATGGATGATGTATATTCCATTTGTGGTCGAACTATGGACTGGTAGGCTCTTTCTTTTATGGTTTCGTTTGTAATTTTTAAATTTCTTTTGAGGAAGCCTAATGTACGATTTGCCTTGGAAGAAATGGTTGCAATGTGTTTGTCCCATTTTAGGTCACTCTGGATGGTTACACCTAGGTATTTCGCAGAGTTGACTTTTTCGAGTGGGTGGCCTTTCAGATGGTAGGTTGCAATTGTGGGATTTTTTTTTCTCGTGATACTTAAGAGATTGCATTTGTCAGGGTGGAAGGACATATGCCAATCTTCTTCCCACTTCGTTGCCATGTTTAGATCGTTTTGAAGCTTGGTTGTATCGGCTTTACATTTAATAGTGCGGTAGATGATACGGTCATCGGCAAAGAGACGAAGTGTGCTATGGTTTAAGTATTGTTGGAAGTCGTTTATATATAGGAGAAAGAGAATGGGGCCAAGGACGGAGCCTTGTGGTACCCCGGAAGAGACAGGTATCGATGAGGATTGTATGCCGTCAAGGAGGACAGTTTGTGTTCTATTTGACAGGAAATGTGAGATCCATTGTAAGGTCAAATGGTCGATTCTGTAATATGACAACTTATACAATAGTCGTTTGTGTGGGACTTTATCAAAGGCCTTTGCAAAGTCCATGATGATGACGTCAGTTTGGATATTTTTATTTAAGTTTTCGGCTATTTCGTGAGTGAAGTTAATAAGTTGGGATTCACAGGAACAGTTGCGCCGGAAGCCATGCTGCTTGTCGTATAAAATGGTATTTAGTTCCAAATGGTCCATGATGTTGCGTGAGATGATATGTTCTAAAAGTTTGCAGCAAAAACATGTTAGAGATATTGGGTGATAGTTGATGGGGTTTTGCTTGTCGCCTTTTTTGAATACAGGACAGACATGGGCCATTCTCCAATCATCGGGGACTGAGCCTGTTTCCAGGGAGATGGTAAAAATGTGTGTTAAGATGGGAGCTATAATGTGGCTCAGTCCTTTGCGAATCATCCCATGTATACCATCTGGCCCCATAGCTTTGTGTGGTTTGATGTTGGACAACAATTTTTCAACTCCCTTTACATTTATTTTAATTGTATCCATGGTTGGATGTGGACTTGGGCCTTTTTCAGGAATAGGTATATCTTGTTCTTTGGAGAAGGCTTTTTGGAACTGTGAATTCAACAGGTTGGCTTTTTCTAGAGGGTCAGTGATCAGGGTGCCGTCTTTCAGGAGTGGGGGGATGGATTTATTTTCAGCTTTCTTGGCTTTCAGGAATGAGAAGAGCTTTTTAGAGTTATGTTTGGTCTCTTGGGCGTTTGGGGTAACAGGATCTGGGATGGGTAGGTCTAGGATCATGTCGTTTACAAATCTCCTGTAGTTTTGCCTCGACTCTCTCTGGATTTCTGCCCTTAATTTTTTGTATTTTGATGGGTTTCTGATGTTTTTGTAATGGCGTTTCAATTTCTTTATTTTGGTTTTTAATTTGTGGTTAATCCACGGCAGTTTGTCCTGTTTTCCTTAATGTTTAAAATTCCTGTTAATTGAATAATTTTCACTGGCAAAATAGATATTCATTTAAGAGGATTCTACTGTAATGGGACAAGCCAGTAATCTTTTGGAACTAACTCGACAAAGGTTGTGCATTGCATCCACATATGAACAGATTGATGCGTCATAAACATCTTGACTGAACACTATTGTGAAATAATATTTATATTTATTTATTTATTGGTGTTTAAGGTCACATACTTATGCACAATGGCTAATCATGACCGTGACAGTTATATGGGTGGATGAAGCCGGAGTCCCCAGAGAGAACCACCGAGCATCTACGAGCAACTGTCAGCTCCTCGACATTCTAACTCTGTTCAAGCTCTGCTCAAGCAGGGTTACAGTGGCTGAAGACATGTGCACCATCGACATGCAGTACGCCTTAGTGCACCGCGTCATCGTGCCCCCATGTAGACAACCGGGATAAAGGTTCTTGCCCATGGACACAACTTTGGTCGTCCCAGACGGGGATCGAACACGGGACCTCTAACAAAGAAGTCCAACAGTCTACCACTTCCCATTGCGATATAAAGCGATTGTTATTTATTTTGGCAGGAATTCTGTTGTGAGGTATAGATCATGGTTGGCATTGTAAGACAAGGCAGCAACAAAACACTTTTTTTAAAGTTACCGACCAGCACCATTCACAAAAATCTCCTTTCAATTTTCATTATTTTTAAATTTCTTGGTCTCGAAAACATAGCTTATGATCCCTCACTGAAACGAGCTCATTCCCTGGACGTGACATCAGCTATGTTTTTGATGCAAACAATGAAAAATATTAGTTAATCAAGAATTTTGTTTGGAAGTGTCGCCTTCCATTCGTGTTGGGTAAAGGGTTAATACATCTGTCAAGTTTAACCCTTTACCTAACATGAAAAGCAGACGACACTTGCAAACAAAATTCTTGAATAACTAATTTTTTTCATTTTTTGTCTCGAAAACATAGGTTATGGCCCTCATTGGAACGAGCTCGATGAGCTCGTTCCAAAGAGGGGTCATAACCTATGTTTTTGAGACAAATAATGAAAATTAATTGGCATTTTTTGTGAATAGCGCTGGCCGATTTTGGCAGTTAAGTTGGGTAAAGGGTTAAAAAGAATTGACTGGAAAATAAAGGAATACAAGCTCAGACAATGTTGTGTGTATAGATTACAAACTCTAAGTCAAAAGGACAATAACACTGCAAGGACATGGCCTATTAATCTCAAAACCGCAGGTGCACAGGTTCTTATGGTGGTTAATATATCTGTCATGTTTTACAATGAAAATGTTAAAGACACTGTAGCTTAAGTTGACTTGTGTGTAGCGTTTGATGAAAAGGATAATGTTCAATGTTTATGAAAGGATTATGAAATAAGACAAGAATTGTGATAATTGAGAATGTCATTTTCTGTTCCCAAAAATTGCCAAAATGTGGTTTTCAATAAGAAAAATTTGAGGTGTACACTGTACTAAAGGATTGCGGTCTGGGTTAATGCGGCCCTCAGTTAATGTATGTCAACCAAAGTTAACAAGTTACAGTAAAATCATACCAAAATGAGTCATCCTGCAAAGTTACAATGAAATTCCTTCTTAAATGTAATTTGTAGACTTTGCTAAAGGAATCTAGGTGATGTGACGGTTCAGCAGTCACGGTTGACCGATCATGACCAAAATAGGCGAATCTCGATATCATACTGCTTTATCATACCAAGTTACAATGAAATCCCTTTATAAAAACAACCTGTAGACAGTGCTAAAGGAATCTTGGTCACGTGACCAGGCGGCAGTAATGGCTGACCGATCGTAACCAAAATATGACAGTCTCATCTGGATATCATACCGAGTTATCCCCCCAAGTTACAATGAAATTGCTTCATGAATATGAACTGCAGATTGTGCTAAACAAATGTAGGTCACGTGCCTGTGCTGCTTTCACGGTTGACAGATCACGGCCAAAATAGGACTTTCTCATCTAGACATTATACTGAGTCATCCTACTAAATTTGTAATGAAATCCCGTCATAAATGCAAGCTGTGGACTGTGCTAAAGGAATCTAGGTTATGTGCCCCTGCGGCCATCATGGTTGACTGAATCCAACCAAAATTGGACGTTCTCATCTGGACATTATAGAGACATCCTATGAAGATACAATAAAATTCCTTCATAAATATGACCTGTAGACTCTGCTTAAGGTTTTCGGGTTTCATGTCCGAGCAGGCATCACAGTTCACCGAAAGGGGACGTTCTCATATGGACCTTATACAGAGTCATCCTACCAAGTTACAATTAAATCCCTTTATAAATATGACCTGTTGACTGTGTTAACCCTTTACCCAACGAATCGCCCGCATCCGCCCGCGTAATATGCAAATTCAGCAGTTGAAAAAATATTATATTTCAAAAAAGTTCAACAAAACCATATCGTGTGACCCCTCGTAGGAACGAGCTCGTTGAGCTCGTTCCAACGAGGGGTCACATGATATGGTTTTGTTGAAATTTTTTGAAAAATTTAAAAACATAATTTTTAAAATAATAACTTTTGATATCGTCTGCGTTGGGTAAAGGGTTAAAGGTTTTTGGGTTAGCATAGCCATCACAGTTGACCGATTTCGACCAAAAGGAGATGTTCTTATCTGGACATGCCCTCTCTTGCAATGTCAACAAGGGCAATACAAAAGTCTAAAAAGTGGCAAAGCTGTGGTAAATGTGTGGTACCCAGAATATGTTGATATCCTTTCCACTAGAATAGTCAATCACTATACCATAGAACATCAAAATCCAATAACCCATGCAGTAGTTATAATACAAAACATTTGTACAAAGTTTTCCAAGTGTAACAAGGGCCAAAACTCCGACAGGAATGTACAGACGAAACCCGTGATGTGTGAATATCATGTCCCTCATGCTGGTCCATTGCATTACCAAAGGACGTCAAAATCTGACAACCGATGCCAGAGTTAAAATGGAAAATGTTCATTTTATTATTTTTCAAAGTCCCATAACTCTGGTCAGTCTGCACAATATGTGGATGTCTTCTCACCCATGTTATTCTTTCACCATACTAAAGGTCATCATAATACACATACAAATGACAGTTATAATGCAAAATGTTGTTCATTTTACTATTTTTCTTAGTCCTTCAAGGACCATAACTCTGGCGTGAATGCGTGGAAAATACTTGTGATTTGTGGATATCCTTTCCCCATGCTGGTCTATCATCATACCAAAGGACATCAAACTCTGATAACCGATACAAGAGTTACAATACAAAATGTTTGTTGAGACATATGGACAGACGTATGCACAGAGACCTCGACTTTATACCCACCAAACCTCTTAAGGAGATCAGGGGCATAATAATCCTTAAAGTTTGACAGAAATGCCTTATGTGGGACAAAAATTCTATTTATAATAACAGACCCATGAACTTCAACTTGGGTTACAGAAAACTGTTAGAATTCTTGCTCTACCATTGGTGCATGTAATGACACTAATGAGTTAATGTGGTCAACAATGAGAAACACAGAACAAAAGTTATTGACCAGAAACAAATTTTCAACAAAGTTCTATTTGTACTTAAAATTCCTTGATCTTTTGACCTTGCGGCTACCAACTTCAAAATCTATCGGATTCTTCTCTTTTCCATATGTGATTACTTTCTGCAAGATTATTTGGGCCATGATAAATTGAATTAATGTTATTGCATGCAAATCAAAAAGCAAGATTTTCAGAAAGTGACCTTGACCTTTGGGCACACAAACCTGACAATTGATAGGGTTCTTCTTTCATGAGGTTATTATCCCTGTATTTATTTATTGGTGTTTAAGGTCACATATTTCTGCACAATGGCTAATCATGACTGCAACATGGATATAAAGTTAAGTCCAGCCAATTGTTTATACCCATGTTACCCATTTTAGAGGACTTCCACCTTCGACATTGGTGACCGGGGACCTATTTTACCAGTAAAACAGAGCTTGTTTACTATAATAACCAAGCACTGCTATGCTTCCTGGGGTTGCCATGGGGATATTACCCTTGTAAGTCTGGTGTACCTGCATTAAATACAATTCAAGTCCACAAACCAATTATTTACACCCGCCAGCCTTCATCCAACTATCACAACTCAACTAAAAATATCCAATGAAAAAGCAGGGTTCCCGCAGGCAAGGACTGACTAAATTCAAGGCTATTTCTCGAATTCTACAGCAATTTTGAAGGACTTACCGTAGCCAAATTGAAGGATTTTCAAGACCCCCAAGGCCACTAGTCCAAAATAGGACCCTCCAGTCATTACCCCATCCTCCCACTTCCTTTTAACCCTTTACCCAACGAATTGGCCGCATCCGCTCGCGTAATATGCAAATTCAGCAGTTGAAAAAATATTATTTTTCAAAAAATTCAACAAAACCATATGTTACTCCTCGTTGGAACAAGCTCATCGAGCTCATTCCGAGGGGT
Source organism: Pictodentalium vernedei (assembly GCA_031216915.1). Lineage (NCBI taxonomy): Eukaryota > Metazoa > Mollusca > Scaphopoda > Dentaliida > Dentaliidae > Pictodentalium > Pictodentalium vernedei. Next base: position 11,299,887 of record CM062289.1, on the reverse strand, counting down.
CACATGATATGGTTTTGTTGAAATTGTTTGAAAAATTTAAAAAAATGATATTTAAAATAATAAATTTTGATATCGTCGGCGTTGCCTAAAGGGTTAAGAGAAGTGGGAGGAGATGGTAATGACCAGAGGGTGCTTTTTACCTTCACAAACTCTGGCATATAATAATATACAGTTGTAATTGCATCCTTCGTCAGAATTTTTTGTGAATGTTCAAGGCCTCCATTTTCCAGGATGACAAGGTGCAAATTCAAAGCAGTTCCTTGAATCCAAGGCCCTGGAGGAACCCTGAAAAGTAGGAGGTGTTAAGGACAACTTTTGTGATGGAAATCTAGCAATTGACAAGGATCACAGGTGTGAAAATTCCTTTCCACATACACATCTAAACTTCCTCCTCATACTAAACACAAAGTTTCATAATAATCCAATGAAAAATGTCATTGGAGTTCAGTGGATCAATTTTTTTGTGATCCAGCAGACTGACTGATGGATGAACACCCTTCCAGCTTCATCAGTGGAGAATAATAAAATTAGTGAAAATGGAATTAAACAATATATATTTATATCTTACCTTCTACAAGTATCTAGGAATTTCATTGGTTCAAAGATGTCACATGCAGACTGCATATAAAACCATATACTGCCTGTCAACATCAATATACGCTGACAGCTTTGGATAATCTCCCCTTTGTTCATTGATTATTCAAAATGGCGGCAGCCGATAAACGCTTCAAGTTGAAAGATTGAGTGTTGGAAGCCCATATTTGGTCTGAAGTGCAGGTTAGGCAACTTAAAAGACTTCATATTCTGTGGATGTGTGTCATGTTACCTTCGAAATGAAACTGTTTGGTATGTATGAATTTGCCTTGTTACAATTTATGGGAGAGTCTCCCATAAATTGTAACAAGGCAAAGACATGTGAACACATTGTGAGAATTCTCTCATTTAATTTTGATCACTGTTGTTATTAGTTTTGTGCATCGATGCAGCAGTCGGTAAGATATATTCGTTACACAGTTTGTTGGTGGCCTAATATGGTATATATGGTGTCAGTTAATTCCATATTAATATGAAATTAACTGACACCATATATACCATATTAGGCCACCAACAAACTGTGTTACTAATAATATACTTTCTTCTCCTGTTATTGTTCAGTTCTATATTATAATAGAGCCAAAATCCATAGCTTTGCTGAATTCTAATCAAAACTGACTTTTTTTTAAAAAAAAAAAAGTGGAGTATACTGGATTGCCTCTGTCCATCTATCTGTCTAACTTGAACATTCGATAAAATTTCATACAGATATTCACTATCACAAAATCTTTCAGGAGAATCAGCTGGTTTGCTGTTGGAATATTTTTTCTGTGAGTTATGGTAAAGTTTTTGTCTTGTTTGCCTTGTATCTTGGGTTATCGGATCTCTATGAAATTTGGAATGAAGATTGTATATGGGGAAGGCTTTCAAATGAGTCTATAATAATATTTCTTATATTTAACTTTCTAGACTTATCCGTCTTTTTAACTTTGAAAGTTCGCTCTTTGCCTCGTAAAATACCACATTTTCTGTCTGTTTTCTCAGGTTTGGGCTATCGGATTTCTATGAAATTTGGAATGAAGATTGTTTATGGGAAAGGCTTTCAAATGAGTCATGTCTCTGCAGTAAAACAAAGAAAATACATGCAAATCACCTCCCTACTTGTGGCATTATGTCTTTGTTCTATATCTCTTATGTGAATGGTCTGATCATCAGTGGACTTCAGTAACAGGTGTTTCTGGCCTTCACAATTACCTCTGAAGGGTGGGGGTTAAATTAATTTTTTCATGTAAAACAAAGACAATCATTTTGCTGTTTGACTCGTAAAATAGCCAACTTTTGTCTGTCTGCATCGTATCTCTGGTTTGGGTAATCGGAACTCAATGAAATTTGGAATGATCATTCTTTATGGGAAAGTCTTTCACAGTATCATGGTTTATTTCTTCTCTTGCCATTGTTTGGAGGTATGCATCATGGGGGTAGGCACATGGGTATGGCCCACCTTGTTTTTTTAAGTTTGTAAACACCACCACAACCCCATTGCACCGATTCAATGGTTATAATGCAAAACATTTGTATGGACAGTTTTCGAAGCCCAACAGAAGCCATAAGCCTGGTATGCATGTGTGGATGAAACTCCAGATCGACTGCACCCTCGGGGAGAGGTAATACCTTTGTGAGAGGACCCAACCTCCCACACTGGTCCTCACCGGAGGGTTCAACAGACATCAGTCAACGAAGCCACCTCGCCGCTACATGAGACACCTGCCGAGTACCGGAACCTTTTCCTCCTTCAACACGCCTAGACATGTGACAGCCGTCCATATACAGTCACCGAGGGTCGACAGGGGCTTGTTTCCCATACCGTCCCTGCCGGCATTCGAAACCATTTCGTTCGTTTCGTGGATGAAACCCATGATATGTGGATATCCTTTCTCTAGACACTGGGGATTAAATGTGGCAACTGTTTGTTTATTGGGATTTAATGAGTTTCAACAACAAGGGTCACATCATATCTGACAGTTTTACGGGTGGAGAAAGCCTGAGAACACAAGAGAACCACCAAGCAGCTGTCACACTCTCCCAATAACTCAACACTGTATATGCTGAGTTAACAGTGGTTGAAGTGGAGGAAGCCTGAGAACACATGAGAACCACCAAGCAGCTGTCACATTCTCCCAATAACTCAACACTGCATATGCTGAGTTAACAGCGTTTGAAGGCAAGTGCACCACTGACATGCAGTATGCCTTAGTACACAGTTCCTACACATGGGCAATCAGGACACAGTGCAGTTAGTGCTGGTCAAACACAGCAGAACAAAAATTAGTGTCATTGACTACTTGAAAGTACGTCCATTGTATATCGATTTTGAACTGTATTTTTCGGCACATCATGGAAGCAAGGTGAATTTACTGTACAGGATTACAGATCAAGTTATTTATTTATTTATTGGTGTTTAAGGTCACATACTTATGCACAATGGCTAATCGTGACAGTTTTACAGGTGGAGGAAGCTGGAGAACAACCGAGCATCGACGAGCATCTGTCAGCTCCTCAACATTCAATCTCTGTTCAAGCTCCATTCAAGCAGAGTTACAGCGGTTGAAGACATGTGCACCATCGATGTGCAGTATGCCTTAGTACACGTCGTCATCGTGCCCCCATGTAGGCAACCGTGATAAAGTGCCTTGCCCAAGGACACAACACAGGTACAGATCAAGTCAGCAATTGAATAAAAAATCGCGACATCGACGCCGTAGCTGCGACCGGTGGTGCAATCTCACAAAATTCTAAGTTCATCAAGGGCCATAACTCCAAGAAAAATATTTGGAACAACACATACATTGAACAGTGGCTAGACATCAGTAAGATACACTTACATGCCAAATATAAAGTCATTCCATCAAGTATTTTAAAAGTTATTGAGTTTTGAAACTCGTTGGTCACAGACAGACCGACAGACCCACTTATTGAGCTTCTAGTCGCAGCTAAAAATGAAAGGATATATTTGAACTAAATAAATGAACGTATACTGTTTAATTCTTTTTCATACATTCTATTTATTGGGAATCATTATTTAAGTGAAGGTGGATGTCAAGAGGTGATGTATTTAGGGCACATATTTTCACTTCAGCACTCATAAATTGACTACATAGTTCAATTGAAATGAATAAAAAAACCCCCAAGAAGTCCCAAGGGGCTTTAATAGCTCACCCGACAAAGTGGTTCATAGAGGTATTTAGGGTCACATTCAGTTAGACATGGTTCATCAACACTACAAAGGAATGAAATCATGAAAGGCAAATTTTATGGAATAAATCTAAGGAATGGATTTATTTGAACAAAACTTGAATTGACTTATAAGGACCATGCATATAAAACTTGGTTCAATTCGGCCCAGGGGTTTAGAAGTCTATAATGTAAACTTCATGATGGGTGGACGACAGACAAAAAAGTAATCACTTAAGCTCCCCCTGACTTTCAGTCAGGTGAGCTAAAAAGTGGGTAATTACATGGAGAGTAATCGCTTGAATGGACTGGTTTCGTGAAATAATTCATGAGAGGTGAGGGACGTTGTACAAACACGAGTAGTAGTCCCTCGCCTGGAATGAATTATTTCATGTAACCAGTCTAGTCAAGCAATTACTCTTTATTACTTTTCATTATTAACAATAATTGTATTATTTAACCCTTTACCTAACTAACAGCCAAAACCGGCCAGCGCTATTCTAAAAAATTGCCAATTAATTTTCATTATTTTTTCATTTTTTGTTTCTAAAACATAGGTTATGACCTCTCATTAGAACGAGCTCGTTCCAATGAGGGGTCACAACCTATGTTTTTGAGACAAAAAATGAAAAAAATTAGTTATTCAATAATTTTTTTGCAAGTGTTGTCTGCTTTTCATGTTAGGTAAAGGGTTAAAAAAAAAAAAAACAAAAACAAATAACTTGTGAAGTTATCGTTTATAATCAAACCCAGAAATCCCAGTAAATCACACTTTGGAAAGTAATAGAAGTGAAAAAATTTATAATAAAGGGCTCCTTTTTAAAATATATTTCACTTGTATGCATATTTTTGTTTCACTCATTATGAAGGAGCTTCAAAGGCTCATGAACAGAAAACTGTGATAGGACTGAAGAACTATTTTGAAAAGTGTCAAATCGGGAGAAAATCAGCTGTTATCATGGGGGGTGGGAGACTGTGCATCAAAACAGGAGTCTCCCAGCAAAATCAAGAGACTTAACAGGTCTGTTATAGCCCCATATTATATTGAGATTGATATATCCTTAAGTTGATAATTATGTGAGAAAGATTTTTTTTTATTTCTGCATTTTCTGACTGGTCTAACTCTTTTGCACTCAGTGACCTTGTTTACATCTTTGTTACACTGATATATTGTACATATAGCTGTTGATTGTTTAATTGTTTAAATAGGTCAATGACCTTGAACAGAATCCCCCAGAAACTAATAGAACATTGCAGAAACTTCCTCTTCTGGGACATTCTATCTGGTTACTATATGCCGGGCCAGCAGCACACTGGTGGCCTGATTTGTGAACATGGACGGGGTTGCTCAATTGTGATTGATTTATTTCGTATGGTGCGTTTTGGACACAGCTGTACTATGCACATGTTCTTCCTTTCATGTATTGTTCACACATTGACACCAGCTGGTCAAACGCGCAGTGATCCGGATCGTTACGGATTATTTTCTCATCCCTTTGTTCTAATTACCTAGGGGTAATCATTGGTCAAGTGTGTGTAGTATTATTGCGTAATTAGTCCAGTTAATTACAGGTGCACGTGCAAGAGATTCGTCATTCTGCATTCATTCGCAAGTTCATTCAGTGACAAAAATTTTACACCCACCCCCTGCCCCATCATCCGCCACTAAGGGTCTTGTTACTTATCATCTTATCATTGTTGCTTACTACTGTGTTTGTACTTAATTAAGCCTTGTGCAAGGTGCTTCATGTAACACTGAGTAGGTATCAGCCTGTCAGTGGATTTATCTCTGCGTTTTCCTGGAATCTACCAAGGACTTTTATTGGCTAGTGATTCTAGGTAACACTGAATAGGTATCTGCCTGTCAGTGGGTTTATCTCTGCGTTTATCCTGGACTCTTTCAATGACTTTTATTGGCTAGTATTTCTAGTCGGTATACCTATGTTGTGCGCTTTCTTCCGCACGAGGGACTACATGTTAAAAGAGACAACTCATACGCTTTCTTCCGCACGAGGGACTACATGTTAAAAGAGACAAACTCATACGCTTTCTTCCGCACGAGGGACTACATGTTAAAAGAGACAACCCATACGCTTTCTTCCGCACGAGGGACTACATGTTAAAAGAGACAACTCATATAGACATCCAGTAATAGCTAGTTTCTCTAGCTGGTAGATTTTAGATTACATGTACTGTTATATTAATGCTTTGTTAATTGTTAGCATCGGCTACACTGCATTCTATCATTTACTCAATAATAATAAAAAGGGCGGTGTAGCCCGAATCAATCAAACAAAGGTGTATTTCTTTCTGCCCGTCCTTGGTTCACAAATAAAGGTTTGTCAACAGAATTCAAAAACTCATTATTTCAGAAAGCCATTTCAGAAGAACTTATTTTCACAGCAGTTGTTTCCATTAGAGATTATTATTGTTTCAGAGCAGTGCATTTATTATAGAAGCAGTGCTTCTTTGTGAATTTGGAAGATTGATTCCAAAAGAGAATTTTGAAGAGAATTTGTTCGTCTTGGAGAAGAGAATTTATACTTTCTGTGAAACAGAATAATATTTTGTGAAAAGCCAGGATTCTACTGGATTGTTTAGAAATTACCTGTGGCGCCAATACTTCTTGGATTTTTACTCCATTTGAATTTTGCAGAGAATTTTATTATATTTTATTGGAGACTGCTGAAATTTCTAAGTGAAAATTTTATTATAAATCTACGGGATACTGTTTCTGAAGAGACATTCTTGGATTTAATACTACATCTACCAGTTGGTAACTTTCTTCAGAAGATACTTCACCACTGGATTACTGGATTCTGTCAAACTGTACTTTGGACTAATTCTATAATTGATAAGTACCATTGTTTTTTTTATTTTCTGTAACCCAATTAGTGTAAAAGATCTTTGTATCATTTTTTTTTTATATCAATTTTTTTTAATTAAATTTCAGAATAGTTAAATTCATAGTTTTGTTGCTGATTCTCAGATTTCTTTCTGTTACCAGTATCATTAATAATTCCACACCGTAACAGAAACACACCGTAACAGGTCTGCGTCCCATCAGTGATGAATGTTGAAACTTGCAATCTCGAACAGAACAGTTACAGAACAGTCTCCGTGGCAGTAATGTCCACACATACGCTGACCAGGTAATAACTAGAGGTACTGTGAGCAAGCTCACAAAGTGATACCCCCTGAATGTATAAGTTAGATTATCTCCCCTTGGAAATGCCAGAACGGAATTATATTGCTTCATGCACATCTTCATATGGAGTTCTTCCATTGTGTAAAGTTTCATGAAAATTCTTCAAACGGTTTATGAAGAGTTGCGCTTACAAGGATGGACAGACGGTATAAGTTAGATTATCTCCCCTTGGAAATGTCAGAACGGAATTATACTGCTTCATGCGCATCTTCATATGGAGTTCTTCCATTGTGTAAAGTTTCATGAAAATTCTTCAAACGGTTTAGGAAGAGTTGTGCTTACAAGGATGGACAGACGGTATAAGTTAGATTATCTCCCCTTGGAAATGTCAGAACGGAATTATATTGCTTCATGCACATCTTCATATGGAGTTCTTCCATTGTGTAAAGTTTTCATGAAAATTCTTAAAATGGTTTAGGAGGAGTTGCGCTTATAAGGATGGACAGATGGATGGAAGGACAGACGGACGGACGGACGGACGGACAGGGTGATTCCTATATACCCCCCCAAACTTTGTTTGCGGGGGGTATAAAAATCATTATCAGCAAAATTTTAATTAATGAAGTACCAGGTAAAAACAATTTTTGATGATTATTCCTAAAATTAATGTTTGGAATCTAATATTATTGCGTCGCTGGAAATATTGCCGACCCATGGAAAGTGATCAGTCCACGACGGCAGTTACTGAGTACTGTAACTCAAGAAACACACGAAAGATTTTTCAGACTATCTTATTTTCAACTGGACAGCGATGGTTAAAGTGCCTTGAAAAAGAAAACTAGACCAATGAATGAGACAAGACAAAATTTATTTTTGCATAAGACAGCGTGCAGACAATAAATTTCACAATATGCATGATGAATGTTCAATGATTTAAAAAATTAACAATTATTACATTTAAAAAATTTCAGCTCTCTGACCCTCGAAGCGTAAAAGTATTAAATATGGTTTCTAAACATACCTGCGTACACTACCCTTGTTGTTTCTGCAACCACAAAAACCATATCAAGTTCGTACCATTACAACTGACCAAAATTATAACATAATTGGCATTATTAATTACATAAAAAATCTGACTGGCATTTCTAACACTTATGGGCCTAATTCTGACCTTCGATTACTTTTTAACACATAGGAAGAGGTGCCCTAACATGCACTGTTTGGTAAACTCAAAACTTGTTTTCTAAGTACCCTGTCAGTTGTTTCTAGGCAAGTCTTGGCTGCCTCTGTAGGCAGCCAAGACTTGTCTAGAAGCAACTGCAAAGCCACTGGAGTTAAACTTTCAAAGTATATAGAAAATGTATAAAAAAATCTCCAGGGCCTTAAGGGTTTACATAAAAATTATGACACCAGAATTGCAGCTTCACTCCCCCCCTCCCCCCAAGAGATGATTTCTCACACAGACAAAACTAATATTATTCAACAAAGACAGCTGTGAACATGCAAAGTTTCAGCCAACAGACCTCTGGGTTCAACAAAGAGGTCCAAAAGCCAAAACTCTTCTTTTGCTTATTCTTTCCCATAGAATTTGAAATAGACTATGGATGGACAATCCACTCTGTAGGTGTTTTAATGGTAATCCACTCTATGTATTGTAAAGATAGCTTCATCAGCAACAGATGACCAGTCAGACATATGAACTCATTGTGACAATGAAATTGGATTCTTTTAAACTACATACGCTAATTCTACCAAACAATTTTCTTCACCTTCAGCTTTTTCCTCTAATTATACATGTTAACTGGTAGAGTGCTGGAAGCCCATATTTTGGCTTTATTTTAAAGTGCAGGTACAACATACATGTTTCATATTCTGTGGATGTGCTTTGTATTGTCTTTGAAGTGAAACTGTTTAGTCGGTGAGAGTTTGCCTTGTTCCAATTTATGGGAGAGTGCCTTTTGGCGTGTCTCTCGGCGTGTGCCTTTTGGCACTCCCCCATAAATTTTAACAAGGTAGACATGTAAGCAAATTTTGATGACAAAAAATAATTTACCACTGTAGCAGTTAAGAGTAACCTCAATTAAAAAAAAAACAATCAGGATTCAAAGATGGAAAATTATATAAACTTTTAATTTTACAAAGGATTATACATGTATCACAATTACTGTGTGCACTCAACATTACCTGATTCAATAGACATTGAGAAATGTGCTAGATAAACCATGCATGGAATCCGGCATCCATGTAAGAACACATCTGATTTACAAATTAAGCAGTTGAAATTTTTTTTTTTTTTTTTTGATTTCAACAAAACCGTATCATGGGACCCCCTCATTGGAAATTGGAATGAGCTTGTGTAAAACATAAAACAAACCAAGAACATGAACTTCTGATGGCAAAGAAATAATTACAAAAAAAATAAATAAAAAAACCCACCTCCCCACATGCAATTTTACAAAATAAAATGGCCTAAGAAACAGAAGATCTACTTTCTGGAGACTTATTCTTTAAATAAAAAGAAATAAAAATGAAAATCAAATTTGAATCTTTATCGCAACTGACATCGAAGCAAAATTTCACAACCAAACATCTCTCAAACATGGACCCTAAGACTGTAAAAGAATTTTTTGATGTAGCACATCAAAAATTTAGACATTCCACACAAAATAATTATCTTTCGGCTTTAGGGTCCACATCTGAATTAATATTTTGTTTGTAATCACATCAGTGCTTGTAAATCTAGCTGTCTTTCATATGCACATGAATACAAGTAATGTTCATGGACACTCAGTGACAAAACACCAGCACTCACTGTATCTACCAAGCCGTTGAAAATAAACCTCACGGTGGCAATGCATGTTACAGATAATTGCTCATAGTTTGATGAATACCGTTATGATAAAAGCATTTATGGTTGATATAATTAACTAGAATGCACAATTATTTGAAGCCTCAGTAAATGTGCATGACTGTCATAAAACAGTGAATCAATTAACAGAGGCCTTACCAAGAAAACAATAAAACTATACAAACCTGAAGACATCAACACAAATATCTCTTCTATTTACAGGCGTTGTGGTAATTAAACCTTAACCCAACATAAAGCCTGTAACCATCAATTACTATTTAGAAAAAATCGCCATTGCAAGTTTGTTTTCATTTTTTGTCACGAATCATATAAGCTGTGTTTTGCAGGCAAAAAATTAATTTTTTCTTTTTTTGGGGGGGGGGGGGGGGGGGGGGGGGGGTTCAAATGTTTTCTTGCAAATATTGTCTGTTTCAGTTAACCCTTCACCTAATATAGCGGCCAAAAACAGCCAGTAAATTAACCAAAATAATTCTACCACAGCCCAATATATCTCGGATGTTTCTCAATTAAACCCTACAAATATGGATATCATTAGAACAAGCTCGTTGAGCTGGTTCTAATGATATCCATATTTGTATGGGTTTATTGACAATTTGTGAAATGTGTTTGCGAAAAATGTGAAATTTAATTTATTTTTTAAAAATACTGTGTTAGGTAAAGGATTAACTTACAAACCCTCACCACAGTGTAGGAATCTCACAAATATTTTAAATTTTTCAACACTTAGTCTATTACCAAGGACAATTTAACTTATAATATTTTCTCAAGCAAGTACGGGAGTTGACTAATGTTACACTGTCTTTCTTGTCCAAACCATCAAAGTGAAAAAAAACTTCCAACTCACAACAAATTACACCTCTGCAGAAAGATGCAACTTCCTGAGCTTCACAGCTCAGTATTCCCTGGTAATTTTTTTATCTCACATCCTGTTTGAACCGAGGACCATCAGATGTCAGAGGGCAAAGGAAATGCAGGTGCAGCTGAGCCAAGTGTAATGACATTGGGTGGCCAATCTCACTTCACTACTAAACTCCAACAAGAGCCATAACACTCAAAAGAAATACATCTGGCTCGCAATCCCCTCCATGAAAGCACCAAAAATGTTAAATATTAAATCTGAGAAAAAAAAATCTTGAATGTTTTCACTACAAATGGAAATAAATTTTAAGTTCAACAAGGGAAATAACTGTCAAAGAAATACTTGGACACAGCCGATTCGCAGATCTATTCATATTTTTTACCAAAATGCTTCATATTGAATTGGGGAAAAATATTGGAACGGTTTTCATTAAAATATGAAGCCAAGAAACGGAAGTACGAAACAGAACCTATTCCTATATACCCCTCCCACTACATGGTGAGTGATAATTCAGTAAGATATGTACATGTGGTTGATTCATTAAAACTGTTGACTTTTTGGATCAGTGAGTGTCTAGTTGCTAAGCAGTTATAACTAATCACATCATGGCTACATCTTTTGGCAGTCACGACTCCGCCTGGAACCTTGCCAAGGTAATCCAATTACAAAGTGTAGTATTTTATTTCAATAAGATTCAATCTATTAACTGGTAGAGTGCTAAATTATTTTTGGCCATCAAATCTTGTACACATGTCTTTGCCCATTTACAATTTATGGGAGAGTGCCTATGGGCACTCTCCCATAAATTGTAACAAGGCAAACCCTTACAGACTAAATAATATCACTTTAAAGATAATACAAAGCATATCCACTGAATATGAGCCTTCGAGTTGCAGCACCTGTACTTCCAAATAAAGCCCAAATATGGGCTTCCAGCTCTCTACCAGTTAAGTCTTCCTCCTTACTTTATGTTGATACAGGTGTCCAAAGTCTAGTAAGTTTGTACAGGTTAGAATTGTGCCTCCAAGGTTTGGAGATTTCCATGAGTACCAACACCCACATCCCAGAGAGAAGTATACAAACCAAGTTCAGTAAATTAGGTTTGCTAAGAGCCTTTAGCAAACAAAAACTAAGGTAATCAGATAAAACTGAATTCACTTCTTAACTTATAGTTAAATCTCCAGGGTGGAATACAAATCTGGTGCTTGTTCCACTGACATCCCTATTTGAATGGTTTTCTGACATATGTTGAAAAAAATGCCGCTCAGGATCACCGATCCAATGTCGAGTTGTGACAACAGTTCCTCGCACCAAGGCCAACACACCTATGAAGTTTCATGACTCTAGGTTGAACCACTATCAAGTTCTCATCCGGAAACCAATTGTTGCGATATACTATGTTCAAGGTCACTGTGACCTTGACCTTTGACCTGGTGAGTCCAACATCAATAGGGTTCTTCCTCGCACCAAGGCCAACACGCCTGTAAAGTTTCATGACTCTAGGTTGAACCACTATCAAGTTATCATCCGGAAACCAATTGTTGCGATATACTATGTTCAAGGTCACTGTGACCTTGACCTTTGACCTGGTGAGTCCAAGATCAATAGGGTTCTTCCTCGCACCAAGGCCAACACACCTATGAAGTTTCATGACTCTAGGTTGAACCACTATCAAGTTATCATCCGGAAACCAATTGTTGCGATATACTATGTTAAAGGTCACTGTGACCTTGACCTTTGATCTGGTGAGTCCAAGATCAATAGAGTTCTTCCTCGCACCAAGGCCAACCCACCTATGAAGTTTCATGAATGTAGGTTGAACTACTATCAAGTTATCATCCGGAAAGGAATTGTTGCGATTTACTACGTTCAAGGTCACTGTGACCTTGACCTTCGACGTAGCATGTCCAAAATCAATAGGGTTCTTCCTCCCACCAAGACCAACCTACGTATGAAGTTTAATGAATGTGAGTTGAACCACTATCAAGTTATCATCCGGAAACCAATTGTTTACGCCCGCCCCGCCCGCCCCGCCCACCCGCCCGCCAGACATTCACCAAACTATAAGTCGAGTTTGACTTCGTCACAACTCGACTAAAAATACTGTGGAGTTCTGTAACAATTGTGAATTCTGAATTCCCGACGAGGATGGAAAGATTCCAACATCCTTGTAGTGTATGACAAGCCTAATTTCCCAGTAAGCCAATGACTGCTTAACTTGTGCGAGGTTCAACCCTTAAAGACCAATTTCTAACTTTCTTTTTTACTACAATAGAACGTATGCCTCAACACTCTTTTAGTGGGTAAAATTGCAAGTTATGTTCAAAGTCACCTTGGCAGTTGTTTCTGGGAAGGGTTTGGCTGCCTCAATAGGCAGCCTAGACTTGACTAGAAACAACTGCAAAGCCATAGATTGTCAAAGTGTAGCAAAAATGTTTTAACCCCCCCCCCCCCCCCCCCCCCCCCCCCCCCCCCCCCCCACCCCATCTCCCACCTTTAACTGGTTTACTAAATTATTTTCAGTTCTTAAAATTTCTTTGTACGTCTTTGCCCTGTTACAATTTATAGGAGAGTGCAGGCACTCTCCTATAAATTGTAACAAGGCAAAAACTATACCATATAAGATAATATCACTGTAAAGCACATCCAAAGAATATGAAGCCTAAATTTATATTGCTGTATTTATTTATTTATTTATTGTTGTTTAAGGTAACATATTTCTGCACAATGGCTAATCATGACTATGACAGTTTTACGGGTGGAGGAAGCTGGAGTACCCGGAGAGAACCACTGAGCAACTGTCATCTCCCCAACATACCAACTCCACACAAGCAGGGTTTGTATTGGTTGAAGACAGGTGCACCATCGACGTGCAGTACGCCTTAGTACACAATGCCACCATGCCCCCACATGGGCAATGGGGTGAAGTGTCTTGCCCAAGGACACAAAGCGGTTGCCGCAGGTGGGAAAATTTATATTGTGATACCGTCACTAAAGAATAAAGTCCAAATATGGGCATCCACTATTTTACCAGTTAAGGTTAAGTAAGATTGTGACTGGTTCTTTTCCTTTTCTGAAGAAGTCTCAACCCTGTCATTGTTTGCACAATCACTGTACATAATTTTATTAAAAGACAACAGTACTGACATCAGAGAAGGGGCAATATAATCAATATAATTCTTTCAGTAGATAGTTCAGTATAGACAGACCTTGCTTGCTACTACCAACACAATTTTAAATTGGTTTGCTAAAACCAGCACAGTTTAAAATGAAAGGTTCAATGACACTGTAGCTCAACTCGACAAAATTGAACTTGGTAAGTTGTAAGTGAATTGGCAAAATTGAAGATCATTGGTACCAATGTTATTTGGCGAAATTTCAACATAACAGCATTGTGTGTGCACAACGTTAGAGTAATCCATGCATTTTTAAAAGTAAACTGTGAGACTGGGTTCATCGAAGGTCATTGCCAGTGGCAACATTTTTTGACAGATATCGAAGAAAATCGATAGCTCCCATCCAGAGGTAACCCCAAACAAGCATACAAAGTTTCAAAATCTGATCATAAATGTGCCCTGTAAGGCATGCCAAACGAATATATTGATGCCTGATTAAAAACGAAAATCGATAGCTCCCATCTAGAGGTAACCCCAAACAAGCATACCAAGTTTCAAAATGATCCAATAATAAATGTGCCCTGCAGGGTGTACCAAGGGGAAATTTTGATGCGTAACTGCACTAAGTTCATCAAAGGTTGTTGCCAGCGGCAACATTTCTTGGCAGATATCGTAGAAAATCGATAGCTCTCATCTAGAGGTAACCCCAAACAAACATACCAAGTTTCAAACTGATCTGATCATAAATGTGACCTGTGAGATGTGCCAAAGGAAATTGTGGACGTACGTACATACGTATGCCGATGGACGAGAAGTGATGGCAATAGCACAGATTGACTTTGTCAAGTTGAGCTAAAAATCACTCCACAAGTTTGGAGACAACAGTAAATCCTGTATACAATTTCCCCACCTTTGCAAGAATATTTGCAATAAAGTACTTTCAACAGGATACTCCACTTTTTTCAAAATTAGTTGGGAAACATCAACGGCAGAAAAAATTCAACTCAATGACTCAAACCACCTTAGATAAGAGCTTTCAAGAAAATATGTAAACATACATGTAAAACTTGTTTTCAAAAAAGCGACAACGGTGTTAAAAATAAGAGTGGAAGAATTGTAACTGCACATTAACTTGAAAAAAGTAGTACTTATTTATTTATGCCACAGCATCACTTGATGGAGGAAAGTCATTCTGACCATTTTCAGTTTTCATTGGGAAAAACTGAGCATCTTCTGGAATATCTGGTTTAGTGTCTTCTTGATTATATATTTCTTTTCTAGCAGCAGCTGCATCATAACCAGTATCAACGGGCTCTTGTTTAATAGTGACAGGATATTCACCACCATTCTCTTCAGGTTCCCGGTCTTTAGATCTTCTCCTATCTCTACTTCTGCTACGATGTCTCTTTCTGTCCCTATCACGTGATCTACTCCTACGCCTTTCTCTGGATCGACTTCTTCGAGATCTTTTCCTATCAACTCTTTTCCTATCTTCATCTGAAAGTAGTAACAATCATGAAAACTGAGGACCTGAGATTAACTGGATGCTAGTGTTAGAAGCCACCATCAGGATTTTCCAAAATATTAGGGTACAAGACAAAAGCCAACATTTTCCTTCCTCATGTTTCATATTCAGTAAAATGCAAATATTTTATTTATATAAATTTGTTTCACTAAAAATTATTGTAGATTCAGACCACCAAAAATAAAGTTGCCCTCAACCAGTTAACAAGTAATCAAGTACCAGTAAACATTAAAACCTCTTGTAGAATGAAGCCAATAAAGGGCAATAACTCCC
>CM062289.1:11047879-11284232 GCA_031216915.1 Pictodentalium vernedei | reverse complement strand
CATATCAAGGCACAGGCAATGATGATGCCGCCATTAACGCGATCGATGACATCATCAATGAACACCATGAAATCTACCGTGACCCCAAATTCGATAACGAGCCAGAAGACGGGGATGACGATGACCTCGTCACCCCCATCACCAATGACGAAATCATCAACGTCATAAAAAAATGCAAAAATTCCTCCTCACCCAGCGAAGACGAAGTCAGCTACAAAATTCTAAAACAAAGCCCAAACTCCTTAATCCGAAAAACTAAACAAACTGTTCAACGCATGCCTCACCCATGGCTACTTTCCCAAATGTTGGAAAAAAGCCATCGGTGTCATGATACCAAAGCCTGACAAGGACCCCTCCGATCCACCAGCTGCCGCCCAATCAGCCTCCTCAGCTGCATTGGTAAGACATTCGAACGAATCCTTACCAATCGGTTCAGGGGGCACCTTGAAAACATCGATTTTTTCAATAAATGGCAAAGGAGCCTATAGAAACCGGAAAGAAGGCATCGAACATGTCTACCGACTAGTCACCCAAATGAAAATCGCTATCAACAATCAGCAAATAGGCGCGGCAGTCCTGTTAGACGTCGAAAAAGCATTTGACTCCGTCTGGCACAATGGAATGCGCTACAAATTATCAAAAATGAAACTCCCCAAGAAATTGCTCAGATTTACTATCCTCTTTCCTTGATGATCGCGAAATTAAAGTCAGAGTGTTCAATGAAATGTCTGACAGTGTCCCCCTCGAAGCAGGCACCCCCAAGGATCCGTCATAAGCCCCCTCCTTTACATCTTCTATGTAAATGACCTTAACTTCTCCGAGGATCGTGTTCAAGTCTCCCAATTCGCGGAGGATAAGGGCCTCTGGGACTCTAACAATACGGCCAATCTACTCCAAAAAACCCTGCAACGCGCTCTCGACGACCTAGAACAATGGCGTGCCAAATGGGAGAATTAAGCTAAACGCCAATAAAACCCAACGAATCACCTTTACCTGCAAGAAAAATAAACGTGATTTTGACCTAAAACTTATGGATAACACCCTCCCAGAATGCAAAGAGGCGAAATTCCTGGGCATCACCATTGATAAAACATTGTCCTTTAACAAACACACCGACGACATGGCGAAAAAGCCACCAAACGCATTAACTTATTAAAAATGCTAAAGGGAACTTCATGGGGAGCCAACCAGTCCACCCTACTCAAACTATACAAAGCCTTTGTGCGCCCAGTACTCGAATACGGTGCAATCATACTAACTGACCTCAATCAAACTAATATGGGAAAACTCCAGAAGGTCCAAAATCACGCGCTTAGAGTGGCCCTCCGCGCCCCATGGGACACACCCATCAAAACACTCCACGACAGGGCCGATATCCCCACTATTAAAGACCACCAAGCCACCCTGGCCGCGAAACATCATGACCGGTTAGCGACAGCGAACTAATCTCCGAACTTGGAACCATTTGCGAAAGCCGACAAAAACCCAAAAATTGCAACCAAACTAAGACCGCTCGAATAAAAACTAGGGAATGACAAGGCAAACCAACAGGCAGAAAACAGCTTAACTGTGGCCTTCTACCAGAAAGGGCTGCCTTCACCGACTCAAGTAAAACTACATCAGGATTAAATACTGTTTAAAAACTAAATAAATAGGGAATAAGAATGTGAATAAACAGGGAGAAAAACAGCTTAACTGTGGCCTTCTACCAGAAAGGGCAGCCTTCACCGACTCAACTAAAATTACATCAGGATTAAACATTGTTAAAAAACTAAATAAATAGGGAACGAGAAGGTAAATAAACAGGCAGAAAAACAGCTTAACTGTGGCCTTCTACCAGAAAGGGCTGCCTTCACCGACTCAACTAAAAGTTACATCAGGATTAAATACTGTTTATAAAAACTAAATAATAAATAGGGAACGATTGGGGTCCCAAGCACGAGAGTATGTTACTGCTCTTACGAATGTAAAGATTCGTGCATTTCATACTCTCCCCCATAGCGACAAGCACACACACACACACACACACACACACACACACACACACACAGCAGAATACCACACGGGGGGGGGGGGGGGGCAAGCACGAGAGTATGTTACTGCTCTTACGAATGTAAAGATTCGTGCATTCCATACTCTCCCCATAGCGACAAGCACACACACTGCACAATACCACACGGGGGGGGGGGGGGGGGGGGGGCTGGGTCCCAAGCACGAGAGTATGTTACTGCTCTTACGAATGTAAAGATTCCTGCATTTCATACTCTCCCCCACATACACAGCAGATACCACAAGGACACGCAACTAAAGAGGTGCTACTTTTATCTTTACAGTTTACATATTCTAATGAAAACTAATTCTACCTTCTTCTTTTAAGCAGGTACACAGAATATGTTTTTTTTTACCAGCACCAAGCAGTGTGTGTGCTTGTCGCTACAGACAGTCTAACCGTTATGGAAACAGTCACCCCCACGGTTCCTGAACATCCCTCCGCTCCATCCCTAAAAGTGGTCAACCACTTTAAGGGAGGCGAGCGCTGGTCCTACGTCCCGCCTCTGCCCCTTTTTGTAAGCGCATTGCGCATCTTTTTAGTCCCAACCCAATGGGATTACAATGCAGGCCTGCCCCGAACCAGGGACTGGGAAGTTCGGGTCTTCTTCTTGGTGGTCCCCGAAAGCGGTCGTTTGTTGTTTCCTTCAAAAGACATCCTATCGAACAGAGACAGCCTGAGGCAGATATACTTGCCAGTGATGGCCATCACGCAATATCATCTCCGAAGGTGGCAGACTATACCTGCCTGAAAATCCAGACCAACTGCACCCTCGGGGAGAGGTAGTACCTTTGTGAGAGGACCCCAACCTCTCACACTGGTCCTCACCCGAGGGTTCAACCGACATCAGTCAAAGAGACCATCACGACGCCGCAACCGGTGACACCTGCTGAGTACCTGAACCTGTTCCTCCCTCAACACGAGTAGACATGTGGAAATTAGTCACTTACAGTCAACGAGGGTCGAAAGGGGCTTGTTCCCCATACCGTCCCTGCGCGCCTCGGCGCGTTAAACCATTCCATTCGGCGTCTTGATGGACTTTCACGTCCTTCATTCACGTCAGTGAAGACGATATTAGCCGTGGAGAATCGTCTGTTGTAATCGCATAAATATAAAAATCACTATTTTCAAAGTGAAATGGAAACATTAAAACAAAACCACAATTGCAATATTTTTATAGAATCAAATAATTTAAAGTTTACTTTTTTCCGAATGATGTACTCGGAATGCATGCTATTGATGGTTAATATATATTTTTTAACTTTAAAGCTACCGCAGGTCAGCCTTTTTTCATAAATTCATTAGGAAATGCACACAGATAAAATAAGATATTTAAAACAAAAATGGAAACATGAAGAATTTTGTCTAGCAATAAGTATTAAACATCACTTTAAAGAGGATGCCCTAAACTGTTTGACCATATGTACGCGAATTTTATTGAAAAGCAAATATGGATGAAAAAATGAAGTTTTATTGCTTTCTCCCATTGACCTCTCTATAGTAAATTGGACAATGAAGATAGCTCTGTTTTTTCACGCATGCGCAACTAGGGGGGATAGAAATAGTTGTAACATGGCGCAAAACGTTTGGAAGCTTTGAATCTTGCAATAACCTTCAACAATGTTTTATTTTATGGTAGAGTGAGACGTGGCTGATACAAATTGGTCTCACCACCGACATGGAATTATAAAGATAGTCTCAGTTTATTTTCAATGAAATTAGAGAACCAAAGTGTAGGTTTGGGTACCAGGATATAAGGCCTCGCCTCACGTAAAATTGGATCGCGTTATATATGTGGGGTCAACTGGAATCACGGGTTACAGTTAAAAAGGTCAGTGGTGCCGTGTGCATTCGGGGCATGAGGTGGCGGGGGAGTTCCGGTAAAAAATGGCAAGTTGCATAATTTAATCACCTACTGGATGAAAATTTTATGCAGGTGGCTGGGTTGTGCCCTACAGCAGGGGAAACTCAAGAGTCCGAAGATTTCCCGTATGATAAAAGTCGCAAGAAGAAACGCAGGTAAAGAGGGCGCGTGTTTAGATACCAGTCTCAAAAAGTCGACTGGCTCGACTAGAAGACCAGGTGGCTGTCAGATGTTTGGGCCCGATGTATAAAGTCGGTAGAACGGCATGTTGTTTGCCCCGAGTCCTCGCGTATTAAAACGAATGGGCAGTAGCAGTACAGTGTCACATGGGGTAAAGCCATGATAAGGCCCATTTGGCTGGTGCGCAATTCTATAGTCACGATTGAGTCAAAGAGGCATTAAACTAGAGTGACGTCGCAAAAGAGCGAGCGTCGTCAGGACGAGAGGACGGCTGTGCACTGTGAATGTTCCAGCCATTGTGACAACAGAGGTGTGTGTGTGTGTGTGGGGGGGGGGGGTGTTACAGTGTTATATTGGGGGAAAACGGGCTACGGAAAGAAGCCGTTGTGCAATAGCTTCGATAAAAGCATAGGGTCACTACATTAGGGTCGAGCTGTATTTTAAAGATCCATAAGCCCCAACGTAGTTAAAGCCCTACTAATCGATAGACGACATCTTGGAAAATCCAACGAAAATCCAACGGATTTCTTAGCGTAAATAAAACGTTTCCTGTGGCCATGGACCTTCTTCAGAGACCCTTACCATGGGCATGGGGATACACGTGGGCTCCTAGCCCTATACTGTACCAACACATACCGCTCTACCACTATACAAGGTCTGTACCAAGTCAAATAAGCCTTGAAATCCCATTCTAATACCATATCCGATAGTCGTGAAGATTTTATTTGCACAGTCGCGTACGAAAGGATGATGGTTTGCACAGATGATGGAACTTGCAAATCCTTTTCTTAAATTGCACAAGTGCAACATGAAGCGGGTAGGAGGCGGACAAAACACCCCCAAACCACCTTTATTTGCACCCAGGTGTACATGTACGCCATTTTGCGTGTGTGTGTGTGGGGGGGGGGGGGGGGGGGGGGGGTATCAAGGCTTGTATAACAGTAGTATGTCGCGTACGTTTCGAGGGTAGGTTGCAGGACCTCGGTGCAGGACCTCGGAAGTGACGTCATGTCACGTGACCTAGTGGCGCCATGTTGTGTTGTCATGGTAACCCGCGTGAGCGGCCATGTTGTGACGTCATCTCCATAGTGATACATGGTGTGAGAGCGCATGCGCAGCGCGTGTTGTTAGGGTGATACGTGTTTCCGTCGTCCATTTTGTATACTGGAGGTCGCCATCTTGGTTTCTATGGTAGCACGTGATTGCTATGTTACCCAATTGTTCTGCAATAAGACGGGGTATGTTTTGAGAGTGTGTTCGATTGTAGAAGAGTAAATCTAATTACCACAAACAACCCGACAATCCCTCCAAATCACCAAAATCCACCCGAAATCACCGAAATTGACTTTATTTCCCCAATTTATCGGCTTAGCACGTAGTGCTATAGTACGAAGGGGTACAAGGGGGTGCATTCGATTGAACAGGAGTAATGTTCTGGCTTAGAATTCTCCCAGAATCCCTTTTTGGATCCCTATCGCATGACGTTTTTCCCATTAAAAGACAGGTTCCTTTGGTAATTACCCAGAATTCTCCGCTTCTATCTATATATGCAATAGTTTACGTCTATCTGGCCATGTTCCTTTGTTCTAGAGTATACTCCAGTAACGTAGAAGAGCCTATTAGTTGGAACAGCTTTGCTTATTATTATTATTTTTTTTTTTTTATTTGGGTTTAACGACACATTAACAGCCAGGGTCATATCATGTCGGTGACAGTTTTACGGGTGGAGGAAGCCGGAGTACCCGGAGAGAACCACCGAGCAACGACGAGCAGCTGTCAGCTCCCCTACATCGTAACTCTGAACTCTGCACCGCGGCACGGGCAGGGTTAGATTGGTTGAAGAAATGTGCACCATCGACGTGCAGTACGCAGCGTCATCGTGCCCCCATGTAGGCAAGCGGGGTGAAGTGTCTTGCCCAAGGACACAACGCGGTTGCCGCGGGTGGGATTCGAACCGAGGACCTCTCGGCTTACAGCCCTCACCTCTACCTACTGAGCCACCGCGCCCCCTTTGCTTATTATTACTATATTTAGCTATTCTAGTCTATTCTTGTTAGTTCTGACCCTATTCCAAGTACTCTTGTTGTTTCATTTATCTAGATTATAACTAACCAATCAGATTGCTTGATTTCCCATAACCTGTATGCAGAGTTATCTCCCTTCTGCATAAAAAAGCCTATATCCAATGGCAATATCCCCAGGCACCCAAATTTTAACACCACTTTTTTGAAAACACCAGTGGCTATAGAATCCATTTTCTGTCATATGTGCTTATGTGAAAAAGCTCAATGTGACACAATGTGCCCTAGCACAAAGGCACATGCTTTATGTGCCGATATGTGCTTATGTGAAAAGGCACAATGTGACACAATGTGCCCTATCACACAGGCACATACGGGTATTTGAGGATACCTATGGCCTGGTATTGTATTATTTGAGGATACCTATCGAGGATACCTACTGGAGAATCCCTTTTTGTCATATGTGCTTATGTGAAAAAGCACAATGTGACACAGTGTGCCCTAGCACAAAGGCACATGCTTTATGTGCCGATATGTGCTTATGTGAAAAGGCACAACGTGACACAATGTGCCCTAGCACATAGGCACATAAGGGTATTTGAGGATACCTATGGCCCAGGTATTGTATTATTTGAGGATACCTATCGAGGATACCTACTGGAGAATCACTTTTTGTCATATGTGCTTATGTGAAAAGTCACAATGTGACACAATATGCCCTATCACATAGACACATACGGGTATTTGAGGATACCTATGACATGGCTACGTATTATTTGAGGATACCTATTGAGGATACTAAATTGAGGATACCTATGACCTGGTATTGTTGGAGGATACCTGTAGTAGAAACCTTACATCTGTGTACTTCTGTTATTCTGCCCCATATTTCACCCATTACTTCCTAGCTATGCCTTCGCTCAAACCTTCAAAATGTTCAATCAGTGTATAGATATAACACATTCCGTAATTGAGATTCCCAGCCGATT
This sequence comes from Pictodentalium vernedei, assembly GCA_031216915.1. NCBI lineage: Eukaryota > Metazoa > Mollusca > Scaphopoda > Dentaliida > Dentaliidae > Pictodentalium > Pictodentalium vernedei. The sequence continues at coordinate 11,277,128 of CM062289.1, read as the reverse complement.
CCGTAAAATATGGATTCCGTGTTTTTACATAAATTATCGGGGGTATTAAAGAAACTTTCTATATTAGTATTAACGTGTATAATACAACATAATGATATAGTTTGTTGTATAACTGAGAATTTGTGTTTATTATGATAGATTCCGGACACTGAGTTCCGCCACACATTCTCAATTTTTTAGTCTACCCAACCTAGCCAGCGTCTGACACGAACTATAACATTGGAGAGTTTTGTTTGTTTTCCCCTCTGTTGCAAATGTTTCACGTATACAATAATTTTTGGCTTTGTGTGTGAATACTGCATATTAAAATCTTTTACTATGACTGCGCGTCCATATCATTACAAGAAAGTATAACAGGTTGTACACGAGAAATTCCCGAAAGCTGTTGAAGTGACAATTAGTATTTCCAATGGATTTTACGTTCAAAACAATTGCGTGTAACTAACATAGAAATATGGTTAGTAACACCCTAGTAATATTTATGAAGCAAGCGATGTCTAAGGATTATTTTGGTATATTACTTATTAGAAAGCATTACCAAATAATGAAACGCCAATACATTTAGTTAGTGTCAACGATGAAACACGAATGCCTGGAACCGAAAGAAATTTCTGCTTCGATACTCGCAAGTAAACAAAGACTTTCTTAGACGTCCGTCAGGAGTTTATAAAATAACGCTGGAAGCGTTCGTCGGGCTACCTTGAATTATTATGGATAGATTACCAATGGAAATTCAAGGAAAGATTTACCGAATGGTGGTTCGTATGAACCACCATTCGGTTATGGCAGGAATTAGAGGGGGATGGCGGGACTGGGTCTTTAGGACCCAGTCCTATGAAAATTTCCAGAAGCGAAATCTTAACATAACAAGCCAATGCGTTTCCCAAGGGGAAGCCAATTTGGGCAGCGATCATAGATCGCTGCCCAAAGCCCTTTTTAGGGCCGCATCAATAATATAAAGATAGACCCATTGCCCACATTCAAAAGTATTCAGGTCACCACAGTGGTGTTCCGATTACTTTTTAAGCCTGGTCACGTATGATACCCTTTCCGTCGGTCACCCATCTTTTTGACCTAAGAAAGAAGAGGTACTGTGAAAAACATCACTTTCGTTAGTAAAAGACCCCAGGCAAAACTGAATCATTCTCTTAACATACAACCATGTAGGAGCTAAAGTAGTTATTGGGGGTTAACAACACTTTCAACAACCAGGATCACATCGTATAGGATTGAGCGGCCTGTAGTTCACAATGGAGGGTAGAATTTTTCGATAATTTATGTAAAAACACGGAATCCATATTTTACGGAATGGGGTAGGAATCTCAATTACGGAATGTGTTATATGTATACACTGATTGAACATTTTGAAGGTTTGAGCGAAGGTATAGCTAGGAAGTAATGGGTGAGATATGGGGCAGAATAACAGAAGTACACAGATGTAAGGTTTCTACAACAGGTATCTTCCAACAATACCAGGTCATAGGTATCCTCAATTTAGTATCCTCAATAGGTATCCTCAAATAATACGTAGCCATGTCATAGGTATCCTCAAATACCCGTATGTGTCTATGTGATAGGGCATATTGTGTCACATTGTGACTTTTCACATAAGCACATATGACAAAAAGGGATTCTTCAGTAGGTATCCTCGATAGGTGTCCTCAAATAATACAATACCTGGACCATAGGTATTCTCAAATACCCGTATGTGTCTATGTGCTAGGGCACATTGTGTCACATTGTGCCTTTTCACATAAGCACATATCGGCACATAAAGCATGTGCCTTTGTGCTAGGGCACATTGTGTCACATTGTGCTTTTTCACATAAGCACATATGACAAAAAGGGATTCTCCAGTAGGTATCCTCGATAGGTATCCTCAAATAATACAATACCAGGCCATAGGTATCCTCAAATACCCGTATGTGCCTATGTGATAGGGCACATTGTGTCACATTGTGCCTTTTCACATAAGCACATATCGGCACATAAAACATGTGCCTTTGTTCTAGGGCACATTGTGTCACATTGTGCTTTTTCACATAAGCACATATGACAGAAAATGGATTCTATAGCCACGGGTGTTTTCAAAAATGTGGTGCTAAAATTTGGGTGCCTGGGGATATTGCCATTGGATATAGGCTTTTATTATGCAGAAGGGAGATAACTCTGCATACAGATTATGGGAAATCAAGCAATCTGATTGGTTAGTTATAATCTAGATAAATGAAACAACAAGAGTACTTGGAATAGGGTCAGAACTAACAAGAATAGACTAGAATAGCTAAATATAGTAATAATAAGCAAAGCTGTTCCAACTAATAGGCTCTTCTACGTTACTGGAGTATACTCTAGAACAAAGGAACATGGCCAGATAGACGTAAACTATTGCATATATAGATAGAAGCGGAGAATTCTGGGTAATTACCAAAGGAACCTGTATTTTAATGGGAAAAACGTCATGGGATAGGGATCCAAAAAGGGATTCTGGGAGAATTCTAAGCCAGAACATTACTCCTGTTTAATCGAATGCACCCCCTTGTACGCCTTAGTACTATAGCACTACGTGCTAAGCCGATAAATTGGGGAAATAAAGTCAATTTCGGTGATTTCGGGTGGATTTTGGTGATTTGGAGGGATTGTCGGGTTGTTTGTGGTAATTAGATTTACTCTTCTACAATCGAACACACCCTCAAAACATACCCCGTCTTATTGCAGAACAATTGGGTAACATAGCAATCACGTGCTACCATAGAAACCAAGATGGCGACCTCCAGTATACAAAATGGACGACGGAAACACGTATCACCCTAACAACACGCGCTGCGCATGCGCACTCACACCACGTATCACTATGGAGATAACGTCACAACATGGCCGCTCACGCGGGTTACCATGACAACACAACATGGCGCCACTAGGTCACGTGACATGACGTCACTTCCGAGGTCCTGCACCGAGGTCCTGCAACCTACCCTCGAAACGTACGCGACATACTACTTATAACCGTGGGGATCGACCGTCGATATCTGCTGTGAAACAATGGTGTTCAACTGATGACTCGGAGATCAATTAAAGATGATAACAATTTAATAGTGAATCTGGTATTCCAAATATCTCACAGTAATCAACATTTAACAATCGGACTTGTTGGATATCCGAACAATTTTACAGCAATAGCTCATGGGATTTCCCAATAAAATGAAGCAGAGTAACGTTTGGAAATCCAAACTATAAATGAATTCTTACTTGTGATCAAGGCAAAATATATACAATATAATAAATGCGTCATGTCATAACAAGTTTACTTGAAAAAAAGATTAAAGTAAGCTTTCACTTGGTCTTAATGATCTGCCTTATTAACTTAGTGAATAGAGCTTAAATAAACAATGGAGGAAAACAATGAACAGAGGCAACTTGTTAACAACTTCTATAAGAGAGGCTTGCTGTCACACGACGAATGAAGAAATATGCCAAGTTTGAAACAATTGAAATTAAATTGGACAAAATGCGAATATTAGATTTTGAATGCAATATAATAACAGTAAATTCGTGTTTTTGATTCAAAAGTTTATCATGGTCTGTACACGCTCCGGTGATACTTGTACGGACAACGAAAACACCATTCTGAAAATTTCTGCTGTAACATTTTCAGATAAGGGCTCTTTGACGAGATCCTTACACCCCCCCCCCCCCCCCCCCCCCAAATCCCCAGTTACATGACTTCTGCAATAGCGATTCCGTGTAAGAAGTCTTTCGGTTCTACCACTTTCCTACAATAAAACGCAATCAATCAGATTACTAAACTGTTACAGCAGATCATTTGTCTGTTTATTGAGGGTTACGACACTTTCGAAGGTCAGGCTCATATCGTGCCAAGCAGTTTTACGAATGGAGGAAGCCGGAGTACCCAGAGAGAACTATCTCACAGTGACAAGTAACTGCTAGACTCTCCAACGTACTAACCAGACACAAGCCAGATGAGCATTGGTTGAATGCACGCGTGCCCTATGCGAGCAGTTTGGATTAAGTGACTTGCTCAGGGTCACAGCGCAAGTGACATGGACCACTTTCGAACTGTAGACCTCTCGATCATAAGTCCGACGCGTCAGTCAATGGGCCGCCGCGCTCCCCATTAGTTGGTTTTAAAAGATTACTATAACAGATCATTAATTGGCTGAAAAAGATAAGGCCTACTTAATCTGTTACTGTATAACTGAATAAAAACTGTTAAAACAGGTTATTAGTTGGTTATAACACATTACTAATCTGTTAAAACAAATGTAATGGATTGATTTTACTTCAGCCACTAAGGTGGGGGTTGGGGGGGGGGGTTGGACGCCTCCACTCGGAAGTTCTACGGGCTTTCCCCAGAGCGTTCATAACGATATCAGGTAATACAACATGATATTTACTTACAGAAAAGAAGGGAGATGGCTTCTAACTACGCGGATCGTTGACGTCTCGTCGGTGTAGTTATCTCTTATCAGGCCACTTAATTTATTTAGCTTGGGGTGTGCACAGGTCGAAAATCTCGAAGCGTCTGTCCCACAATGCCAAAAACTCGGCTATAAATACCACTTGTGACGTCACGGATCCGCGCTGCCAGGAACCTCACAAAGATACAAGGCGAATCCACCACCGCACAATGCGGAACTGTTAGATCAGAGTGTGGGAGTGCCGAAGGCAGATGCACAGAAAGTACATCACACAACCCACGCCTCCGACCAATGCGTCCCTCATTGCCCGACAGGGAGTCACAAATGAACGAAGCGAATGATAGGCCGATTAATCTCTCTGGCCTGCAAACAACTGCTCAAGGCCTTCTGTATCTACCATTACTTCATCTGTGACTTCACGCCGAATTCGCCGTTGATTTCCTTCAATGGTCTCGGTAATCCGTATCCAGGTCAACGGTTGCAGGTTTGCTTGGACGCCAACATACACTACTTCTTCTGGGACAGTTCCTTTCGTCGGAGATCTGGCCCCTACTAGGTCCAGCAAGGATGACGCAGCCTCGGCTACTGTCTCTTCTGTTGCAGAGAGATCTACATCCAATTCTGTCCCCAAGCTTGTAGAGCTTCCCATCGATGACGCGGGACTCTGACTTATCATCCGCACCAGGTCCTTCCCTGCAGGCTTTCCACGATGTGGCGCCGTGGCCTGAGCTCGACGCCTCTTCCTTTCATGTTTGAATGTGGCTAAGTGACGTTTCCAGTTGGACATCTTAGACGTCGAGAAAGGACAACAACGACAGACTTGCATCTTCAGCTCCCCTCCGAGCTCGTCTCTGTCTCCTCTGTCTCTGGTCGTATCTCCTTTCACATTGGTCTTCTTTTCTTCGAAGCTCTCTTTGCTCTTTCCTGCATCGTCGAGCCACTCAACCCCTCTGTATTCTGTCTTCTTTGCTGTCCTTTCAGCTCTTTGCTCTCCCGTCTTCTCCCCCCCTACTTTCCACCTTGTCCTCTCTTTGACCTTCCATATTCTCTGTCCTACGTTCTCCTATCTTCCCTTTTTGCTGTACATCCTGATGACCTTCTTTCTTCAAACCCACAGCTAAGACGCTCTTCGGTCGCCGATCGGATGTCCAAGGCTTGTCACTATGGTAATATCTTCTTCTCGTGCTCTCGTCTTCTTCCATGAAGGCTCTCGACTCCCATCCCTACTTTCTGTACTGACTCGTCCTCGCTGTCGCCCTCTAACACTTCCCCTCGTTCGCTCTCTGTTCTGGCGCCCCCTCTCTCTCCGATTTCTCCATTCTTCATACCTCGACCTGTTCTTACCAGTCCATGTCTTTCTGTAGTCTGTTCTGTGACTCATACTACGCTCCATTTTATCTGACAATACAAAAGTACACAAACCATTTTGAGTTATGGGTTTAGAACACAGTTCTATGGAAGTCGAAACGCGGCAGACATACTGGTCCAAATAGGGAGGCCTCCTAATTGGCCGCCCGACCCATGACTCCTTCTTAAACCCCATTTGGGTCAATGGATCGCCAAAGGGAACATCGGGGACACCACTATCCTCGACGTCTTTCGATACACCGCTCAGTGCGTTATCTTCTATGAACCCGTCACGCCCATCCGAATGATCACTTTTGCTGCGCCTTAGCCTATCGACGTGGACAATCTGCTTCTTCTCAGAACGTCTATCACATATCTCAAAGGTTACATCAGATACCTTTCTTGTTAGCTCAAAAGGACCCTTCCAGAATTGTTGGAACTTTCTAGGTATGCCTGCTGTCCTTACTGGAGAAAACAGCCAAACAAAGTCTCCAGGTGATAGTTTGTCACTTCCCAAATGATGGTCATCGTGATTCTTTTGGCGTTTCAGTTCGCCATTTAAATGTGTTCTGGTAAAGGCATGAGCTTCTGTCAAGCGTTCAGTCATACTTTTGCACCAGTGGCGAAAATCTTCAAAGCTGTCGGGACAGGGTGCGCCATATTGTAGGTCCAAAGGTGTGTTCACTTCTCTCCCGAACATCAAATAGTTGGGCGATAATCCTGTAGTTTGGTGCGTCGTCGAGCGATACGCGTACATAACGTAAGGCAGATGCTCATCCCAGTTGTCTTCTTTCTTCTACACATACGCTGACAACATGGACTTTATCGTTCGGTTGGATCGCTCTACCTGGCCATTCGATTGTGCATGGTAGGGAGTCGTTCTTGTCTTATGTATATCCAGCAGGCGGCATATTTCGTGGAAGAGTTGACTCTCGAATTGCCGACCGTGGTCCGAATGAATCTGTCTGGGTGGACCAAAACGTAGGAAAAACTCCTCTACCAACAATTTGGCGACCGTGTTAGCCTCCATATCTCGCATGGGATATGCTTCAGCATACTTAGTGAAATAGTTCGTATCTACGAGTATATACAAATTTCCACTCTTTGTTCCTGGCTCCATAGGACCCATAATATCGCATGCGACTCTCTCCAGAGGTGCCCCGGCAGCAAATGAGTCGAGTGCCGCCCTTTGCTTTTGATTGTGCATGGTAGGGAGTCGTTCTTGTCTTATGTATATCCAGCAGGCGGCATATTTCGTGGAAGAGTTGACTCTCGAATTGCCGACCGTGGTCCGAATGAATCTGTCTGGGTGGACCAAAACGTAGGAAAAACTCCTCTACCAACAATTTGGCGACCGTGTTAGCCTCCATATCTCGCATGGGATATGCTTCAGCATACTTAGTGAAATAGTCCGTATCTACGAGTATATACAAATTTCCACTCTTTGTTCCTGGCTCCATAGGACCCATAAAATCGCATGCGACTCTCTCCAGAGGTGCCCCGGCAGCAAATGAGTCGAGTGCCGCCCTTTGCTTTTGCATCTTAATTGGAGCGCACACAACACAAACCCCCACATATTCCTCCACATTGTTCATGCCGGGCCAATAGTAGCCCATCTTCAAGCGTTCGGTTGTCTTTATTACTCCCAGATGGGCACTGGTGTGGGGGCCATGTGCCTGTCGTACTAATTCCATCCTACTTCCGCTCGGAACCACCACCCTGCAGCGAGAAACATGCCCCTCTTTTTCATCCACTACCACCAGTACATCCCACTGCAACTGCAGTTGTGACCATTTCGTCCAGAGTTTTTTTTACAAATGTACTTCTGGGTGACGCTTCTTTCCATGGTGGGCGTTCCGGCAACTGCATCCATTCCAGAACTTGGGAAATATCACTATGAGCAGACTACAATTCCCCGATGACTTCAGTATCCAAGTTAATCAAGTTCACCGTCCTAGCATGGTTTTTCCGGTGTACCCTTTCTTCTTTCCGGCCACATTGTACGCATGGTTCCCGCGATAACGCATCGGAGTTCCTGTGAACTCGACCAGGGCGATGTTCTATCTTAAAATCGTACATAGACAGCTGCTCGAGCCACCTAGCGAGCTGCTCCTCCGCATTCTTAAAGGTCATTAGCCAACGAAGAGCCCCATGGTCGCTTCTCACCAAAACTGCCTACCATACAAATATGTTTTGAAATGTTTCACAAAGTGTACCACGGCTAGAAGCTCCTTCCTGGTTGTGCAATAATTTTTTCCGCCTTGCTCAACGTTCGACTGCCATACGCTATCACCCGCTCACGCCCATCTACCACCTGCGACAACACAGCCCCTATCCCGGGCTGACTGGCGACCATGTCCAGGACACACGGGAGTTTAGGATCAGGGTATGCGAGAACCGGAGTTTCTGTTAACCTTCTTTTCAGCTCCTCCAAAGCCAATTGGCAGTCATCATTCCACTTGTAAGCTCCTTCTTTAGATGCGAGCTTATGCAAAGGAGCTGCAATTTGGGCAAAGTCCGGGACGAACCGGCGGTAATATCCGCAGAGGCCCAGAGGCTCCTCAGCTGAGTGGTATTGGCAGGAACAGGGCATTCTCTGACAGCGGTGGTTTTTGATGGGTCTGTCGACACTCCCTGTGAGGAAACGATGTGCCCTAGATATTCAACCTCGTGTTTAAAAAAATGGCATTTATTCGGTTTGAGTTTCAGCCCTGCGCCCCTTAATCGTTCAAACACTTTTTCTAACCTAGTCAAGTGCTACTCAAAAGTCTTCGAAAATATGAGAATATCATCTAAATATACCAAACACGTCTCGTGGTTGAGTCCGGCCAAAACTGACTCCAACAGACGCTCGAAGGTTCCGCAGGCATTACATAACCCAAAGCTCATGACTTTGAACTGGAACAGCCCCCTTTGTGTCGTGAACGCTGTCTTAGGTCTGTCTTTGGGCTCCACTTGGACTTGTCAATAACCGGACATTAAGTCTACTGCCGAAAACCATGTAACTCCTGTTAACGTGTCCAAAGTTTCTGCTATGTGGGGGATCAGATAGGCATCTTTCTCTGTTACTCCATTTAGCGCACGGTAATCGATGCAGAATCGTAGAGAGCTGTCCTTCTTCTTGACAAGTACCACAGGACTTGCCCAAGGACTGGTGGATGGTTCTATGATATCTCTCTCTAACATGTCCTGGATGATATCTTCCATTTCCTTCTTGTGATGGAGTGCTACTCTCTGTGGTTTCTGTTTAACAGGGGTCGCATTGCCGGTCTTAATTGTATGCTTTATTTTGTCAGTACATTCCAAGTCTGACGACGACTTCGCAAATCTTTGCTCATTCCGCAATATTAGCTCTCTGAAACTGTTCTGCTGTTAAGTCTTGTGTTGAATCATTCCACATATCTTGCAAATAACTGGGTAGGGTATTTCTCGACATCCTGGAGTCACCTTGCCGATCATCTCTCTTAATCTCGAATGAATGTAAATTCCCAACTGTTGTATCTTTATGCAGCACTTGGGTTACTTTGGTTGGGTTCAACAGCTGAACTGGAACCTTTGTCTCATTTTCTTCAATCCGAACCAATGACTTAGCTAACAGAACCTGGTGTTTTTCTGCAAGTGTTAGAGTGGGCTCTACAAGTCCTGCTCCATGTGTTGGCTGCGGTTTGCAGCCATGTTGTAACCACTTCATGCCTAGGTGGAACACTAATTGTCTCTGCTAAAGTTATTCGGCAAACACCAACAGGCCCTTCCAAAGTTGTTGGATACACTTTACCCTAGGGTCTTGTTGTTCACATCTATACTACACTCGTGCGTTGCCAGGAAATCCAGGCCCAATATGCAGGGTGAACCAATTTCAGCAACGACGGCTTCACGCTCAAACGATTCCTCTCCAACTTCAATCCGAAATGTTGCTCTTCCAAAACTGTTCAGTCTTTGCCCATTTGCCGCTGTCAGTTCTCTCCTAGTTCTCTTCAGAGTTGGTTTTTGCTCCCCTTCCAAGTTGTCATAAACGTCCTTGGAAATAATTGACAGTGTAGCTCCTGTGTCAATCAGGCTGAATGTTGGCTTCTCATTAATAATTGTGGATAAATAAAAGCCAGATTCCTTGGGTCCCTCAATCATTCCAGTACGCCGCTGGTCCCTACCCCTGCGTCGGTATTTTCGCCTCCGCCGATTTGTATGTACTGCCCTTGTTCCGTCCTTCTGGGTGGGACAAAATTGACCTTGGCCACGGCACCGGTAATATATTATGGGCAGTTTCTTTCTGTCCACACTGGTATTTCCCGTTGGGGCAGCGTCTCTTCCCAATGTGCTTTCATCCACAAGCTGTGGGCGATCATTCTTTTCTTTCCCCCCATGCGGGTGATGCATCTTGTTCCCAATTCTCTCGACTTGTAAACCGTCAACAACCTTAGTTAATTTTTCAATCTGTTTCGCCATTAACTCAAGCTCGCTGTGTGCTTCTATCGATTGATGATAGCTCCTTTCTTCCAGTGTGGGGTCAGCATAACGGAAGGCTTGACGTTCGACCGCGACATGCACTGCTGCCTCCAAGTTCACAGGTCTTGACTGTTGTACTTTCCACATCATATCACGATCATTTTGCAAAGCATCACAAAATGCATCACGAGCTAAGGCATCTTGGAGCTCAAGAGAAGCCGTAGGATAAGCCAGGCACACTTTCCTCCTGACTGCCTGACCTAATTCTGGCAGAGATTCGTTTGCTTTTCGACGTCGGACCCGAAGCTCAGCTCTATAAAGCTGCGTCTGATTTGGAGGAAGGAAATGATTTCTCAAAGCAGTCAGAAACCCGGAATAGCTCTTTCTGTCGTGTTCACTGAGTACCGAAAGAACCAGTCCCTTTAGGCTACCCGCGAGATATAGAGCTTTCTCGGACTCGTTCCACTGATTTATTTCAGCGCAGGTCTCAACGTGAAGTTTATAATCCAGGATCGATGTTGACCCATCATATGCCTGAGGATTCATTAGTGGTCTTTTCCCCTGAGTAACTCTACCAGAGCTCTCTTCAACATCGTATCTGCTCCTTTTATCACTTTCTCGCTCTTGCGAATGACGTCCATCTAAGTAAGTCTCCCCATCACTGTACAAGTCTCCAGACTGCCTTGAAGGCCCCTCTGATGCCAGCGATAGCTTGTTCCTGGGAGCTTGATTCGCTGAGGCTCCTTTTGCTTCCAAGTGGCCTGACTCCCCAACGTGAGATCTAGCGCACCAGCTTGAGATTCTTCCAAAGTAACGGCTCTATTTCTCTGAACTGTGGGACTCTCACGCCAGACATGACTTGATCCGTATCCTGAGCTTCGATCTCTCCCCATATCTGCAAACATTACTGAAGTATTTCCCTGTTCGCGTATTCCTCCCCAAGCTCCAAATGCCTGTGCTTTCGACCTGCTGCTCGGCTTGTTATATAGTTCCATGTACACATAAGCCGGCTCTTCTTCTGATCTGTCACCCACAATGCCAATGGGCCGAGTCCTGAACTGGCTCGCTTCACGGAGCTCTACATCTCTGTCTTGACTCATTTTGCACGAATTATCATATTCTGATCGACGGCTCTCTTGTAGGAGCTCTGGAGCACAGCTCTTTTTTCAAGCCATTCCCTCTTTTGCGGACCCTCGTTTTGGGGCTCTTTCTTTGGCTCTCGGCTCTTTTCTGAGAGCCCTGGCTGTCGGTCATATCTTCTTATGTTGTTAACTGTTATGTCAGTTAACGGCTCTTCCAGCTCCATATTAACTGCCTCGTAATTATCGTCCGCCATTCTTCGGTTCTGTATAAAATCCTACCTCTGCCACCAATGTAATGGATTGATTTTACTTCAGCCACTAAGGGGGAGTTTGGACGCCTCCACCCGGAAGTTCTACGGGCTTTCCAGAGCGTTCCCAACGATATCAGGTAGAGTGGAGTTGGGTACGGGTCAGCCAAAAGGTGACAACAGAATAATAAAGTTAATGGATTTTAATTACGGAAATACAACAGGATATTTACTTACAGAAAAGAAGGGAGATGGCTTCTAGCTACGCGGATCATTGACGTCTCGTCGGTGTAGTTATCTCTTATCAGGCCACTTAATTTATTTAGCTTGGGGTGTGCACAGGTCGAAAATACCACTCGTGACGTCACGGGTCCGCGCTGCCTGGAACCTCACAAAGATACAAGGCGAATCCACCACCGCACAATGCGGACCTGTTAGATCAGAGTGTGGAAGTGCCGAAGGCAGATGCACAGAAAGTACTTCACACAAATTATGAGTCTGTTATAAAAGTTTATTAATCTGTTGTAACACATAAATAACTGGAGACGGGTTGCCACTGATACGCCACCGTTGAAAACAAATTTCGGCCTTAAGTTTTGCGGTGTGCAAAACTTTATAAGGCAATGCGCATGTCACGAATAATGTTTATTCCTCCTCATGAGGTGGATTAACAGAATGCATTTCGAATAGTATTCCAGAATACGTCCACTTGAACAAAACGACACGAATCGCATTCTGCCTTATCTGCGCATGTCTAATGTTTGTTGGTGGTTAACGTCACATATTTATGCACCATGGCTAATTGTGACACAACATGGAGATGAAGTCAAGTTTAGTCAATCGTTGATCTACATGTTGCCCATTTTAGAGGACTTTCACCCCAAGCATTGGTTACTGGGTCCTATTTTACTAGTAAAGCGGAACTGGTTTACCACAGTAAACAAGTGCTGCTTACTTCCCGGGGTTCCCACGGGGAGCGCATGTCTAAAATAACACTAGTATTCTCGAATGGCCCACGGAAACATACCCAGTGATTCACTGATTAATTTCAAACAAAATATTTAATTACCCAAATCAAAGTGCGCAAACCAAGACACTGATATTGCGCGTGTTAAATTTAAATCAAAACATTCTTTCTCAGAGCCTTCTGATATATCCCTATCTACTCTTAGCAGTGATAAAAAATTATCCAACGTCGTTCAAAAGCAGTTAAAAAAGCTAGGGTTGAAAAGATTCACCGTTGATCCAGTTGAGTCAAACGACACAGATTGTGACGATGAGTCATCTTTTAGTAACGAGGAATCTTCCCATTCTGAAAGTGAAGAAGATACAGTCTTCAAAAATAAAAGTGAAAAGAAACTTTCTGGAATTAAAGCTAAATCTAAGAATAACATTATAAATCCACAAAGATGCCCCCAGTCTATGCTTCAACTGGAATATGTAAATAAAGAAATCAAATTTAAAGATCTCACTTTTAATCAGTTTGTTGCTGGAGAATTGGAAATAATTTTATTTCCGGATTTAGATACAGTTGAAAAAGTTGGAAGGTTGAATCTGTTAAGAAAAATTCCATATTATTATGAATTGTATGAGTGGAAGTCTTTGCTCGAGCTTTGTGCTGCATTTATCAGAAAGATTGAGTACAACCAAGCTACTAGGACAGATGATCTCACTGGTTTGGAAACACATTTACTGTTTGGTCATGTTCGTTATCGAACTCCTAAAAGCACTCAAAAATCACAGAGTTATAGTTCGTTTCAGTCAACAGTTCAGACAGGCTCTAAAGTTTGGTTTTTCTCTGATTTTCAAAGGAATAAATGCACTCATAAATTTTCTCATATTAAAGTAATTAATGGACAGGCTAGAAATGTTCATCATATATGTGCCACTTGTTTGATTCAAGATAAATCTCAGCTTTCTCATCCTGAATCATCATCTGCTTGCCCACACTTCAATTCTCCACAATGACTAAATTCAATTTTGTCAACTGAAAGGTGCACTGAAACGAATTCAAATATTTCTTGTGAGCGCTCTAATATAAATTTAAACATCAATAATTCTTTGAAGGCTTTAGATATTTTAGTTCATGATTCTGAATGTCATGATAAGGTGCAGTCTACCAAAACAGATTCTTTTGTGAAAAATAGTAAAAATAGTTCGAATTCTTCTTCTGATGATAAACATTCATCAATTCTTTCTATTGAAACACATTTTTCAGTGAATGATAATTTAATTTGTTCACCTAATCTTTCTACTGAAGCAAATACTTCGGTGATAAACTTACAGTGAAGGATAATTTAAATTGTAAACATTCAAATATTCCATCAGAAATATGTGTAAATTGTTCCGGCAAAATTTGTACTTGTAGTAATGCAGTTTATGAAAATAACAGTCAACCAAAAGAATTTTCTGACCTTATTCACTGTCAGGCAATAGGGCGTGTCTATGGTGGGGCAATTGTAAAATATTTTTATGAATTTTTGTGACTGGTTGATTCATGACCTAGTGGTGGGTGTTGCCAAATTGGCATGTCATAGTCCCCACTAAGGAAGGATTATACAATTGGGAAATAGTTAACCATTTACCCAATGTAACGGCCAAAACCGGCCAGCGCTATTCTCAAAAATCGCCAATTAATTTTCATTATTTTTTCATTTTTTGTCTCAAAAACATAGGTTATGACCCCTCGTTGGAACGAGCTCAACGAGCTCGTTCCAACGAGGGGTCATAACCTATGTTTTTGAGACAAAAAATGAAAAAAATTAGTTATTCAAGAATTTTTTTGGCAAGTGTCGTCTGCTTTTCATGTTAGGTAAAGGGTTAAATTCACTTGGTGTCAATGACGTTCACAGATGTAAATTAATTCTTCCCCACGCTGTAATCAAGGTAGTTAAATTCGTTCCCCAAAGTGTGAAGAGATTAATTCTTTGGTCAGGTTTTTAATTAGTTGTAAGATATTATGGCATGTTTCGATAAAGGATTTAAGAACGACAGTGTAACATTACCACTTTAATGTTAGCTTTGTGATAGGTTTCCGCCCTAAATGTATACAAGGTCGTGTTTTCAGACATTAGCATCTTGGACTCCGAGGCAGAAAAACGGCTTAACTTCGCCTTCTACCAGAAAGGGCTGCCTTCACCGACTCATCTAAAATTACATCACGATTGGACACTGTAGATCTCATTTCCGGCCGGGGGGGGGGGGGGGGGCTACGGCCACACGGGACGCTCGCGATACCATGCGAGAGCGTTTTGTGTGGGCGGGGCCTTCCCGGCTGGGGGTGGGATTTGCAGTGTTTTATCGTGATCCAAAATAAACTCAAACTAATCTAAATATGGTCGAAACCAGCGAAGGGCATAACAGAAACACCCTCGGGTGTGGTTTAGTGTCTAAACCTGTTACACTCCCGCTACAAACTCACTATCACCCTAAGAAGGTGATCTAACAGGCAGATTAACAGCTTAACTGTGGCCTTCTACCAGAAAGGGTTACCTTCTCCGACTCAGCTAAAGATTAGATCACAAATTAAAACAGAATGTGCTATTGTTATCTTTTTATTTTTACATATTCTAATGAAAACTAATTCTGCCTTCTTCTTTTAAGCAGGTACACAGAAGATGCTTTTTGATCAGCACCCCAATAACCGCTATGGACAGCCGAACCGTCATAGAAACGGTAAACCCCATGGTTCCTGAACATTCTCCACTCCATCCCTAAAAGTGGTCGACCACTTTAAGGGAGGCGAGCGTTGGTCCTGCGTCCCGCCTCTGCCCCTTTTTGTAAGCGCATTGCGCATCTCTTGTCCCAACCCAATAGGATTACAATGCAGGCCTGCCCCCGAACCAGGGAAGTTCGGGTCTTCTTTCTGGTGGTCCCCGAAAGGGGCCGTTGTTGTTTTCTTGCAAAGACGTCCTACCAAACAGAGACAGCCTGAGGCAGATTATACTTGCCCGTGATGGCCATCACCCAATATCATCTCCGAAGTGGCAGACTATACTTGCCTGAAAATCCAGATCGACTGCACCTTCGGGGAGAGGTAGTACCTTTGTGAGAGGACCCAACCTCCCACACTGGTCCTCACCCGAGGGTTCAACCGACATCAGTCAAAGAGACCATCACGACGCCGCAACCGGTGACACCTGCCGAGTACCTGAACCTCTTCCTCCTTCAACACGAGTAGACGTGGAAATTAGCCATTTACAGTCACTGAGGGTCGAAAGGGGCTTGTTCCCCATACCGCCCCTGCGCGCCTTCGGTGTGTTAAACCATTCCATTCGACTCCGAGGTGCTAACAACTAAGCAATGGAGCTCCAACTTGTAATCCAAGAGACACTTGTCAGAGTGAAGGCAACCCTTGCCACCACCTGGAGTATCGAGGTGCTCAAGGGTAAAATTGATCTGACGGTGGATTTTGATAGAGAATCGGAACTGCCGTCCTGGGAGAGGTGTAGCACCTTTCGTGGGGGGATTTCCCCTCACACTGGTCACCCGCCTAGTGACACGGACAAGCTGGATGAAGGCCGCCGGAGTAGTACAGCCACAGCCACCACCAAGAAGAAGAGAATAAGAAAGAAGGGACCCTCCGCCAGACGACGAGATGCCCGCCGAATGACGGAGTTCCTGGAGAAGAAGAAGAAGGAAAAGGAAGAGAAGGAGGCAAGTGAGGGCATCAAAGGGACAACACCTGTCACCCCTGAACAACCCTTGTCCAGCCCGCACCCCTCTCCCAGGAGGAGGGTCCGGAGGACCATGGGTCGTCAGGTGACAGTTCTTTCTCTAACCCATCAGACTCATCATCGGAAGAGGAGATGGAGGAGGAAGATCTGTCAATGGTACAGGAAGTTGCCTCAGATGACGCACCTACCACCCCTCCATCTCTTGCTTCTCCGGTCCAGTAGTCCGACCAGGAGGAGAGCTTCCCGGAGTCCGCGGAGGCATTCCTTGGGGAGGAGATCGAGGACGACAGCACCCGAGCCACAGTCCAAGACAACTATAGCTTCTATGTATCAAAAACATTCCCAGCACACTCAATCAGGACAATCCTCACAATCAGTTTAAAAAGCTACAGGAAATCTCAAGAAGAAACAGCAGCTTGGATCAGGCCATTCACTACCAAGGAACCTACTAATCCTGAGGATCTAACAACACCACAAACATCAATCTCTCCAATTCATCCTCCTCCCACCAAGAAAAACCACAGGAGACACAGACGCCGCTGAACACCTTTACACATTGGAAGTCTGGGAAGGTCGGCAAAGGTGTCGGCCTTATCTTTGTCGCTCTCTCACGCGCACCGACAAAGATAAGGCCGACACCTTTGCCGACCTCCTCAGTAAAATGCATCGCCCGTACCAAGGTCAGGGCAACGATGACGCCATCATAAACGCCATTGATGACTTCATCAATGAACACCCGGATATCTATACCGTGACTCCAAATTCGATAACGAGGTAGAAGATGGGGATGACGATGACCTCGTTTCGCCCATCACCAATGACGAAATCATCAACATCATAAAAAAATTCCTCGCCCGGTGAGGATGAAGTGAGTAACAAAATTCTAAAACAAAGCCCAAACTCCCTAATCGACAAACTCAACCAACTATTCAATGCATGCCTCACCCATGGCTAATTTCCTAAATGTTGGAAAATAGGCATTGGTGTCAGGATACCAAAACCTAACAAAGACCTCTCCGATCCGGCCAGCTATCGCCCAATCAACCTCCTCGGTTGCATTGGTAAGGTTTTTGAACGAATCCTTACCAATCGACTGAGAGGGCACTTTGAAGACAAGGAGTTTTTCAATAAATGGCAAAGGGCCAAAAGAAACCGTAAAGAAGGCATCGAGCATGTATATCGCCTAGTCACTCAAATGAAAACCGCGATCGATAATCAACAAATATCTGCGGCAGTTCTGTTGGACGTTGAAAAAGCATTCGACTCTGTATGGCACAACGGAATGCGCCTCAAATTATCTAAAATGAAACTCCCCATGAAACTGCTTAGATTACACTCTTCCTTTCTAAATGATCGTGAAATTAAAGTCAGAGTAAACAATGAAATGTCCGACAGTGTCCCCCTAGAAGCAGGAACCCCCAAGGGTCCGTCCTCAGCCCCCTCTTGTACATCATCTACGTCGACGACCTCAAATTCAAAGAGGATCGCGTTCAAGTCTCACAATTCATGGACGATAAGGGCCTCTGGGACTCTAATAATACGGCCTATCTACTCCAAAAACCCCTGCAACGCGCTCTCGAAGGCCTAGAACGCTGGTGTGCCAAATGGAGAATAAAGCTGAATGCCAATAAAACCCAACGAATCACCTTTACCCACAAGACAAAGAACCGTGACTTAGACCTCAAGCTAATGGACAAAGTCCTCCCAGAATGCAAAGAGGTGAAATTCCTTGGCATCACCATCGATCAAAACCTATTCTTTAATAAACATACCAATTTTTTATTGCCAGTAAAGCAACCAAACGTATTAATTTACTAAAAATGCTAAAGGGAACGACCTGGGGAGCCATCAGACTACTCTACTTAAACTGTACAAAGCCTTTGTGCGCCCACTACTCGAGTATGGGGCCATCATCCTAACTGAGGTTAATCAAACAAATATGGGGAAACTACAGAAGGCCCAAAATCACGCGCTTAGGGTCGTCCTCCGTGCCCCTTGGGATACACCTATCAAAACACTTGATGATAGAGCCGAAATCCCCACCATAAAAGACCGCCTTGCCTCCCTAGCCGCGAAAAATCACGATCGGTTAGGCGACAGCCAACTAATATCGGAACTACAGGCAATTTGTGAAAGCAGACAAAAAACCCCAAACGCCACTATTTAAGGGAAACACTAACTAGGACTTATTACTGAGGGCAAGACAGGAAAGTAACACCCCGAAGTGTGGCTCTGTGTGTAAGCCTGTTCTTTGCTACCTCAAATTACCTAAAATAGGCCGATTATAAAACCGGTGAAACGACTAAAGTGGTAGAGGGGAGGTGAACTAACAGGCAGTTAAAACGGCGAAAGCAGTGACCTTCTACCAGGAAGGGCTGTCCTCACCTACCCAGCTAAAAGCAATCATAACTGAGGGCAAGACAGGAAAGTAACACCTCTGGGTGTGGCTCTGTGTGCTCCCTCAAAATATCTAAAAAATAAACCGATCACAAAGCAGAGGCAAACAGGAAAGTAACACCCTCGGGTGTGGTATTGTGTGTAAACCTGTCCTCTGCTTTCTTCTAACGAAACCATCCAAATTAGGACTTTTAACCGAGGACAAGACAGGAAAGTAACACCCCCGGGTGTGGCTCTGTGTGTAAGCCTGTTCTTCGCTACCTCAAATTAACTAAAATATGCAGATTACAAAACCTGTGAAACGACAAAAGTGGTAAAGGGAAGGTGAACCAACAGGCAGTGAAATGACCTTCTACCAGGAAGGTCTGTCTTCACCTGCACAACTAAAACCTCTAATAACTAACCGTGAAAATATATCAAAACTGGTAAGAGAAAAATGGTAATTATCTAACTTTTTCCTAATTTTTATATGTCAAACTAATTCTGCCATCTTCTTTTAGCAGGTACACAGAGATGATTTCTTTTTAATGACCAGCACCCCAATAACCACTATGGAAACTATAACCGTTAAGGAAACAGTAACCTACATGGATCTTGAACATCCTCTACTCCATCCCTAGAAGTGGTCACCCACATCAAGGGAGGCGAGTGTTGGTCCTGCGTCCCGCCTCGGCCCCTTTTTCTAAGCATCTAGAGCGCATTTTCTGACCCAGCCAAATAGGATCAAAATGCAGGCCTGCCCGCGAACCAGGGAAGTTCGGATCTTTCTACTGGTGGTCCCCGAAAGGGGTCGTTGTTGTTGTCAGCTATCCAAAGAGACGTCCTACCGCAAACCTGAAAACCAACTAAGAAAGCCTGAGGCAGACTATACTTGCCAATGATGGCCCTCCACCGCTATCATCTCCAAAGTGGTAGACTATACTTGCCCAAAAATATAAGGGCACAGCACCCTCGGGGAGAGGTAGTACCTTTGTGAAAGGACCCAACCTCTCACACTGGTCCTCACCCGAGGGATCAGCCAACATCAGTCAACGAAGTCTACCCAACACCCATGACAGCCTATCCAGGGGCAACTGCCGAATACCCGAACCTCTTCCTCCTTCAACACGACTAAGACATAAAAGTATCAGATCACAAGAGAGGGTCGAAAGGGGCATGCCCCACAACGTCCCTGCGTGCCTTTGGCGTGCGAAACCATTCCGTCCGGACATTGGAAGTCCGTGCACACGCGACACCGACACACATACACTGGGAGCTGTCTTCACCGACGCAACTAAGTCAGGAGGAGGTAAAGGCAGGAAATACCCCCGGGTATGGTACTTTCCCTCCCTCCAAGTCTTAGCGGAAAAAAATCAATGAAAGTAGCCACAGGAGTAATGATACCTAAACCCGACAAAGACCTTACCAACCCTTCTAACTACCTCCAATCAGATTGCTTAGCTGTGTTGGAAAAATATTTGAGCGGATTCTCACTACGAGACTTCACAGCTATCTCGAATCTACCAATTTTTTCAACAAATGGCAAAGAGCGTATAGGAGTCAGAAAGAGGGAATTGAACACGTATATAGACTGGTCGATTATATGAAAACAGCATTTAGTCAAAACGAAATCGGAACGGAGCTTTTCTTGGATATAGAAAAAGCGTTCGACTCGGTATGGCACAGTGGCGCGAGATATAAACTAGCAAAAAATGGGATTACCCACTAAAACTCTAAGGATCAGATCATCATTTCTAACTGACCGAAAAATCAAGGTGAGGGTTAATCGCGAGGTGTCAGAGGAAGTAATATACTCGAAGCGGGAACACCACAAGGGTCGATTCTAAGTCCGCTTCTTCTCATAATATATGTGAATGACACAGAAGTAGTAGGGAAAAACTGTGTTGAACTATCGCAGTTCTCAGACGACAAAGGCATTTGGACGGCCAGCAAGTACCGAAAAATAATTGAAACTCGTCTACAGGATACCATTCGCGATCTTGAGAGCTGGTGCGCCCTGTGGCGCATCAAATTCAATGCCGCCAAAACTAAAAAAGTTACGTTCTTCAAGAGGCAAAGGAAAAAAACAGTCCCCAGTATCGATCTCCAGTTATACGATCAAAAATTAGAAGCAAGCAAAGAGGCCAAATTTGGGGGATTTATCCTAGATAGCAATCTCAGTCTAAACAGTCACGTAAACTCCATTACGGTTGGAGCTACTAAACGTGTCAATTTTCTGAAGATGATCAGAGCTAGAAATTGGGGAGCAAACAAAGATGTGGTTCTCAAGCTCTACAAAACATTTATACGTCCGGTACTAGAATACGGTGCCATAATAACAAGTGACCTGAGCAAAGCCACCATTCAGAAGCTACAGAGGGTTCAAAATTATCCCTGCGTGTGGCACTACGCAAACCAAAATGGACACCGATAAAGGAACTTCACGAGCTAGCAAAAATAGAAACTATTGATACGCGATTAAAAGACCTACAAAACAAAACCCTCAACAGACTCCAAGATAGTGAATTAATGGTTGAGCTGAACGAACACCGTTCCCTTAACAGAAAAACAAAATAAGTTTTCAGAAAAAAAAAAAAAAAAAATTATACAATATAACTAAATTGCGTGGAGTCAGTGAGGATTGCCTCGCTATTCAATGAGAACTTTAGGATTGAGTCTGTGAGGACTGCCTCGCAACTCTGCTGAAGCGCGATTGAAATGCGTTTAATTAGACCTATATAACAAAACCCTCCACATACTCCAGGATAGTGAATCAATGGTGAAGCTGAACGAACAACGAACCCTTAACAGAAAAACAAAATAAGCTACAGTAAATTAAAATTACTCAATAGAATTAAACTGCGTGGAGTCAGTGAGGATTGCCTCTCTACTTATTGAGATCTTTAGGATTGAGTCTGTGGGGATTGCCTCGCAACTCTGCGTGTGTGGAGTGGGCTCCGAAGAAACCCACCCCTCACCCCATCCTTAGCAACAATCACACAACAGTCACAATATACAATAGCGGATACCTATCTTTCTCTCTACCTATAACGTTTCTAATTGAACATTCTCAAATTTTCTTGCAACACTCTTATCAAGAAGACGCATGGAAAGGGTAGACGAAGCGTGGGAGGAATCGGTGAGACTACTTACCGAGAACAACCGAGAACAAATTAAAATAATAAATAAAAGTAAAAATAAATATTAATTGTTAGCATATAGGTGCCCTATGTTGTATATAAAATAAGAAAAAGCTAATTTAAAGCTTTTAGACCTACTCAGTCTGTGGTGAAGCGGATTATTTATCAATTTCGGATTCGCCGCCAAACCGAGGAGAGACAACTTGCCGAGAGCAAAACCAATTAATATATAAAGATCGAAATAAAAGTTTATTGTTAGGTTATAAAGCATGTAAGTACTCTATATTGTGTGCAAATTAGTAACAAAACAATTTTAAACCAGCCAGGTCAATGGTGAATGGGATTATTTATTAATTCCCACATTCGGAGCTGAACCGAGAAGAGACAACTCGCCGAGAACAAAACAAAAATTTAAAAATGAAAATAGAAGTCTATTGTTTGCGTATAAGGCGTGTATCTACTCTAGAGACATATGGTGATCTTTCACTTTTTTCTTTTTCAGATCGTTCACAGGTTGTCGAAGTCACAGACAGACACAGGCAGAACATAGCAGATGATGTAATAACGATGATAAGTAAAGCGACAAATGACGGCGACACATTCATTCAAGAGGTAATTACCCCCAACCCGAAAAAACACCTTCAGTAATATGTCACACGGAGGACCAAATTCATCTTTTGAAATCCGCAATTCAAAGTGGCTCAATAATTGGAATTGACAGAACTTTTAATCTGCCGCATGTTATGTAACTGCTATTGTCTTTAAAAAAAAACACAACTTAATACGGAAATCAACTTCAGATCCACCAATACTTCTTGGACCAATATTTTTGCATTGGGATGGCACGTTTCAATGCTACCATCGTTTTCTGTCTTATCTGTCCAGCAAATTAAATGACTTACCCCTGGAAGAAATCATATTCGGCTCAGATGATGAAACAGCTTTAGTAAATACATTCATTTCATGCTTTCCGAAGGCTACTCACACCCTATGCACTCGATGTGACAGTAAACAAAATTGTGAATAAGATTTTCGGGCCAAAGGGTGGCCTTCTGGCGATTGACGTTGATGTAGCATATGACGAAATTGAAGCGGAAATCTTAAATTTTGAGAGCAGGTATCTGACATCATTCACGCCTCGGTTACGGTCTAAGATCCTCTCAAGAAAAAACAACAATAAAATACCCAAATTTTGGACAAACAACAATTGTGAGAGCATGAATAATATAATTAAATTAGAAACAAATTGGAAAATTCTTAAATTACCAGATCTAACCGATAAACTGTTTGCTATTGTCAATGACCAGATAAGGGAAATTAGAAATGCTCTGCAGGATTCTTGAGATTTTGTTTTGGCCCAACATGTCGAAAAACTTCGCGTAAAACATGGTGTATGGGTTAATCTGGAACCCGAGAGACGAGATAGAAGACTCAGGCAATTAGTGTCTTTCATTAAAGAACCAAATTTCACACTGACATCGACTGACATCTTGTTCTCGGCGAGTTGTCCCTTCTCGGTGTCAAGTAACAGTCACAATCTTGTTCTCGGCGAGTAGCCTCTTCTCGGTTTGGCGGTGAATCCGAAACTGATAAATAATCCCCATCTCCACCGACTGAGTCGGTCTAAAAGTTTCAAATTTGCTTTTTCTTGTTTTATATACAACATAGGGCACCTATATGCTAACAATTTATAGTTATTTTTGCCTTTATTTATTATTTTAATTTGTTCTCGGCTGTTCTCGGCTGTTCTCGGTAAGTAGACCTATCCGGAGGAATTGGTGCAACCTACCTTTCTGTTAACATACACGAAACCACCAACCATCAGGCAAGGGTTGAAACAAGCTTGTCTGGCTGGGGACGAGTGTACATTTTATATAAATAAACATTTGAATAAAGATTTAACAGCCCTTTTAGGGCCTTCGGGTGTGTGTGTGTTTTTTTATTTTTTTATTTTTTATTCTTTTTTTCCCTCCAATCACCCCGCCATCTGTTCCCCCTGAAGGCAGACCAGATGGCCAATACCCAGCATCCACTCTCCCTAATAGGCCGATGGATGACCCCCAGCTTTCAAAAACACATTGGTGGATTTTTTTCCTTTTTGTAACCTTTAAGGATAATATGCTGGGGCTGCTCCCAAACCAGCGACTGTTTGGGTTTCTTTTTCTTTTTCTAAAATAACCACCAAACTGCGGTTTCAGTATAACCATAAATTTGGCCACTTCTCTTACAAACACGGAGCAGAACTCTTGTAATTGTGCAAATTCCTAGCCATTTGCCAGTTCGAGGTTCTCGGAGATGTCAACCCACTATCCTACTGCAAGTCGCACACTCAAACTTAATAAGATTATTGGCTCTCGCTCCGACTCTCGTGGATTTATAAGCAAATAAAGCTAATAAAGCAAATAGATATTAGGGTCGCAAGGGATTTCAATCCCACATCGTCCCTGTGCGCCTTTGGCACGCATAAACTTTTCATTCATCATCATTGGAAGTTCGTGCACACGCGACACCTACACACACACACACACTGGGAGCTGTCTTCACCGACACAACTAAACCAGGAGGAGGTAAAGGAAGGAACACCCCGGGTGTGGTACTTTGGTAAAAGCCTGCCCCACCCCTCCAAGTCTTAGCGGAAAAAAATCAATCCGGGAAATCATAAACTGAACAAAAAAAAGAATCGTACTAACAGCTCCTAGTGATCGACTACCACTCAAAAATGCAATCATATATTTTTCTATTTCTGCTTTTTTCTTTTAGTAGGTACACCAAGATGCTTTGTTTTTGATCGCCAGCACCCCAATAACCGCTATGGAAACTAACCGATATGGAACACAGTAACTGCTATGGACTCTAAACATCCTCCGCTCCATCCTTAAAGGTTGTTACCCACCTCCAGGGAGGCGAGCGTTGGTTCTCGCCCAACTTCTACCCCTTTTTGTAAGCGTCTGTAGCGCTCATTTTTGACCCAGCCAAATAGGTTACAAAGCAGGCCTGCCCCCAAACCAGGGTAGTTCGGGTCTTTCAATAGGTGGCCCCCAAAAGGGGCCGTTGTTGCTCTCTCTTCACGATCCAAAAGATACATCCAACTGTAATCGAGAAAAAAAACGTCACAGCCACCTCGGGGAAAGGTAGCAACTTTGCGAAAGGCCCCCACCCCCCACCCCCTCTCGCTCTGGTCCTCACCCGAGGGGTCAGACAACGATCATCACAATGACAAACCATGAGTTCTCAAATCACCGAAACATGGACACTGTCGAGCACCTGACGCTTCCCCGCCTTCATCACAAGACAAGACACGTAGTCATAAATCTTAAACAGCTAAACAGGGTCGAAAAGGGCTTGCCCCACAGCGTCCCTGCACGGCTTCGGCGCGTGAAGCCATTCCATTCACATTGGAAGTCGCCCAATCCGTACCTGACTCTCCTATCAACTTCAGCCAATCGGGCCTCAAATCCTGTTCAACCTCGGAGTCCGAGCATGAGCCTTCTGATGAAGAAGATACTAGCCTGACGGCCTACATTGAAATATTGGATGGACGTGCCATTGAGCGCTTCGGCGAACTCAAGCTGGAGTTTGACGGAACTGGGGATGATTATTTGGAATACCTTAAATCAACCCAGATGGAATAGGCTAAGGAAACCTACGACGTCCTCATCAACAAACCAGGTCACTTAGAAGCAGCAAGGATCCGCGACCCGTTCTTTCACAGATGGCTAAAACGCAAAAACTTAGAAACAACAGTTGCCAAGCCTTCGCCATCTCAGCTACCTCCTCCCAAGAAGAAGAAGAAGCACAAACGGAGCAGACGCAATTAAACCCGAACACCTTTCTCCTTTGACGCGCCTAGACATACTATCAAAACTTATCCTACAGCTAAAGAGGGTCGAAAGAGGCTTGCCCCACACCATCTCTGTGCGCAAAAACCATTTCATTACATTGGTGTCAGATCTGAACGGAGAGGTTGAGGAAGGTCCAGGAGTTGGTCGGGGGAGGCCACGGACAAGCATAGAGGCAAAATTGTGGAAGAGTGGAATAACTGGTGATTTTGAACTTAGGCAGACAGACAGTGAATTAATGTATGGTAGCAGAAATTGAGAACTGTTGTAGGTTGTTAGGTAGCGTGGATAAACTGGTACAGGTTGGTGTGTTGATAGACTGATTAAGATCCGTATCAGAGACCGGACTGTGTTTAAGGACCTTCCCATCGGTCCACGTGAAAGGAAGAATTCAAAAGACAATACATCAGGGAGGATTCGGTCAATATTAAAGAATTATTCGGTCAGTATTACAGAATTATTCGGTCAGTATTACAGAATTATTCAGATTGGGAACTTTGTGAATATTTGGAATACGGTTTTCCCAATTGGTTTCTATGGAGAACACATAAATAACTGTCGAGTGAGAAATCATTCTGGAGCTACATCTTCTCCAGATAAGTTAGACGACTATCGTGTGAAGGAATCTGTATATGGAGCTGTAATTGGCCCTTTCCTCTCTAATCCTTTTGAAACTATGTTTCTTTCACCTCTTAACACAGTTCCTAAGAAAGATTCTTTAGAAAGAAGAGTTATTTTAGACTTGAGTTTTCCTACTTCCAATGCAATGATTTCATTCCTAAAAACAGTTATTTAGGTGAAAATATTCATTTGACATACCCATCTGTTGACAATTTGGCAGAATTAGTTAAGCCAGAGGCTCAAGTGAGTCTAAAACACTCACCTGGCTCAAATTGTCAAAAGAGTGGAATGTATCAGTAAGTGATCAGCAGCAAGAGCAATTGTTTTGATTTCCTATAACACAGCCAAAGGCAACTTTTTTTGGCCATTCATTTCTGCTGGTCCCAGGTAAGCTTCCTAGCAAGCTCTGTTCTGTGAAGTATTAAAAAAAACAACCGAACAAAATTTTTGTTTTGTTTTCAACTACTGTGGTTCTCTCTAGTCACCCCACCCCACCAAAAAAAAAAAAAAAAAATTTTTTAAAAAAGACAAGAAAAAACAAGCAAATTCAGTGAATTCATGTCTCCCGCTGGGCAGCAGCTTCAAGGGCAATTAAAGTGGAATATAGTTGAGTTGCAAGTGGAAGTTATTTAGAAGAGACACTGAGAACAGACAGTGCTTCAGACAATGGTTATCAGATTTATTTTCACGGAGGTCACTGTCAAAGCAAGTAAAATGATATGGAGTATAAGTGTGAGAATCACTAAAAATTAAGACTGTATAAGACATTACATTAAACTGATGTGAAAAGTAACCCATATATGAAATTTCTTTTGAAATCGGTTGACTCTAAGGAAAGTTAGAGTCTGGAAACCATCAGCCAATCAAATTTAAGCAACCTAATTAAATATGCGCGGAAAATGCCCATATTCGAACTTGGACCCACAATTGATGAAAGTGATCTACTACCCAAATTTCATCGAAATCTGGTCATTGTAAGGAAAGTTAGAGTCTGGAAATGAAAAACACAGAAGGATGAAAGGACGGAAGGACACCCCGAATTTAATATCTAACCTTTTTTTTCAAAAAGCAGCTTGTTTTTAATCTGTTTTTTCACTTTTTCTCGGAAATCAAATATGGTTCCCGATTCCATTCATTCTTTTGATCCCAAGAAAAATCTCACAAGAAGAAACATCGAATTTCATGATAAGTTAATTGCTAATTTTTGGGGGGAGTAAAACAATTCAGCTGGGAGAACGCACTTTGCAGATCCCCATGGTTGAGATTCCATCATCCCCTCTTTGTTCAGTACAGGCCTTTTCAAATATGTGTCGTTTAACTAAAGCAGAACTCCCCAGACTTCTTATTACAAGAAAACGGTCACACTATTCTAGTAGCGTATCCTAAATTTCAAAAGGTATTAAAAGAATTGATTTCCAAAACGGGTATGGATCCACAAGAATTTTCTTCACATAGTTTCAGACGAGGAGGAATCACTTTTGCCTTCCATTGTGGAGCTTCTCCAAATCTGATGCAATTGGTCGGTGATTGGAAAAGTGATGCTTACAAAAAGTATTTAGATTTTACTTTAGAAGATAAAATTCATGTTAGTAACTTACTCAAATCTTTCATTATTAAGGGAGATATTTTATAATATTTTTTCAGGGAAAGGTGTTCCAAGGTCTGTTTTAATCCTTTCGAAGTCAATACCCAAATACGTCACAGACATGCACTGGACAGATGTCAAACTTCATCCTGGGGCCACAATTGGAAGAATAACCAGAATTATTCAAAGGGAATATAATTTAGTTTATGATTTTTTAATAATTCATAGAAGGAACAAATGATATCAATACTCTCACTGTACAAGAAATGATTGCTTCATATAATTTAATTTCTGTTATTCAAAATTTAGGTACATGTAAAATAATTTTTTCTTCCATTATTCCTAGACCTTGTGATTTTCAGAAAACAGGTGATCAAGTTATTGAGGTTAACCCTTTACCCAACCCAGACGATATCAAAATTTATTATTTTAAATATCATTTTTTAAATTTTTTCGAGACATTTCAACAAAACCATATCATGTGACCCCTCTTTGGAACGAGCTCATTGGGCTTGTTCCAATGAGGGGTCACATGATATGGTTTTGTTGAAATTTTGTGAAAAATATTTTTTCATCTGCTGAATTTGCATATTACGCGGACGGATGCGGGCGATTCGTTGGGTAAAGGGTTAAATAAATTATGTGATCAGCGGCATGTCTATTTCATCAGAACATTTAAGCCTTTTACTATTAAAGGATCTTGTCTCCCGATGAGACATTTATATGCAATGAAAGATGGTGGTCTTCATTTAAACATTGAAGGGACTAGAGTTTTGCGAAACTTTTTCATTCAGCTAGTCAAACACCTTAGGCCGTTATAATCAACTAATGGGAATATTTGTGTTTTATTTTCAGGAGAGAGTTTCCTTCTAAACTGGATTCTTCTTCAGTTTTCCAAATCTGCCAAAGATTTAATGATCTCTTTGGAGTTTGGTTTTTTCCACTATTACAAGTATGTTCCTGTTGCTTGCTTCTGCGGATCTGGTGTTTGACCTCCTGGAGGCCTTTGGCTTGGTGGACCTTGTCCATAATGTTAGGTATTATTATGTTATTCATGTATGTTAAACATTAAAATTTATGACATTGTTCATTGAATGTTGAACTATCTTCATCTGATCTGACAATTTGCTTGGATGGATGTATTTCAACATTAAGTGAATAAACGATAATCAGATTTTATGCCTGTTAACTTATTTATTTAGTGATTTAATGATTTATTTTATCAAGTCAATTATTTATTATATTTCTGTATATTTTTTGTAAACTTTTGCTACATCATGATCGTAACATATGTGTGTGAAATTAAGTTTAGCCTTTGTTGAGACTTTGGGGGACTTCCGGTTCCAGGGTAGTATTTTACCAGGAAAGTACAACTTGTTTATTGCAGGAAATAAACACTAATTCATGAGGATTCCACTGAAGTAGTACAGTGGAGCCCACTTAACCCTTTACTCAATGAATCGCCCGCATCCGCCCGCATAATATGCAAATTCAGCAGCTGAAAAAAAATATTTATCGAAAAATTTCAACAAAACCATATCATGTGACCCCTCTTTGGAACAAGCTCGTTGGGCTCGTTCCAAAGAGGGGTCACATGATATGGTTTTGTTGAAATTTTTTGAAAAAATTTAAAAAATGATATTTAAAATAATAAATTTTGAAATCGTCTGCGTTACGTGAAGGGTTAATTGGATATCTCTCAACTGAATGACTCTGTTAAATGTGTTAAATGAATATAATTTCCCAATACAAAACAATTTACCATACCTCCAGTACAAATCCGACCTGTTAATGGAATATAGGTTATATTGTAAACTCCTGTTAATTGAATAAAAAATCTTGTAACCTGTCGAGAAATTACCCGAACTCTCCCCAGTTTTCCTTTGTTTATTGACCTATTTGGCCTCAGGATATCCAATACAGGCATTTCATCTATTATATCATGGAGCTCTGCCAAACAAGATATAATAGAATAAATGCTAATAAATACAACCCCTATTAATTGAATACTCATGTTAACTGAATAATTTTCATTGACAAAGTGGCTATTCAATTAGCAGGGTGTCCACTGTAATAGTAAAATCCAGAATCGGAAGTGATTATCCAATACCAAGATGGGATTTCATCGTGGCCCTCTCCAGGAAGACCAGCAGTCACGTTGACAAGGGAAAGAACTCGGGTAAGTTGGTTCAAATAGAGCTGCTGGTATATTTTAATATTGCCATGGTCACTAATGGTCATGAAGAAAACACTAAGTCACCATCTCTCACAACACTGCTTCCATGTTTGTTCCACAACATCACTGTAATGATTTACAAATGAAAACAAGCTTCTTGGATCGTGTTCAGAGAATCACAGCACCACCACTCTGGATTGTAACACTGCTACTAATGAAAGCATCGGAAATAATCTTTTCCCAAACCACAGCTATTTATGCATCCACATTTCACATATAGCATCTTTGTAAGGATGTTTCACCAAGTTTGTTCGAATCAAGATACTGGGGTTATATTTAGGGGTGCCATGGAACTTCCTAAATTTTAACAATGTGGGTAATGGGGAGAATGTGGAAAAATCTCACAAATCACTGGCCCCAAAGCTTTCCTATTTTTAAGCATTTAACATCCTTAATATAATTTGTGTTTTCAGCTCGAGGGGTAGATAGGGCACATATTTAGGAGAGAGAAAAAAATTAAAATCTTGTCACAAATCTCTACTCCACATACTTTTAAGTTTGATACACAAGCTTCTGAGAATGATTCACAAAACTCAACAAATCAAGTCTCCAGGTTTAGAACCCACTGATCTTAAAACTTCGGGTGATGTTGAAAAACAAAACGAATTTCTTCACTCAACCCAATGCTCCAAATGCTATCGTACAGTTAAAACTAGAAGTCCTGTCGTGAAATGCGCACAAATAGCACGTCGATCTGCGCGTTAATCTACGCGTTATGACCATAGTAAGGCTATCAAATTATGTACATATGGCCTGTGCACAAGCAATGTTTCAGCCAATGGACCTCCGGGTAACCCGGAGGTCCATTGGCAGAAACATTGCCTGTGTTTGCTATGAGTAACCAGGAGAACCTGCCGTGCTTTGGATGCCATTCGATATGGCAATTGCGCGCAATTCCTACGCGCAATTAAGCCTAGATAAGCGCACAGTTTGTGACAGGACTTAACCTGCCGTGCTTTGGATGCCATTCGATATGGCAATTGCGCGCAATTCCTACGCGCAATTAAGCCTAGATAAGCGCACAGTTTGTGACAGGACTTCTAGTTTTAACTGTATTTGACATAGGATATCTTGATGATGATTATTTAGAAGTTTGTTCAGATTAAGACCCTGCCATAATATTTAACGATGTCAGTAGGAAAACAGTAGTAATGGGACAAGCCAGTAATCTTTTGGGACTTACTCAACAAAGGTTGTGCATTGCATCCACATATGAACAGATTGATGCGTCATAAACATCTTGACTGAACACTATTGTGAAATAATATTTATATTTATTTATTGGGGTTTAAGGTCACATACATATGCACAATGGCTAATCGTGACCGTGACAGTTATATGGGTGGATGAAGCCGGAGTCCCCGGAGAGAACCACCGAGCATCGACGAGCAACTGTCAGCTCCTCAACATTCTAACTCTGTTCAAGCTCCGCTCAAGCAGGGTTACAGCGGTTGAAGACATGTGCACCATCGATGTGCAGTACGCCTTAGTACACTGTGCCCCCGTGTAGGCAACCGGGATAAAGTGTCTTGCCCAAGGACACAACATGGGTCGTCCCGGGCGGGGATCGAACTCGGGACCTCTAACAAAGAAGTCCAACAGTCTACCACTTCCCATTGCGATATAAAGCGATTGTTATTTATTTTGGCAGGAATTCTGTTGTGATGCATAGATCATGGTTGGCATTGTAAGACAGGGCAGCAACAAAACACTTTTTTTTTAAGTTTCTTGGTCTCGAAAACATAGCTTATGATCTCTCACTGAAACGACCTCATTCCCTGGAGGTGACATCAGCTATGTTTTTGATGCAAACAATGAAAAATATCAGTTAATCAAGAATTTTGTTTGGAAGTGTCGCCTTCCATTCGTGTTGGGTAAAGGGTTAATACATCTGTCAAGTTTAACCCTTTACCGAACATAAAAAGCAGACGACACTTGCAAACAAAATTCTTGAATAACTAATTTTTTTCATTTTTTTGTCTCGAAAACATAGGTTATGACCCTCATTGGAACGAGCTCGAGGAGCTCGTTCCAAAGAGGGGTCATAACCTATGTTTTTGAGACACATAATGAAAAAATAATGAAAATTAATTGGCATTTTTTTGTGAATAGCACTGGCCGGTTTTGGCAGTTAAGTTGGGTGAAGGGTTAAAAAGAATTGACTGGAAAATAAAGGAATACAAGCTCAGACAATGTTGTGTGTATAGATTACAAACTCTAAGTCAAAAGGACAATAACACTGCAAGGACATGGCCTATTGACCTCAAAATCGCAGGTGCACAGGTTCCTATGGTGGTTAATATATCTGTCATGTTTTACAATGAAAATGTTAAAGACACTGTAGCTTAAGTTGACTTGTGTGTAGCATTTGATGAAAAGGATAATGTTCAATGTTTATGAAAGGATTATGAAATAAGACAAGAATTGTGATAATTGAGAATGGCAATTTCTGTTCCGAAAATGCTGTTTTCAATAAGAGTAATTTGAGGTGTAGACTGTACTAAAGAATTGCGGTCTGGGTTAATGCGGCCCTCAGTTAATGTATGTCAACCAAAGTTAACAAGTTACAGTAAAAGCATTCCAAAATGAGTCATCCTGCAAAGTTACGTTGAAATTCCTTCTTAAATGTAACTTGTAGACTTTGCTAAAGGCATCTAGGTGATGTGACGGTTCGGCAGTCACGGTTGACCGATCATGACCAAAATAGGCGATATCATACTGCTTTATCATACCAAGTTACAATGAAATCCCTTCATAAAAACAACCTGTAGGCAGTGCTATAGGAATCTTGGTCACTTGACCAGGCGGCGGTAACAGCCGACTGATCGTAACCAAAATATGACAGTCTCATCTGGATATCATACTGAGTTATCCCCCCAAGTTACAATGAAATCGCTTCATAAATATGAACTGCAGACTGTGCTAAACAAATGCAGGCCACGTGCCTGTGCTGCTGTCACGGTTGACAGATCACGGCCAAAATAGGACGTTCTCATCTACACATTATACTGAGTCATCCTACTAAATTTGTAATGAAATCCCATCATAAATGCAAGCTGTGGACTGTGCTAAAGGAATCTAGGTTATGTGCCCCTGTGGCCATCATGGTTGACTGAATCCAACAAAAATAGGACGTTCTCATCTGGACATTGTAGAGTCATCCTATGAAGATACAATAAAATTCCTTCATAAATATGACCTGTAGACTCTGCTAAAGGTTTTCGGGTTTCGTGTCCGAGCAGACGTCACAGTTCACCAAAAGGGGATGTTCTCATCTAGACCTTACACAGAGTCATCCTACCAAGTTACAATTAAATCCCTTTATAAATATGACCTGTAGACTGTGTTAAAGGTTTTTGGGTTAGCATGGCCATCACAGTTGACTGATTGTGACCAAAGGGAGATGTTCTTATCTGGACATGCCCTCTCTTGCAATGTCAACAAGGGCAATACAAAAGTCTAAAAAGTGGCAAAGCTGTGGAAAATGTGTGGTACCCAGAATATGTTGATATTCTTTCCACTAGAATAGTCAATCACTACACTATAGGACATTGAAATCCAACAACCCACGCAGTAGTTATAATACAAAACATTTGTACAAAGTTTTACAAGTGTAACAAGGGCCAAAACTCCGATAGGAATGTACGGACGAAACCCGTGATGTGTGAATATCATGTCCCTCATGCTGGTCCATTGCATTACCAAAGGATATCAAAATCTGACAACCGATGCCAGAGTTAAAATGGAAAATGTTCATTTTATTATTTTTCAAAGTCCCATAACTCTGGTCAGTGTGCACAATATGTGGATGTCTTCTCACCCATGTTATTCTTTCACCATACTAAAGGTCATCATAATACACATACAAATGACAGTTATAATACAAAATGTTGTTCATTTTACTATTTTTCTTAGTCCTTCAAGGACCATAACTCTGGCGTGAATGCGTGGAAAATACTTGTGATTTGTGGATATCCTTTCCCCATGCTGGTCTATCATCATACCAAAGGACATCAAACTCTGATAACCGATACAAGAGTTACAATACAAAATGCTTGTTGAGACATATGGACAGACGTATGCACAGAGACCTCGACTTTATACCCACCAAACCTCTTAAGGAGATCAGGGGCATAATAATCCTTAAAGTTTGGCAGAAATGCCTTATGTGGAACAAAAATTCTATTTATAATAACAGACCCATGAACTTCAACTTGGGTTACAGAAAACTGTTAGAATTCTTGCTCTACCATTGGTGCATGTAATGACACTAATTAGTTAATGTGGTCAACAATGAGAAACACAGAACAAAAGTTATTGACCAGAAACAAATTTTCAACAAAGTTCTATTTGTACTTAAAATTCCTTGATCTTTTGACCTTGCGGCTACCAACTTCAAAATCTATCGGATTCTTCTCTTTTCCATATGTGATTACTTTCTGCAAGATTATTTGGGCCATGATAAATTGAATTAATGTTATTGCATGCAAAATCAAAAAGCAAGATTTTCAGAAAGTGACCTTGACCTTTGTGCAACAAACCTGACAATTGATAGGGTTCTTCTTTCATGAGGTTATTATCCCTGTATTTATTTATTGGTGTTTAAGGTCACATATGTCTGCACAATGGCTAATCATGACCACTTATTGGTGTTTACAGTCACATATTTCTGCACAATGGCTAATCATGACCACTTATTGGTGTTTACACTCACATATTTCTGAACAATGGCTAATCATGACTGCAATATGGATATAAAGTCAAATCCAGCCAATTGTTTATACCCATGTTGCCCATTTCAGAAGACTTCCACCCCAGGCATTGGTAATCAGATTCTATTTTACCAGTAAAACAAAGCTTGTTTACTATAATAACCAAGCACTGCTATGCTTCCTGGGGTTGCCACGGGGATATTACCCTTGTAAGTCTAGTGTACCTGCATTAAATACAATTCAAGTCCACAAACCAATTATTTACACCCGCCAGCCTTCATCCAACTATCACAACTCAACTAAAAATATCCAATGAAAAAGCAGGGTTCCCGCAGGCAAGGACTGACTAAATTCAAGGCTATTTCTCGAATTCTACAGCAATTTTGAAGGCCTTACCGTAGCCAAATTGAAGGATTTTCAAGACCCCCAAGGCCACTAGTCCAAAATAGGACCCTCCAGTCATTACCCCATCCTCCCACTTCCTTTTAACCCTTTACCCAACGAATTGGCCGCATCCGCTCGCGTAATATGCAAATTCAGCAGTTGAAAAAATATTATTTTTCAAAAAATTCAACAAAACCATATGTTACTCCTCATTGGAAGGAGCTCATCGAGCTCGTTCCGAGGGGTCACATGATATGGTTTTGTTGAAATTTTTTGAAAAATTTTAAAAAATGATATTTAAAATAATAAATTTTGATATCGTCGGCATTGCCTAAAGGGTTGAGAGAAGTGGGAGGAGATGGTAATGACCAGAGGGTGCTTTTTACCTTCACAAACTCTGGCATATAATAATATACAGTTGTAATTGCATCCTTCGTCAGAATTTTTTGTGAATGTTCAAGGCCTTCATTTTCCAGGATGACAAGGTGCAAATTCAAGGCAGTTCCTTGAATCCAAGGCCCTGGAGGAACCCTGAAAAGTAGGAGGTGTTAAGGACAACTTTTGTGATGGAAATCTAGCAATTGACAAGGATCACAGGTGTGAAAATTCCTTTCCACATACACATCTAAACTTCCTCCTCATACTAAACACAAAGTTTCATAATAATCCAATGAAAAATGTCATTGGAGTTCAGTGGATCAATTTTTTTGTGATCCAGCAGACTGACTGATGGATGAACACCCTTCCAACTTAATCAGTGGAGAATAATAAAATTAATGAAAATGGAATTAAATAATATATATTTATATCTTACCTTCTACAAGTATCTGGGAATTTCATTGGTTCAAAGACGTCACATGCAGACTGCATATAAAACCATATACTGCCTGTCAACATCGATATATGCCGACAGCTGTGGGTAATCTCCCCTTTGTTGAATGATTATTCAAAATGGCGGCAGCCGATAAACGCTTCAAGTTGAAAGATTGAGTGTTGGAGGCCATATTTGGTCTGAAGTGCAGGTTAGGCAACTTAAAAGGCTTCTTATTCTGTGGATGTGTGTCATGTTACCTTCGAAATGAAACTGTTTGGTATGTATGGATTTACCTTGTTACAATTTATGGGAGAGTGCCTGTTGGCACTCTCCCATAAATTGTAACAAGGCAAAGACATGTGAACACATTGTGAGAATTCTCTCATTTAATTTTGATCGCTGTTGTTATTAGTTCTGTGCATCAATGCAGCAGTCGGTAAGATAAATTCGTTACACAGTTTGTTGGTGGCCAATATGGTATATATGGTGTCAGTTAATTCCATATTAATATGAAATTAACTGACACCATATATACCATATTAGGCCACCAACAAACTGTGTAATATACTTTCTTCTCCTGTTATTGTTCAGTTCTCTAATAGAGCCAAAATCCATAGCTTCGCTGAATTCTAATCAAAACTGACTTTTTAAAAAAAAAAGTGGAGTATACTGGATTGCCTCTGTCCATCTCTCTGTCTAACTTGAACATTCGATAAAATTTCATACAGATATTCACTATCACAAAATCTTTCAGGAGAATCAGCTGGTTTGCTGTTGGAATATTTTTTCTGTGAGTTACGGTAAATTTTTTGGCTGTTTGCCTTGTATCTTGGGTTATCGGATCTCTATGAAATTTGGAATGAAGATTGTATATGGGGAAGGCTTTCAAATGAGTCTATAATAATATTTCTTACATTTAACTTTCTACACTTATCCGTCTTTTTAACTTTGAAAGTTCGCTCTTTGCCTCGTAAAATACCACATTTTCTGTCTGTTTTCTCAGGTTTGGGCTATCGGATTTCTATGAAATTTGGAATGAAGATTGTTTATGGGAAAGGCTTTCAAATGAGTCATGTCTCTGCAGTAAAACAAAGAAAATACATGCAAATCACCTCCCAACTTGTGGCATTATGTCTTTGTTCTATATCTCTTATGTGAATGGTCTGATCATCACTGGACTTCAGTAACAGGTGTTTCTGACCTTCACAATTACCTCTGAAGGGTGGGTGGGTTAAATTAATTTTTTGATGTAAAACAAAGACAATCATTTTGCTGTTTGACTCGTAAAATAGCCAATTTTTGTCTGTCTGCATCATATCTCTGGTTTGGGTAATCGGAACTCAATGAGGGAAAGGCTTTCACAGTTTCATGGTTTATTTCTTCTCTTGCCATTGTTCGGAGGTATGCATCGTGGGGGTAGGCATATGGGCATGGCCCACCTTGTTCTTTTTTTTAAATTTGCAAACACCACCACCACCCCATTGCACCAATTCAATGGTTATAATGCAAAACATTTGTATAGACAGTTTTCGAAGCCCAACAGAAGCCATACATGTAAGCCTGGTATGCATGTGTGGATGAAACCCATGATATGTGGATATCCTTTCTCTAGACACTGGAGATTAAATGTGGCAACTGTTTGTTTATTGGGATTTAATGAGTTTCAACAGCAAGGGTCACATCATATCTGACAGTTTTACAGGTGGAGGAAGCCTGAGAACACAAGAGAACCACCAAGGAGCTGTCACACTCTCCCAATAACTCAACACTGCTGAGTTAACAGTGGTTGAAGGCAAGTGCACCACTGACATGCAGTATGCCTTAGTACACAGTTCCAACACATGGGCAATCAGGACTCAGTGCAGTTAGTGCTGGTCAAGCGCAGCAGAACAAAAATTAGTGTTATTGACTACTTGAAAATACGTCCATTGTGTATCGATTTTGAATTATATTATTTAACCCTTTAAGTAACGGCCAAAACCGGCCAGCGCTATTCTAAAAAATTGCCAATTAATTTTCATTATTTTTTCATTTTATGTCTCTAAAACTTTGGTTATGACCTCTCATTGGAACGAGCTTGTTCCAATGAGGGGTCACAACCTATGTTTTTGAGACAAAAAATGAAAAAAATTAGTTATTCAATAATTTTTTTGCACGTGTTGTCTGCTTTTCATGTTAGGTAAAGGGTTAAAAAAAACAAAAACAATAAGTCCCCATTACAAAGCGTCTTCGTTTGTGTGCACGAATACATGACACAATTGTTGATTGCATAATTTACTTGTGAAGTTATCGTTTATAATCAAACCCGGAAATCCCAGTAAATCACACTTTGGAAAGTAATAAAAGTGAAATGATTTATAATAAAGGGCTCCTTTTTAAAATATAATTCACTTGTATGCATATTTTTGTTTCACTCATTATGAAGGAGCTTCAAAAGCTCATGAACAGAAAACTGTGATAGGACTGAAGAACTATTTTGAAAAGTGTCAAATCGGGAGAAAATCAGCTGTTATCATGGGGTTGGGAGACTGTGCATCAAAACAGGAGTCTCCCAGCAAAATCAAGAGACTTAACAGGTCTGCGTCCCATCAGTGATGAATGGTGAAAATTGCAATCTCTAACAGAACAGTTACAGAACAGTCTCCGTGGCAGTAATGTCCACACATACGCTGACCAGGTAATAACTAGAGGTACTGTGAGCAAGCTCACAAAGTGATACCCCCGAATGTATAAGTTAGATTATCTCCCCTTGGAAATGTCAGAACGGAATTATATTGCTTCATGCACATCTTCATATGGAGTTCTTCCATTGTGTAAAGCTTCATGAAAATTCTTCAAACGGTTTAGGAAGAGTTGCACTTACAAGGATGGACAGACGGTATAAGTTAGATTATCTCCCCTTGGAAATGTCAGAACGGAATTATATTGCTTCATGCACATCTTCATATGGAGTTCTTCCATTGTGTAAAGTTTCATGAAAATTCTTCAAACGGTTTAGGAAGAGTTGCGCTTACAAGGATGGGCAGACGGTATAAGTTAGATTATCTCCCCTTGGAAATGTCAGAACGTAATTATATTGCTTCATGCACATCTTCATATGGAGTTCTTCCATTGTGTAAAGTTTCATGAAAATTCTTAAAATGGTTTAGGAGGAGTTGAGCTTATAAGGATGGACAGATGGATGGAAGGACAGACGGACGGACGGACGGACGGACAGGGTGATTCCTATATACCCCCCCAAACTTTGTTTGCGGGGGGTATAAAAATCATTATCAGCAAAATTTTAATTAATGAAGAACCAGGTAAAAACAATTTTTGATGATTATTCCTAAAATTAATGTTTGGAATCTAATATTATTGCGTCGCTGGAAATATTGCCGACCCATGGAAAGTGAATAGTCCACGACGACAGTTACTGAGTACTGTAACTCAAGAAACACACAAAAGATTTTTCAGACTATCTTATTTTCAACTGGACAGTGGTGGTTAAAGTGCCTTGAAAAAGAAAACTAGACCAATGAATGAGACAAGACAAAATTTATTTTTGCATAAGACAGCGTGCAGACAATAAATTTCACAATATGCATGATGAATGTTCAATGATTTAAAAAATTAACAATTATTACATTTAAAAAATTTCAGCTCTCTGACCCTCGAAGCATAAAAGTATTAAATATGGTTTCTAAACATACCTGCGTACACTACCCTTGTTGTTTCTGCATCACAAAAACCATATCAAGTTCTTACCATTACAACTGACCAAAATTATAACATAATTGGCATTATTAATCACATAAAAAATCTGACTGGCATTTCTAACACTTATGGGCCTAATTCTGACCTTTGATCACTTTTTAACACATAGGAAGAGGTGCCCTAACATGCACTGTTTGGTAAACTCAAAACTTGTTTTCTAAGTACCCTGTCAGTTGTTTCTAGGCAAGTCTTGGCTGCCTCTGTAGGCAGCCAAGACTTGTCTAGAAGCAACTGCAAAGCCACTGGAGTTAAACTTTCAAAGTATAGAGAAAATGTATAAAAAATCTCCAGGGCCTTAAGGGTTTACATAAAAATTATGACACCAAAATTGCAGCTTCACTCCCCCCCCCCCCCCCCAAGAGATGATTTCTCACGCAGACAAAACTAATATTATTCAACAAAGACAGCTGTGAACATGCAAAGTTTCAGCCAACAGACCTCTGGGTTCAACAAAGAGGTCCAAAAGCCGAAACTCTTCTTTTGCTTATTCTTTCCCATAGAATTTGAAATAGACTATGGATGGACAATCCACTCTGTAGGTGTTTTAATGGTAATCCACTCTATGTATTGTACTGATAGCTCCATCAGCAACAGATGACCAGTCAGACATATGAAATCATTGTGACAATGAAATTGGATTCTTTTAAACTACATACGCTAATTCTACCAAACAATTTTCTTCACCTTCAGCTTTTTCCTCTAATTATACATGTTAACTGGTAGAGTGCTGGAAGCCCATATTTTGGCTTTATTTTAAAGTGCAGGTACAACATACATGTTTCATATTCTGTGGATGTGCTTTGTATTGTCTTTGAAGTGAAACTGTTTAGTCGGTGTGAATTTGCCTTGTTCCAATTTATGGGAGAGTGCCTTTGGGCGTGTCTCTCGGCGTGCCTTTTGGCACTCCCCCATAAATTTTAACAAGGTAGACATGTAAGCAAATTTTGATGACAAAAAATAATTTAGTACTGTAGCAGTTAAGAGTAACCTCAATTAAAAAAAACCCAATCAGGATTCAAAGATGGAAAATTATATAAACTTTTAATTTTACAAAGGATTATACATGTATCACAATTACTGTGTGCACTCAACATTACCTGATTCAATAGACATTGAGAATGTGCTAGATAAACCATGCATGGAATCC
This sequence comes from Pictodentalium vernedei, assembly GCA_031216915.1. Taxonomy (NCBI): domain Eukaryota; kingdom Metazoa; phylum Mollusca; class Scaphopoda; order Dentaliida; family Dentaliidae; genus Pictodentalium; species Pictodentalium vernedei. The sequence goes on along the minus strand of CM062289.1, from coordinate 11,236,283 downwards.
GGCATACATGTAAGAACACATCTGATTTACAAATTAAGCAGTTGACATTTTTTTTTTTTTTTTTTTTTTTTTAATTTCAACAAAACCGTATCATGGGACCCCCTCATTGGAAATTGGAATGAGCGTGTGTAAAACATAAAACAAACCAAGAACATGAACTTCTGATGGCAAAGAAATAATTACAAAAAAAATAAATAAAAAACCCCACCTCCCCACATGCAATTTTACAAAATAAAATGGCCTAAGAAACAGAAGATCTACTTTCTGGAGACTTATTCTTTAAATAAAAAGAAATAAAAATGAAAATCAAATTTGAATCTTTATCGCAACTGACATCGATGCAAAATTTCACAACCAAACATCTCTCAAACATGGACCCTAAGACATCAAAAATTTGGACATTCCACACAAAATAATTATCTTTCGGCTTTAGGGTCCCATTTGAATTAATATTTTGTTTGTAATCACATCAGTGCTTGTAAATCTAGCTGTCTTTCATATGCACATGAATACAAGTAATGTTCATGGACACTCAGTGACAAAACACCAGCACTCACTGTATCTACCAAGCCGTTGAAAATAAACCTCACGGTGGAAATGCATGTTACAGATAATTGCTCATAGTTTGATGAATACCGTTATGATAAAAGCATTTATGGTTGATATAATTGACTAGAATGCACAATTATTTGAAGCCTCAGTAAATGTGCATGACTGTCATAAAACAGCGAATCAATTAACAGAGGCCTTACCAAGAAAACAATAAAACTATACAAACCTGAAAACATCAACACAAATATCTCTTCTATTTACAGGCGTTGTGGTAATTAAACCTTAACCCAACATAAAGCCTGTAACCATCAATTACTATTTAGAAAAAATCGCCATTGCAAGTTTGTTTTCATTTTTTGTCACGACTGTGTTTTGCAGGCAAAAAATTAATTTTTTTTTTGGGGGGGGGGGGGGTTCAAATGTTTTCTTGCAAATATTGTCTGTTTCAGTTAACCCTTCACCTAATATAGCGGCCAAAAACAGCCAGTAAATTAACCAAAATAATTCTACCACAGCCCAATATATCTCGGATGTTTCTCAATTAAACCCTACAAATATGGATATCATTAGAACAAGCTCGTTGAGCTGGTTCTAATGATATCCATATTTGTATGGGTTTATTGACAATTTGTGAAATGTGTTTGCGAAAAATGTGAAATTTAATTTATTTTTTAAAAATACTGTGTTAGGTAAAGAGTTAACTTACAAACCCTCACCACAGTGTAGGAATCTCACAAATATTTTAAATTTTTCAACACTTAGTCTATTACCAAGGACAATTTAACTTATAATCTTTTCTCAAGCAAGTCCGGGAGTTGACTAATAATGTTACACAGTCTTTCTTGTCCAAACCATCAAAGTGAAAAGAAACTTCCAACTCACAACAAATTACACCTCTGCAGAAAGATGCAACTTCCTGAGCTTCACAGCTCAGTATTCCCTGGTAATTTTTTTATCTCACATCCTGTTTGAACAGAGGACCATCAGATGTCAGAGGGCAAAGGAAACACAGGTGCAGCCAAGCCAAGTGCAATGCCATCGGGTGGCCAATCTCACTCCACTAAACTCCAACAAGAGCCATAACACTCAAAGAAATACATCTGGCTCGCAATCCCCTTCATGGAAGCACCAAAAAAGTTAAATATTAAATTTGAAAAAAAAAAATCTTGAATGGTTTCAGTACAAATGGAAGTAAATTTGATGTCCAACAAGGGAAATAAGTGTCAAAGAAATACTTGTTTGTTTGTTTGTTGGTGGTTAACGTCACATATTTATGCACCATGGCTAATCGTGACACAACATGGAGATGAAGTCAAGCTTAGTCAATCATTAATCAACATGTTGCCCATTTTAGAGGACTTTCACCCCAAGCATTGGTGACTGGGTCCTATTTTACTAGTAAAGCGGAACTGGTTTACCACAGTAAACAAGTGCTGCTTACTTCCCGGGGTTCCCACGGGGAAAAGAAATACTTGAACACAGCCGATTCGCAGACCTATTCATATATTTTAACAAAATGCTTCATATTGAATTGAGGAAAAATATTGGAACGGTTTTCATTAAAATGTGAAGCCAAGAAACGGAAGTACGAAACAGAACCTATTCCTATATGCCCCTTCCACTACATGGTGAGTGATAATTCAGTAAGATATGTACATGTGGTTGATTCATTAAAACTGTTGACTTTTTGGATCACTGAGTGTCTAGTTGCTAAGCAGTTATATAACTAATCACATCATGGCTACATCTTTTGGTAGTCAAGACTCCACCTGGAACCTTGCCAAGGTAATCCAATTACAAAGTGTAGTATTTTATTTCAATAAGATTCAATCTATTAACTGGTAGAGTGCTAAATTATTTTTGGCCATCAAATCTTGCACACATGTCTTTGCCCATTTACAATTTATGGGAGAGTGCCTATGGGCACTCTCCCATAAATTGTAACAAGGCAAACCCTTACAGACTAAATAATATCAATTCAAAGATAATACAAAGCACATCCACTGAATATGAGCCTTCGAGTTGCAGCACCTGTACTTCCAAATAAAGCCCAAATATGGGCTTCCAGCTCTCTACCAGTTAAGTCTTCCTCCTTACTTCATCTTGATACAGGTGTCCAAAGTTTAGTAAGTTTGTACAGGTTAGAATTGTGCCTCCAAGGTTTGGAGATTTCCATGAGTACCAACACCCACATCCCAGAGAGAAGTATACAAACCAAGTTCAGTAAATTAGGTTTGCTAAGAGCCTTTAGCAAACAAAAACTAAGGTAATCAGATAAAACTGAATTCACTTCTTAACTTCCAGTTAAATCTCCTGGGTGGAATACAAATCTGGTGCTTGTTCCACTGACATCCCTATTTGAATGGTTTTCTGACATATGTTGAAAAAAATACTGTGGAGTTCTGTTACAATTGTGAATTCTGAATTCCCGACGAGGATGGAAAGATTCCAACATCCTTGTAGTGTATGACAAGCCTAATTTCCCAGTAAGCCAATGACTGCTTAACTTGTCCGAGGTCCAACCCTTAAAGGCCAATTTCTAACTTTCTTTTTTACTACAATAGAATGTATGCCTCAACACTCTTTCAGTGGGTAAAATTGCAAGTTATATTCCAAGTCACCTTGGCAGTTGTTTCTGGGAAGGGAAGACTAGACTAGAAACAACTGCAAAGCCATAGATTGTCAAAGTGTAGCAAAAATGTTTTAACAATCCCCCCCCCACCCCCCCTTCTCCCACCTTTAACTGGTTTACTAAATTATTTTCAGTTCTTAAAATTTCTTTGTACGTCTTTGCCCTGTTACAATTAATAGGAGAGTGCCAGTAGGCACTCTCCTATAAATTGTAACAAGGCAAAAACTATACCATATAAAATAATATCACTGTAAAGCACATCCACAGAATATGAAGCCTAAATTTATATTGCTGTATTTATTTATTTATTTATTTATTTATTTATTGATGTTTAAGGTAACATATTTCTGCACAATAGCTAATCATGACTATGACAGTTTTACGGGTGGAGGAAGCTGGAGTACCCGGAGAGAACCACCGAGCAACGGTCAGCTCCCCAACATACCAACTCCACACAAGCAGGGTTTGTATTGGTTGAAGACAGGTGCACCATCGACATGCAGTACGCCTTAGTACACAATGCCACCATGCCCCCACATGGGCAATGGGGTGAAGTGTCTTGCCCAAGGACACAAAGCGGTTGCCGCAGGTGGGAAAATTTATATTGTGATACCGTCACTAAAGAATAAAGTCCAAATATGGGCATCCACCATTTTACCAGTTAAGGTTAAGCAAGATTGCGACTGGTTCTTTTCCTTTCCTGAAGAAGTCTCAACCCTGTCATTGTTTGCACAATCAATGATCACTGTACATAATTTTATTAAAAGACAACAGTACTGACATCAGAGAAGGGGCGATACAATCAATATAATTCTTTTAGTAGATAGTTCAGTATAGACCTTGCTTGCTACTACCAACACAATTTTAAATTGGTTTGCTAAAACCGGCACAGTTTAAAATGAAAGGTTCAATGACACTGTAGCTCAACTCGACAAAATTGAACTTGGTAAGTTGTAAGTGAATTGGCAAAATTGAAGATCATTGGTACCAATGTTATTGGTGAAATTTCAACATAACAGCATTGTGTGTGCACAACGTTAGAGTAATCCATGCATTTTTAAAAGTAAACTGTAAGACTGGGTTCATCGAAGGTCATTGCCAGTGGCAACATTTTTTGACAGATATCGAAGAAAATCGATAGCTCCCATCCAGAGGTAACCCCAAACAAGCATACAAAGTTTCAAAATCTGATCATAAATGTGCCCTGTAGGGCATGCCAAACGAATATATTGATGCCTGATTAAAAACGAAAATCGATAGCTCCCATCTAGAGGTAACCCCAAACAAGCATACCAAGTTTCAAAGTGATCCAATAATAAATGTGCCCTGCAGGGTGTGCCAAGGGGAAATTTTGATGCATAACTGCACTGAGTTCATCAAAGGTTGTTGCCAGCGGCAACATTTCTTGGCAAATATCAAAGAAAATCGATAGCTCCCATCTGGAGGTAACCCCAAACAAGCATACCAAGTTTCAAACCGATCTGATCAAAAATGTGCCCTGTACAGTGTGCCACAGGAATATATTGATGCCTGACTAAACTAAGTTCAAAGGTCGTTGGCAGCGGCAACATTTTTTGATGGAAATGGAAGAAAATTGATAGCTCCCATCTAGAGGTCACCCCAAACAAGCATGCCAGGTTTCAAAGCAATCCGATCATAAATGTGCCCTGCAGGGCAAGGGGAAATTTTGATGCGTAACTGCACTAAGTTCATCAAAGGTTGTTGCCAGCGGCAACATTTCTTGGCAAATATCAAAGAAAATCAATAGCTGCCATGTAGAGCTCACCCCAAACAAGCATACCAAGTTTCAAAGTGATCCAATAATAAATGTGCCCTGCAGGGTGTGCCAAGGGGAAATATTGATGTGTAACTGCACTAAGTTCATCAAAGGTTGTTGCCAGCGGCAACATTTCTTGGCAGATATCGTAGAAAATCGATAGCTCTCATCTAGAGGTAACCCCAAACAAACATACCAAGTTTCAAACTGATCTGATCATAAATGCGACCTGTGAGATGTGCCAAAGGAAATTGTGGACGTACGTACATACGTATGCCGACGGACGAGAAGTGATGGCAATAGCACAGATTGACTTTGTCAAGTTGAGCTAAAAATCACTCCACAAGTTTGGAGACAACAGTAAATCCTGTATACAATTTCCCCACCTTTGCAAGAATATTTGCAATAAAGTATTTTCAACAGGATACTCCACTTTTTTCAAAATTAGTTGGGAAACATCAACGGCAGAAAAAATTCAACTCAATGACTCAAACCACCTTAGATAAGAGCTTTCAAGAAAATATGTAAACATACATGTAAAACTTGTTTTCAAAAAAGCGACAACGGTGTTAAAAATAAGAGTGGAAGAATTGTAACTGCACATTAACTTGAAAAAAGTAGTACTTATTTATTTATGCCACAGCATCACTTGATGGAGGAAAGTCATTCTGACCATTTTCAGTTTTCATTGGGAAAAACTGAGCATCTTCTGGAATATCTGGTTTAGTGTCTTCTTGATTATATATTTCTTTTCTAGCAGCAGCTGCATCATAACCAGTATCAACGGGCTCTTGTTTAATAGTGACAGGATATTCACCACCATTCTCTTCAGGTTCCCGGTCTTTAGATCTTCTCCTATCTCTACTTCTGCTACGATGTCTCTTTCTGTCCCTATCACGTGATCTACTCCTACGCCTTTCTCTGGATCGACTTCTTCGAGATCTTTTCCTATCAACTCTTTTCCTATCTTCATCTGAAAGTAGTAACAATCATGAAAACTGAGGACCTGAGATTAACTGGATGCTAGTGTTAGAAGCCACCATCAGGATTTTCCAAAATATTAGGGTACAAGACAAAAGCCAACATTTTCCTTCCTCATGTTTCATATTCAGTAAAATGCAAATATTTTATTTATAAAAATTATTGTAGATTCAGACCACCAAAAATAAAGTCGCCCTCAACCAGTTAACCTAGTAATCAAGTACCAGTAAACATTAAAACCTCTTGTAGAATGAAGCCAACAAAGGGCAATAACTCCCCTAAGTCATCATAATTTTTTAACTTGCCAAAGACATTAACACAGTGAAGGATATCAAAAGTTTTCTAAAATTGGATGTTTACTGTTCAAATTATTCCGTAAACAATGAAATTTTGTGCAAAATTCAACAAAGGGTAATAACACACTCAATTTTTGAGAAAGTAGTTTTCGAAATTGTCCAAGACAATGTTAACCCCCTGCACTCTGATGTCAAAATACCAAAATTTTAAGTAGTCATATTTTCCATAATGCATCTAGAAATTTAGCCAATTCAATCTTGTTTGACAGAGCTCAATGAGCTCTATCAAACAAGATTGAATTTGCTAAATTCCTAGTTGCATTATGGGAAAATTTTGCACCTGAAAATTTTGACACATCGACATCAGTGCGCAGGTGGTTAATATAAAGCAGTCTATTAGATTTTAATGAAATCTCTACTGTTCCAAGTTATAGCATAAACAATTAAATTTGGGGCAAAATTCAATAAAGGGCAATAACTCACTTAATTTTTATTGAATAATGATGGTTATCTAACTTGTCAAAGACATTGTTATTATAAAGCAGCAAATCAAAATTAATTGTAATCTGATGACTATTGTTCAAATTATCTCAGAACCAAACCTTGCATGGATGGAGGGTGGAAGGACAAAGCTCTTTGCTATATCCCTTCCCCATGGGGAAGTGAGGATATATTACATTGTTTCCCCTACTCACGAAGAAACTTTCAAAGACCTTTTCAAGGATATTCAAAGGCATTCAGATGACTATTTATTTATTGGTGTTTTAAGGTCACATATTTTTGCACAATGGCTAATCATGACCACAACATGAGTATCAACTAAAGACCAGGGGGTGAGCGTTAATAAGCCATGTTGCCCATTTTAGAGAGGGTTTGCACCTCCTGAGCACTGGCGACTGAGTCCTATTTTACCAGTAAAACAGAGCCTGTTTACCACAGTGAACAGGCACAGCTTCACTTCCTGGGGTTCGCGCGGGAAATTCAGATGACTGTGACAGATACTATCAGTGGAGGAGAAAAGAGATATACTTCCTTCTCAGCACCACTCTCCAAATGTAGTTACAAATTCTCCAGTACACGCAAGTCAAACACATGTTTCGATGCAATGATACAAATATGGATGTCATTGGAACCAGCTCAGAGAGCTAACTCCAATGGCATCCATATTTGTATCATTGCGTAAAAAATGTGTTTGGCTTAGCCACTTACTGGAGAATATATACAGCTGTAAGCACAGTGTTGCAGCCTTTTTAATTCAAGCACATTCAAGGACCCCTGGAGTTCAGGGGCGATTTTCAAGGATCCCCGGCTACCCTGTATTAACAGTGTATCCTGAATTGTAGGTGTTAATGTAAGATTTTGAATGGAATCTCGAATCTAATCTCACCTCTTTTATTTATATATTGGGTGTTTAAGGTCACATATTTTTGCACAATGGATAATTATGACAACATGAGTATCAACTCCAGACCAGGGGTGAGTGTTAATAAGCCATGTTGCCCATTTTACAGAGGGTTTGCACCTCCCAAGCATTGGTGACTGGATCCTATTTTACCAGTAAAACAGAGCCTGTTCACCGCAGTGAACAGGCACTGCTTCACTTCCTGGGGTTCCCGCGGGGATCTCACAAAATATTACCTTCATCTCTGTCCTTTCGACGCTCTCTGCTGCGACTTCTGCGTCTTTCTCTACTACGACTTCTTTTCCTTTCACGACTCCTACTTCGTCTCCTACGATCTCTGTCCCTTTCACGACTCCGAGATCTCTTTTCATCTCTGAAACTATAAATGGTAGAAATTTTTTTTATTGGCCCAAGAGTACTGAATTCATTTAAAAAATAGGTTAAAATGTACAAATGTTGTGTTTCAATATATCTGAACGTTTATAATTTTTATTTTTCAACACTTCTGGGGAAATCCAATCTATAATACCCCACATCAAATTTTGAGATGCATCAAGGGGCTTTCAACTCTGAAATGATGAAAAATATGACATGTATATAGAATTTACCCATAGTAGCTTGGTGTACCAAATGTTCACCACCAAGCTACTTTGGGTATATTTTATTTATACCACGATTGCCAGATTAATAAGAGTTTAAATGTTAAATAAATCAATATTCACACGAGCGAATCTGTTTTTGTTTACATGAGCACCAGGTGTACGGTACTTCCGCTGGCAATTTTATCGCTGAAACAAAATAGAAAACGAAACGCACAAATTATGGGGCCTTTTTTCATTTTAACAACATAATAACATACTATTTCGAGTTAAGGATGGTTTTTTAACATGAGACAACGTATGTTTGTTGATTTTTATTATCTTATGAGGTAAACTTATTTAAAAACATAACTAATTACAGGTTTCATTTCACTCTTCACGAGACGACGAGTGATAAATTTAGACTAGTTTACATTCAAGGCAAGGTCACCAAAGGTCAACTTGGATGTAGTTCCATTGCAGGTGTAAATTTTAACTACTGAAATCCCATTGCTGGTGTGTTCACCACGGTTGATGTGTAAAGCTAAAATTTATGTCATAGGCTTTTTATATATAGTAGAATAGGTAATCATGGTATTTATTTATTTATTGGTGTTTAAGGTCACATACTTATGCACTATGGCTAGTCGTCACTGTGACAGTTTTATGGGTGGAGGAAGCCAGAGTACCTGGGAGAGAACCACCGAACATTGTCGAGCAACTGTCAACTCCTCAAGGGAATCATGGCATAAAACAATACAATAGAACCTTGTTAATTGAATTGCCACTTTGCCAATAAAAATTATTCAATGAACAGGAGTATTCAATTAACAGGAAATGGGTGACTTTCCTGTATTCTAGAGATAAACTTAGCATTTATTCTATTATATTTTGTTTGACAGAGCTCCATGAGCTCTGTCAAACAAAATATAATAGATTAAATGTCTGTATTGGATGTACTGAGGCCACATTGGTCTGTAACCAAAGGAAAACTGGGAAGAGCCATGGTTATTTCTCAACATGTTACAAGATTTTTTATTCAATTAACAGGAGTTTACTCTATAACCTATAATCAATTAACAGGTCAAATTTGTACTGGAGGCATGGTAAATGGTTTTGTGTTGGGAAATTATATTCAATTAACAGGGATATACAATTAAGAGATATCCAATTATGTGGGCTCCACTGTACTGTGATCATAGAAGTGGTGTCGATTGTTCAGATCATGATCTCGTTGCAACATAGTGGAATTCCTGAATAAACTTGGAAGCATGAAAAATAAACAGAAATAGCACTGGAGATTCAAAGCCACATGTCTTTTCTGACAGGTACGATTCTACAGTGAAGGAAGGAAATCCGATAGTATTTTGAAAGAACTCTGACCTAATTGCAACCTGGTTGAAATTCTTTTCAATTTTGTAATCATATAGTGTGCCAAATGGACTAGTTATCTAGTTAATATATCCGGGGTCTCACCGAGGAGGGAGCAGACTACTATACATCAAAAAATATCCTTATTCGGATGCAACTGCCAATTAAAGTATCACTAATGGAAAGACGAACAATAGCCTTGCAGCATTTTAACCCTTTACCCAACGCAGCCGATTTCAAAATGTTATTTTAAATATCATTTTTAAAATTTTTTCAAAAAATTTCAACAAAACCATATCATGTGACCCCTCTTTGGAAAGCTCGATGAGCCCGTTCCAAAGAGGGGTCACATGACATGGTTTTGCTGAAATTTTTCGAAAAATATTTTTTCAGCTGCTGAATTTGCATATTACGTGGGCGGATGCGTGCGATTCATTGGGTAAAGGGTTAATAGACTTTGTAACCAAACAGTCCAATTTGATTTGTTGGTTGATACCCAGTAACCTATTTACAAATTCATTCATATATTCAATATAGTTATCCCAATATGTGATGTCCTAGACCTTCAATATAATTATCCCAGTATGTGATGTCCCAGACCACTAATCAACAAGATTAAAACAACAGACAAATTAACAGTTGAACTCCTTGCAGATATTCCTGTCAAGGACGGGATTCCTCTTGCCACTGAAATATAGGGCTGCATGGTAATTCAGTATTTTACTGAAACTCAGTATTTTTTTCGATACCAAGTAAATGCAGAGCAATTTTCAACTTAATCGGTGTACCCACTTTCACGGTATTATCGATTAAAAAGTCCATGTGTGCCACGAAAATGCTGAAATGAGATGTATGTGGGGCTAACCAATTTCATCTTGGATCAAAGTAAGACTGAAAAATTACATACTTTAGACAAATGTGCTCCTGTTTATCCATCAAAATAAGCATCCAACAAATGGTGTGAAATTGGTAATTGATAACTTCGCAAATTCAATACATGGACATGCTGTTCCATTGCCCATAGCACAATTAAGAAAACAATAAATTCAATGCTTCTTTATTCGAGTACATCCTGTCTCAATGTATTCCGTGTAAACTCGATTAGCATTTCTGACACTGACAACAGAAAAAAGTGATATTGGTGTTTTATCAGCTGCAAGCAAAGTTAATTGAGATTAAAGTTCAACAATGAATTTCTATTTCTTGAAATAAAATAAAGTGGCTCATGTTTTCTTTATGTCTTATTTACTGAGTAATGCGAGCTTACTGGCGTGACCCTGATACTGTATAAATACCCACTGCCCCGTGTGTAAATTCACGTTTCAAATCTTTGAAAATAATCATGGAACTTGTTTCGAAAACTAATACCACCTCGGAGGCCTGGACGTTTTTTGGCTTTGAGATAGATGGAAACTCCAAACCCAAGGAAGACTCACAAGCAATTTGTCGGTTATGTGAGAAAATAATTGTTTCGAAATGCGGTGATACGTCAAATTTAATCTCACATTTGAAAACGCAGACACTGCTCAGAAAACACCAATAAAGCAACAAACCATTATAGCTGCCGTTAAAAGCTCGAGCTACGAGAAGAATTCTCAACATTGGACTACTCTAACAAACTCTGTTACAAAATTTATCGTGGGAGATATGGTGCCAATTTACACAGTGGAAAAGGAAAACTTTCGTCAAATGTTGGCCAATTTTGATGGCAGATATAAACTTCCTGGTCGAAACTATTTTATTGACTCTGCTATAACCTTTAGAGGTTAGTTCTGTCAAGTACTTTTCTGCCACAACAGACATTTGGTCATCTGTGGGAATGGTTCCCTATATTGGATTGACTGTACACTTTATTGACAGTGAATGGAAACTGCAGTCACGAGTGGTGGAGACATTATACTTCCCAGAAAGCCACACTGGGGAAAACATAGACATTTTATCTGAAACGCTGCAAACATGGAACTTAGACCCTAATAGACTGGTGTGCATGACAACTGATAATGGATCTAACATTATGTGTGCTCTTGCGGAATTGAATTGGCACCGATTATCTTGCTTTGGGCAGTGAACAATTCCGTCAAGGATGATAAGCGTGTGACACGTGCTTTGGGTGTGTGTACGTCTGTTGTTTCTGCTTTCTCCACAAGTTGGAAACGTCTCAGAAATTTAATACAGCTACAGGGCGAGCTAAATCTGAAACAACATTCCTCAGTTGCAGATTGTCCAACAAGATGGGGTGCCAAATTCGACATGGTGAAACGAATACTGGAGCAAGAGGAGGTTTTAAGAAAAGAGCTCAGTTCGGACAGAAAAACATCACATTTAGTACAAACTGGGCAGGACAATCATGTGATGGAGGTTTTAGTTGCTGGTATTGGTCCAGTTTCTGACTTTACAGATATTTTATCTACTTAAGAATATGTGACAATTTCATCGGTGAAACCCATGATTAGGCTATTAACACTTTACCTAACGTAACGGCCAAAACCGGCCAGCGCTATTCTCAAAAATCACCAATTAATTTTCATTTTTTATCTTCATTTTTTGTCTCAAAAACATAGGTTATGACCCCTCGTTGGAACGATCTCGTTGAGCTCGTTCCAACGAGTGGTCATAACCTATGTTTTTGAGACAAAAAATGAAAAAAATTAGTTGTTCAAGAATTATTTTTGCAAGTGTCTGCTTTTCAACAATGACGAACTGTTCGATTCGTCTAAAGATGACCACACACTGACAAATGACATTAAGCTTTGTATTAAAACATACATGTCCGATAACTACACAGATACGGAAATAAACAATGTCGTATGTATAGCCACATTTCTTGATGCTAGGTTCAAAAAAAGTTTTTTCGAGTGAGCCTAAATATTGTACTGTACATTCTATGTTAATTGAGGACAAAAATGTTCATATCACGGGTGAAAAGAATGAGCCTGTGAAAAAGGCTGTGTTGGTAAGTGCTGAAAACAATGAGTGTGACCCGCCCTCGGCAAAACGTAAAAAAACATTGGGAAGTCTGTTTAAATTGACACCTAATAATATAGACGAAACGAATAGTTCAGAAGCTGACATCACAGCAGAGACTGCATATTATATTGCCGCCCCTTACGCAGACAGCGAATCAAATGCCCTGGACTGGTGGAAGGTGCATCAAAACACCTATCCCAATTTGGCAAGAAAGTATCTATGTATATGTGCAACAAGGACTATTAAGTAAATCTGGTAATATTGTGTCAGCAAAGCGCTCATGTTTGAGACCTGATAAAGTAAATATGTTATATTTCTTGGCTTCAAATTTGAAGTAATTCATTTTGTTGTTCATCTGCAATGCTGAAATGAATACTGTATCCATGTTCATTTATTATTCATTTGTCTATCAAGGGATATAATCCACCTCACGTGTATATTACATGCTTGCTGTTATTGTTCACAAAGCTCTAGGATATCTGAATGGATAATTCAGAATTTCACCTGTTATAACTTCCTGATGAAATGACCTAAGTTTTTTTGTAACAAGCATTTTACTGACAATCCTTTTTTAACACTTTTGCTGTCGTGATGAAATTCATAACAGCGAAATTGTTAAAAAATACATTGTCTGTAAAACGCTCGTTGTAAAAACAACATTCGTTCTCCGTCGAAGCACAGGCATTTGGAAACTTGATCTAAAGAGATATATCACCCCTAATTCAAAATACCCCCTCTTATATATTTGATATACACGTGTATATTATCTATATAAGAAAAGGTATTTCGAAGTGTGTGTGATATATCTCTTGAGATCAGGTTTCCAAATGTCTGATTGAAGTTCCCCTGTCCAGCTGTTTCGAAAATGTCAAGCTGATGACGCTCACGGTATTTAGTCATATCACAGTATTTTATTTTATACCGTACTCGGTATTGAAAAATCAAATACTGTGCAGCCCTACTGAAATAGGTATAATTTGGGTACATCTAATTAAATTTTCCCTTTGTAAATTAAATTGACTTTTTCATCAATGATTCCTCGAACTGAATTTAGATAAATTATTCATCATATCTTGTCATAGCTGCTTCAAAGCAGCAATGACAAAATGTGATTAAAAATATCTTGGGAAATACTCCGTAGTTTAAGAGTTAACGTAGACCATTCAAGATGGATATTAACCCCCTGCACACTGATGTTGAATTATCTAAAGTTCAAGGTGCAATTTTTTCCCATAATGCAACTAGAAATTTAACCAATTCAATCTTGTTTGACAGAGCTCATTGAGCTCTGTCAAAAAAGATTGAATTGGTTAAATTCCCAGTTGCATTATGGGAAAAATAGCTACTTGAAATTTGGATATTTTGACATCAGATTGAAGGGAGTTAAGTGTTTACATGGCCATAATCAAAGGTGCGAAAAAAAAGATAGCGAGAAGTTGATTTTGCATTTGCCATCGCAAGGGTCTGCCTCTCTCTAGTCACTGCTTGTAATTAATGTTGGTACAGTTTCTTGATGAGCAGATGCTAGTTTTCTGTTATTTTTTTGTTTGTTCTTAGTATCGGATTTCTGATTTATTATGGCTTTTTATCCAGAGGCATTTAAATATCTGAACAAGAGCGCAGATGGGCGACGAGAATCATTAAACGGCCATTAAATTCAGGTATTTTACATGACAAAATATACCTTATATTTTAAATGTATCTCAATTTAATACAAGAATCACTCACCCTCCACCAGCACCAGTTGCTCCAAACTCATCCCTGCCAGAGAATCTTGTATTTTCATCTGGCCCACCCTTTCTGGTTCCACCAAGACCGCCACCTAAAAAAAACAAAACAAGGATAAACCACTACTTTTGGTGAGCCTGAGTAATTCAATTCACACCACACTGAACATACAGAAATGTAACACTATATGTAACATCAAGCTGATTCCAATGAGGTTGCACAGGCTATGTTTACAAGGCAAAAATTGACAATTTGGCTATGTCAATGTTCACCACTTATTTGCGGGTGTGTCTGAGACATTTTATCAAAATCTGTTCAGAAATGTGGGTGTAGAGGACCTCAAAAATGCCTTCATACAGTATGGAGCCAGTCAATGTCAATACACTGCTGATGAACCCGCATCCTTTTTTACAAACGCCTCTACCCTAGTATGGGCTGATTGAGCCAGAAATTCTCTCTGGATTCTTGACAGAACTTGAACTCTCAGTTTTGAAATTTTCCCTACATTTGGTTTTTGTTTGGTTTTGGACCACAAAAATCTGTTTTTGGTTTCGTTTTGTTGTTATTTATTTATTTAATGGTGTTTAAGGTCACATACTTATGCACAATGGCTAATCGTGACCGTGACAGTTTTACGGGTGGAGGAAGCCTGAGTACCCGGAGAGAACCACCGAGCAACGACGAGCAGCTGTCAGCTCTCCAACATCGTAACTCTGAACTCTGCACCGCAGAACAGGCAGGGTTAGATTGGTTGAAGACATGCGCACCATCGACGTGCAGTACGCCTCAGTACACAGCGTCATCGTGCCCCCATGTAGGCAATCAGGGTGAAGTGTCTTGCCCAAGGACACAACGCAGTTGCCGCAGGTGGGAATCGAACCGAGGACCTCTCGGCTTGCAGCCTGCACCTCTACCAACTGAGCCACCGTGCCCCTCGTTTTGTTGCAAGACAATAATATTTTACATATCTTATGCATTAACCCTTTAACCAACGAATCGCCCGCATCTGCCCGCATAATATGCAAATTCAGCAGTTGAAAATATATTATTTTAAAAAAAATGTCAACAAAACCATATTATGTGACCCCTCGTTGGAACGTTAACCCTTTACCCAACGCCGATGATATCAAAATTTATTATTTTAAATATCATTTTTTTAAATTTTTCAAAAAATTTCAACAAAACCATATCATGTGACCCCTTCATTGGAACGAGCTCAATGAGCTCGTTCCAATGAGGGGACACATGATATGGTTTTGTTGAAATATTTTGAAAAATTTAATTTTTTCAACTGCTCAATTTGCATATATACGCGGGCGGATGTGGGCGATTCATTGGGTAAAGGTTTAAACTGGGACAGGATAGTACTAAATCATGTTAAATAATAAACAAGTGAAAAGGAAATAAAATAAAACTGTATTACGATTGTTTCCTATAAATTCTACAAGACAAAAATTACATCTGCAGTCTGCATATGCTTTCATAAAAAGTCATTCAACCCCCAAATGCATAGATACGGAGTCGGGAGTGTGTATCGGATGGGTGGGTGGCTCAATCCTTTAGTCGCAAAGAGGCCATTTGAGACGGATTATTTATGATCCGACCTTAGTGTCAAATTCGTTTTTTCATTTCCATTCACGCCACTGACATATTGCCCGGCATGAAAATAAGTGAAGGGGGTCAGAATTTCAGTAAGCAGCTGCCAAGAATCAAGGAAATGTTGAGAATTTGGAAACATGCCTTTTACTTTCGGAAAGACAGATTCCAATTCATAAGCTGACTTGACAAGTTGACATTTGTATCAGAAGGGAGCAAACTCCAAATTCTCATCAGAACAGAATACTACTGTATGCTAAACTAAAAAATTTTCAGTTATATTTTTTTATTGCCACTTTCGACAGCTAGGGCAGGCCTGGCATTCTTAAAAATGCAGGAGGGCTAAAAATCGCACTCCTCACATGGCCTAGGGGAGCGATTAGTTCTCAAGCTTACAAAAGCTAAAAGTGGCAAAATGAAGTTGTACTATTAATGAATTCTGCCTTGTGGGCTTTGTACATTTTATTTGGTGCTGCTAACCAGGTAGTCTCTGTGAGACAGCTACACTGCCCTTCCCACACCTCCGGGCCTTTAGGAAGGCTCAGAGGTGTGAAAGGGGCAGTGTGACCATATTGCAGAGACCACTAACATAGAGATCTGAAAACCTATGGGTTTTAGGAATAGACTGTTATGGTAATCATTAATTTCTAAGGCTAGGACGGCTATTTTTCACCCTCCTCAATTTTTTTAAGGCGAGCAGTAGGCTAGCGAATAAATTGCTTTCCTGAAATGCCAGGCCTGCAAGGGTCACCCTGCGTTGGACATTTTTATGGGTGGAGAAAACACAGCAAAACTATTCGGCCAGTTTCTGCGGTTCGTTTTTGACTCAAAAAACGGAACCAAACCACAGAACCCCCAAAACCGGCGGCCTCTAGTGAGATTCTACAGTATAATATGGACAGAGAAGTGGACAGCAAATTTCAACTAGATCAAGATCCCAGTCATAATCCAAATTGAAATTCTCTGTTTACTCTTGCAATGACAGTATGTATGCTAGTGCTCAAACGACTAGTGAATTCCAAAGTCGACTGGTCAATAGCCAAAAGTCAAGTCGACTAGTCATTGGTGATAACCTGTCTCCTTATAACAGTGTTGGTGTTCCGGTAGAGTGCTGAAGGTCCAAATTTGGCGTCACTTGGGCATTCATATACAGCAACTTACTAGAACATTATTCTGTTAATGTGCTTCTAATTATGCTAAGAGTGAAATTATATAGTTTTATTTAATTTGCCTTGTTGCGATTTATGGGAGAGTGCCTATAGGCACTCTCCCATAAATTGCAACAAGGCAAATTAATAACATATCCTGATAGCCCAAAATAATTCAGCACTCTACTAGTACCAGTTAAAACAAACTACTGTCACTACTATTAGATGGCTATTGATGTATACACTGATTGCCCAATATTGCTGTTCAAACTGTCTGACAGTGGCACAGAAGGAATACTATTTACCTAAAAGCTTGAACTCCTCCGACTAGTCGACTGCACAATTGAGAGTCGACTACTGGTTTGCCCAGAGTCGACAATGACTAGTCGACTAATCGTTTGAGTACTAATGTATGCTCACATTTCCAAATCAGAAGAGAATCAACATTCCAGTTTTTCTTTCCAATGTATGACTTAATGAAATGCAGTCCAATTCATAGTTGTAATCTATGGTTTAAAAAAATATCAAGTTATTCATGAATAAATAATAATTTAATTATCTTAGCTCTAATTTTAATCTATAAAGTAAAGAGAAACAAAAACATTGCGCTGAAGTTCATAAATCATTGATAAAACACAAGTTTGATCAAATTGAAAGAGTGCAAAATTTATTAACTTATTTGGAGTTTTTGTAACAACTCAAGAATATAACTCTGTATGATAAACGTTCCATAAATTTAATTGAGAATTTTTCTTTAAGCCCTAAGGGCCCAATTCCAACACATTTTCTATACAAGAACAGTGAGCTTATATCAATCTTTTTGTCAATTTACCAGTTTAATTCAAAATTTAAGTTAGAGGTTTCTTGTTAAGCCTTGACTACTTTTACTGGCAGCAAAGACTTGACCAGAAAACACCGCAATGCCACAGGACAGAGTTCATCATGTGTTGCAAGTATTGTCCAGGCCGTCAAGTGTTAACTCATACTGTCAGAAAATTAGATGGGTGAAATGTTTCATGTGTTTGCTTCTGTTAACCCTTTACAAAACGCACATGATATTAAAATGTAGAGCTGGCACGATTATGCAATTTCGTAATCGAAATTAATCGATTAAAAGTCAACTTGAATCATATTCTGGGACCTCGAGAAACAATAAGTGGGAGCTCTTGAAAGAAGAATGAGGAAAACATTTTTCATGATTAGTGCCTCAAGTTGTTTCTTTGTATTAACCCTTTACCCAATGCAGACAATATCAAAATTTATTATTTTGAATATCATTTTTTAAAAATTTTCAAAAAATTTCAACAAAACCATATCATGTGACCCCTCGTTGGAACGAGCTCGACGAGCTCGTTCCAACAAGGGGTCATGTGATAAGGGTTTGTTGAAAGTTTTTGAAAAATAATATTTTTTCAACTGCTGAATTTGCATATTACGTGGGCGGGTGCGTGCGATTCGTTGGGTAAAGGGTTAAAACCCTTTGCCTAACATGAGAAGCAGACGACACTTGCAAACAAAAACCTTGAATAACTAATTTTTTTTCATTTTTTGTTTCAAAAACATAGGTTATGACCCCTCATTGGAATGAGCTCGATGAGTTCGTTCCAAAGAGGGGTCATCACCTATGTTTTTGAGACAAAAAAAAAATTAAAAAATAGTGCTGGCTGGTTTTGACCGTCATGCTTGGGTAGAAGGTTAACTGGTAGAGTGCTGAATTAAATTTTATCTCCAAAATTTACTCACGTCTTTGGCTTGTTACAATTGAAAGGGTTAACTGGTAGAATGCTAAATTATTTTTGAACTCCAAAATTTACTCACGTCTTTGGCTTTGGAAGAGTGTTGGCACTCTCCCATAAATTATACCAAGGAAAATCCATAGAGATAAATTAATTTCACTTAACCCTTTACCCAATGTAACGGCCAAAACCGGCCAGCGCTATTCTCAAAAATCGCCAATTAATTTTCAAAATATTTTCATTTTTTGTCTCAAAAACATAGGTTATGACCCCTCGTTGGAACGAGCTCGTTCCAACGAGGGGTCATAACCTATGTTTTTGAGACAAAAAATGAAAATATTTAGTTATTCAAGAATTTTTTTTGCAAGTGTCGTCTGCTTTTCACGTTAGGTAAAGGGTTAAAAGTTAATATGAAGCATATCCACTGAATATGTTTAAGTTGCGGTACCTACACTTCAGAGTAAAGCCCAAATGTGGGCTTCCAGCACTCTACTGGTTAATGCTTTCCTGCATCAATTGCAAAGTGTTGGGGTATTATTTTGCTAATGATACTTGTTATGAGGCTCCTTGATCTAGAGAGAGGGTGTGATAGTCATGCATCTCATTTACAAACCTACTTTAAAACGAGTAATTTTATTTAGTGCAGTTCAGGTGCTTCCTATCACCTTTTTGATTTCTATATGCATTAGAAGAGATAAACTTAGTGTTGAAAGAGACAAAAAGCCGTTTAACTTCAAGAGATCAGTAGCATGGGAAACAGGTGAACATCACAATTTTTTATTCAATTAAGTAAGACCAGCCAAAATCTAACAACATCGGGTTGTTTAATAAAACTGAATCAAGATGAAAATCAGAACTGATCTATTACGTACGAACAGCAAATAAACCATGCAGAAACTTATCATAAATGAGGACAGAGGGGGTGCATGGGGGTGGGGTGGGTATTGTGGAGATGTGATTTGTCCAATTCTACCATTGAAGACAAAATAGGTGGACAAACGATTTTTTTTAAAGTTTCTTTGTGGATTATTCTGACCAAAAGGCATATCTAGAATGACTTGCAACCATACATAGGGCAGATGCTCATTGTTCTACAAATAATTATTATAATAATATAATTAATTATAATAAAAGTGTTTGAACGCACACCTTTTTGACACCCACAGCCTGTTGGGGTGTGCCTCAAATGGACTTGCGAACAAACCAACCTGTCTGGAGTATCTCCAACCGACACATCACAATTGGTTCCAATGCTCTTGATCATCTGTATCAATGATTTCAGATACATTTTACCGAAGATATCCCTATGAAGGTACCAAAAACGTTTTAAGGGTTGTATGCTTAAAATAGGGTTGGCTGGGTAACTGGAAACACACAATTGGTTTTATTTTTGTCTGTGTGGTTAAATAATTTTGCATGTGCACCTGAGATTAGTATATATTTGCTGTCGACTGACAAAACAATGCCACTTTCTTTTCATTAAGGATTTGCAATCGAAGATTTCATGTCATTTCATTCAACAGTGCAGAATTGACAAAGGAGTTGAATATCATGACAGAAAAATGTCCATGTAAGGTTAAGATTTAGCTCACTTAAGACTTAGGCATGGTGCCCTAAGCATGCACCTCTTAAATTTGTGACATGCGACTGTAATAATCTATTTGAAAAGAAGATGTGTACCCATCAAACACTTTCCTTTTTCTTTTTTTGCTTTCAGATGTCACAGAGAACGATTAACTGGTTGAGTACTGGAAGTCACTGTCAGAGCTTTCAGAAAAATGAAGGTACTGGAGCAAAAGCCAACATTTTTACTGCTAACGTTTCATATTCAGTCAAACCCAAATATCGTTTTACTATAAATTTGTTTTATTACAAGTTATTGGAGAGTACCTTAGGGCACTCTCCAATAATTTGTAATACAACAAATTTTGAACAACAAATTCAGCCCACCAAAAATAATCTAGCCCTCAACAAGTTAAAGTCAACTTTTGAGAACTGAACTTGATTATGCGTGCTGCTGTTAAATAGTCGACTTCATGATTAATCATGCCAGTCCTAGCAAAATCTTATTTTAATTCATCTTTTTAAAATTTTTGAAAAAAATGTAAACAAAACCACATCATGTGACATCTCATGGTTCCAATGAGGTGTCACATGCTATGGTTTTGTTGAAATTTAGAAATTTTTTTTTCTTTCAAACTGCACAATTTGTAAATTATGCAGGTGGATGCGACCGATTCATTAGGTAAAGGGTTACTGTTTTCAAATATTTCAATTCCTTTTCAATAAAAGGTCACATTTCCGCACAATGGCTAATCATGACTGCAACATGGAAATGAAGTAAAGTTTATTCAATCATTTATTCCCATGTAGCTCATTTCAGAGGACTTCCACCCCAAGCATTGGTGACTGGGTTCTATTTTACCAGTAAAACAGAGCTTAAGAGTAACAAGAGGCTCCAGGGAGCCTGAGGGCGCTCACCTGACATGGTAGCCTAAATATCAACCCAGAGAATTGATTTCAACAAGTTGCATCTGCTCCTCCTGAGAAAAGCTTATACCAAATATCCAAAGATTATGACCAGTGGATCTATAAAAAAAAAGAAGATTTTTAAAGAATATTCCTCATATTGAACTAAGTTATAATTCTGAATCTCACAGGGAGCCCATATATGAATCCAGGGACTTGGCTTCAACAAATTTGAATATCACCCCCCTAAGGATGCTGCACACCAAATATCAAAACATTCCGACTGCTGGATCTGAAAAAGATTTTTAAAGAAAATTCCTCTTTTTGAACTAAGTTATCATTCGGGCTTCCACAGTGAGCCCAAATATGGACCTAGGGACATGGCTTGAACAAACTTGAATCTCACCCCCCTAAGGATGCTGCATACCAAATATCAAAACATTCTGACTGCTGGATCTGAAGAAGATTTTTAAAGAATATTTCTCATTTTGAACTAAGTTATCATTCGGGCTTCCACAGTGAGCCCAAATATGGACCTAGGGACATGGCTTGAACAAACTTGAATCTCACCCCCCCTAAGGATGCTGCATACCAAATATCAAAACATTCCGACACTGGATCTGAAGAAGATTTTTAAAGAAAATTCCTCATTTTGAACTAAGTTATAATTTGGGCTACCACAGTGAGCCCAAATATGAACCCAGGGACTTGGCTTGAACTAAGTTGAATCTCACCCCCCCCCCCCCCCTCCCCCTAAGCATGGTGCATACCCAATATCAAAAGATTCTGCCTGCTGGATCTTTAGAAGATTTTCAAAGAAATTTGCCTGAAATGCACAAAGTTAAAATTTGGGCTTCTATAGTGAGCCCAAATATGAATTCAGGGGGCTGATTTGAACAAACTTAATCAGATCCACCCCCACAGTATTGCATACCAAATATCAGAAGATTCTGCCTGCTGGATCTGGAGAAGAAGATTTTTGAAGAAATTTGCCTGAAATGCACTAAGTTCGAATTCAAGCTTCTATAGTGAGCCCAAATATGAATCTAGGGAGCCGATTTGAACAAACTTGAATCAGATCCACCCCACAATATTGCATACCAAATATCAAAAGATTCTGCCTGCTGGATCTGGAGAAGGAGATTTTTGAAGAAATTTGCCTGAAATGCACTAAGTTCGAATTCAAGCTTCTATAGTGAGCCCAAATATGAATCTAGGGAGCTGATTTGAACAAACTTGAATCAGATCCACCCCACAATATTGCATACCAAATATCAAAAGATTCTGCCTGCTGGATCTGGAGAAGGAGATTTTTTAAGAAATTTGCCTGAAATACACTAAGTTCGACATCGGGCTCCTATACTGAGCCCAAATAAGAACCCAGGGGGCCGATTTGAACAAACTTGAATCAGATCCACCCTACAATGTTTCATACCAAATATCAACAGATTCTGCTTGCTGGATCTGGAGAAGATTTTTTAATGTTTTTCCCATTGCCCACAGTGTTAAAAAGTGCTGACTCAGCACTTTTTCAAGTCCTGAAAAAAGTAACTAGTGATCAAACCGATAGGGATTTTTTTTAACCATTCTATTCTATTGGATAAAAGTAAGCTTTATACAAAATAAGAATTCTCTGTGCCGTGTAGTTTTGGAGACATGGCAGTTTAAGGTTTTTCCTATTTTTTAGCTCCCGAGGTTCCCATGGGGCAATGAGAACAATTTTTTTTGGCATCAATCAACTACTTATGACCCATTATCATCTCATATCAAATTTGGTTCAAATCGACCTCACGGTTCTGAAAATAGAAATTTTAGGCGTGGCTAAAATTTTTGCCCATCCCATAACGAAGGCAAATAAGGCCCGACAAACTTCTCTTGAACAAACTTGTTTCAAAACCTCAAAAGGACTCTGTATACCACACATCAAGTCTCTGCTACTGGTGGTTTATTAAAACATTTTCAAAAAAATTGGCCATTTTTTCCCCACCCCTCCGCTCAATATGAGCCGAAACCTAGTTTGCATAAAAATCAAAATGCCCCTATATAACCACTACTTACATGAAATTTAATTAAAATGTGGCCAGTGGTTTAGGAGAAAGAGGCTCAAAAACCACCTACACGCAGGACGATGGACGGACGGACGAAGAGTGTTAAGAAAAGCTCACCCTGACTTTCAGTCAGGTGAGCTAAAAACTAGCAACAGGTGTCTGGGGTGGCCAGTCCCCACGAAAAATCACCCCGATGCATATTTATTTTTATTATTTATTGATGTTTAAGGTCACATATTTATGCACAATGGCCAATCATGACTGACAGTTTTACGGGTGGAGGAAGCCAGAGTACCCGGAGAGAACCACCGAGCAACGACGAGCAGCTGCCAGCTCCCCAACATCGTAACTCCGCACTGTAGCACAGGCAGGGTTAGATTGGTTGAAGACATGCATACCATCGACGTGCAGTACGCCTTAGTACACGGCGTCATCATGCCCCCATGCGGACAATGGGGATGAAGTGTCTTGCCCAAGGACACAACGCGGTTGCCGCAGGTGGGATTCGAACCGAGGGCCTCTCGGTTTGCAGCCTGCATCTCTACCTACTGAGCCACCGTGCTCCCCCACCTTGATGCAGTCACCTTGGTAATATGTTACATTAAATTAACACCACCACTGTTGGTAGTATTTACTCATATAATACAGATAAGATTACCTGTATTTGACAAGTCAAGTTTGGTTTCGATTGGGACTGTTAAAAGTTTTAGTTCAAGGACACTGACCTTGACCTTTTGGCACAATGACCTAAAAATATCATTATCATGCTCAACCCACATACCAAGTTTGGTTTCAATCAGGAATGCATAATTTTAATAATTAAGAGGGCCAAAACCAGCTCGATAAAATTTTGATTTCAAGGTCATTGTGACCTTGACCTTTGACACAATGACCTAAAAAATACATAGGGTTTTTCCCCTCATTATGCCAAATCCACATGCCAAGTTTGGTTGCGATCAGGCAAACAATATTTTAAATATAGAACCTTGGTGAGCACGCTCACATACCCCACGCACCCAGATATTTCAAGCTCTAATCATTTTTAAAAAATAAACATAGATTCTAGGAATACTGCAGTAAACAGTGTTCTGTAGTTTCAATGGTATTGAAAGAATTCAAGCAAAGAAAAAGCCCGGAAAACTGTAATTTTGATGAACTTTTCAAAGTCTATGGGGCCGTAATTTTGGTAAAAATCAGTGGAGCGGAACAAAACCCAAACTTGTTCTGTAGGCCATCATGTTAGACTAACATATCAAAAATCAGCTCAATATCTGGAAGCATGTAAGAAAAAAGTCCGGAAAACTGTAATTTTGATGAACTTTTCAAAGTTCAAGGGCCGTAATTTCGGTAAAAATCAGTGGAGCAGAACAAAATGCAAACTTGATCTGTAGGCCACCATGTCAGACTAACACACCAAACATCAGCTCAATATCTGGAAGCGTGTAGAAAAAAAATCTGGAAAACTAATTTTAATGCATTTTTCAGAGTCCAAGGGTCGTAATTTCGGTAAAAATCAGTGGAGCGGAAAAAAATGCAAACTTGATCTGTAGGCCACCATGTTAGACTAACATACCAAAAATCAGCTCAATATCTGGAAGCGTGTAGAAAAAAAGTCCGGAAAACAAGTAGGACTGACTGACGGACGGACCCGTCAAAAACATTATACCCCTGCAACTTCGTTGCGTTGGGTGTAATTAGAGAAGCCAACTCTGGTAAATGTTTGAAGTTCATGATCACTGTGACCTTGACCTTTAGCACAATGATTCCAAAATAAATAGGGTTCTTCTCATCATACCTAACCCACATGCCAAGTTTGGTTTCAGTCGGCCTGACGGAATTTTAGTTAAAGAGATGAAACCAACTCCGTCTACAGACGGACAAACAGCACCACGGTTATATCCCACCAAAATTGTTTTGGGGTGATAAAAAGCAGTGCTTCACTTCTTGGGGTTCCCATGGAGATGCAAATTACAAATATAAACTTTTAAAGTGGCAAGTATGCAATACAATACATTATTGCATTGCTCAAGTACATTAATTTAGTACAGACTTCCCCCACTTTTATTGATGAAGCGTCCGATTGATTCTATTTTTGAGATGTGGGACATAAAAAATGGAATCACATGGAATATTCCTGATATTTTATTTCAAGATATGTCACAATCCAATTATGATGATGAAAAAACATAAAATTGACAGATTTTCTTTCACAAATTGAATGTCAGATTACTTGTTTGGTAAATCCACAGAACGTTTTATAAATCAGAGATGCTTTTTCAACACATTTATATGTTTATGTTCCACACATTTAATCCCTGTAGGCCTGGAATTTTTTTTCATACATTTTTGCTGCACCATGACAGTTCACGTTCTGTGATTTACCAATTATGCATAGGCCAGTCTTGGCTTACTATACAGGCAGCCAAGATTTGTCTTGACACAAGTGTCTATGAACTTAAAATCAGGGATATGAGTGCACCAATTTGAAAACTTGCATGTAAGTTTGATGAGCTTTCCCAATGATTCATATGTCACTGGAATTTATTTATTGTTATTTATTGTTGTTTAAGGTCACATATTTATGCACAATGGCTAATCATGACCGTGACAGTTTTACGGGTGGAGGAAGCCGGAGTACCCGGAGAGAACCACCGAGCAACGACGAGCAGCTGCCAGCTCCCCAACATCGTAACTCCGCACTGCAGCACAGGCAGGGTTAGATTGGTTGAAGACATGCGTACCATCGACGTGCAGTACGCCTTAGTACACGGCGTCATCGTGCCCCCATGCGGGCAATGGAGATGAAGTGTCTTGCCCAAGGACACAACGCGGTTGCCGCAGGTGGGATTCGAACCGAGGACCTCTCGGCTTGCAGCCTGCACCTCTACCTACTGAGCCACCGCGCTCCCATATGTCACTGGAAAACAGGACAGTTTGGACCATAGTTGGGGACTGGATCATTCCCGATAGAGATTAAATCATCTAAATCTAGAGGCCCAAATCGTCCTGGGGCTAACTAAGTGGTACACAGAACACACATAGCAATATTTATCTTTTTGTTACACTTGGACTAATTTTGGCATCCTTCTCCTCTCAGCAATACCACTTGAATTTAATACTTAAGTCTGTTTAATTCACTCATCGGGGGCGTGGTGGCTGGTTCTCGTCAGATCAACGAAGTTAAGGGACACTGAGCCCGGTTAGTCCTTGGATGGGTGACCGTATGAGCGATCGATTTGGACTCCCGCATTGTGTCTTTGGGCAAGGCACTAAACCCCGATTGTTCACATTGGGGCACGATGATGCCGTGTACTAAGGCATACTGCATATCGATGGTGCGCATGTCTTCAACCAATCTAACCCTGATTGTGCAGCAGTGTGGAGTTACGATGTTGGGGAGCTGGCAGCTGCTCTTCGCTACTCGGTTCTCTCCAGGTATTCCGGCTTCCTCCATTCGTAAAACTGTCAGACACGATATGACCCTGGCTGTTAAAGTGTCATTAAACCCTAATAAATTCACTCATGCGAGTCTTTCATTTAAAACATTATAAATTATTGTGATGAATTGGCGGTAATATGGTTTGTCTGCAGCTCGGAGCTTATGAACATATGCTCCAAGCTGCGAACCTCAGACCATGTTGCCATCAACTCATTACAATAACGTATATGTTCCAAGAAGACACTACCCATAGCCCACATTGTGAAACACGAGAGGCTTATTTATTAAACTCACGGTCATTAAAAGTTGCCTTCTGCAAGGCAACTTTTAACGATCACAAGTTTAGTAAATAAACCTCTCGTGTACCCACGACGGCACTGGATAAATAATCAATAAACCAGATAAACTCATTCCATCTTAGTTCAAATTGTAAATCGGTTTGTCATTTAAACAATACTTCATCCGGAACACCGTTTGCTGCACATGTGAAAAATCCAGAAAAATGAATCGGCTTGCTAGTCACTCCGTTAATGAAGAAATTATGAAACGGGTGACGTCATTTCAAACATTTCGTGTGGTGACGTCACGTCAGACTGTAACATTTGCTACTGGAGCCGTAAACAAAAGCATCTACGCCAGCTCTCATCCAAAGGGCGAGGATTTTACTCTTCTTGGATTATTCTATGTTGTTTGTTCATTGGGGTTTAATGACACTTTCAACAGCCAGAGTACCCAGAGAGAACCACTAAGCTGCAGCATGCAACTATCCTGACTCTCCAAATTATTAACTCTGTACAAGCACGCTTAGCAGTGGTTGAAGATAAGTGCACCACAACATTTCATGTTATCACTTTCGGAGAAATCAATTTCACACGTGTATTTACCATACATGGTAACTGACAAGATGACATTGCAGAATGTTCAGAACACGAAATACACAGTAAACTTCAGAATACAGAACAAAATAGATTGCCGATCGCGATTTCACCAAAAGGCATATGAACTAGAGGCTCTAAAGGGCCTGTAATCGCTCACCTGGAACTACATATAAAAATGTGATTTCCCATAGGCTTTCCATGGTAACTACGAGCTGCAATTGTGGCCATGTTTGCAACATTACATGAGGATCATTGGTAGAAGGTGTCCCAGTCCTCAATCACAAGAAGTTTCAAAACATTTGGCTTTGTAGTTTCAAAGGGGAATATTTTTGCAAAATCCATCAATCAGAATCAGAGAATGCTTCTTGCAGCCATATTTTCCAACCAATGGGAACAAAAAGAGGATCGTTTGTAGAGGGCCTCCTATAGACCATTCCTGCCAAGTTTGGTTCATGACGGCTCAGTAGTTCCAGAGAGATGAAAATGTGATTTCCCATAGGGTTTCTATAGTAACTTTAAGCCGCAATAATGGCCATGTTTGCAACACGATCAACAATAAATGAGAAATGTTGGTAGAGGGTGTCCCAAACATCAACATGCAAAGTTTCGAAACATTTGTCCCCGTGGTTTCAGAGGAGAAAATTTTTCAAAATCCACCAATCAGAATCAAAAAATGCTTCTGGCAGCCATGTTTTTTCGATGCATGGTAACAAAAAATGAATAGCGTTTGTGGAGGACCTGCCATTGACTATCCCTGCCAAGTTTGGTTCACATCAGCTCAGCAGTTCTGGAGAAGAAAATGAAAATGTGATTTCCCATAGGGTTTCTACAGTAACTATAAGCCATAATTGCAGTCATGTTTGCAACCTGATCAACATTAAATGAGGATAGTTGGTAGAGGGTGTCTCAGTCATCAACCATGCAAAGTTTCAAAACATTTGGCCCTGTGGTTTCAGAGGAGGTTTTTCGAAATCCACCAATCAGAATAAAAAAATGCTTCTGGCAGCCATGTTTTTCGATGCACGGTAACAAAAATGAAGAGCATTTGTAGAAAACCTCCCATAGATTATCCCTGCCGGGTTTGGTTCACGATGGCTCAGTAGTTTCCGAGAAGAAGATGAAAATGTGATTTCTCATTGGGTTTCTGCAGTAACTATAAGCAGCAATTACGGTCATGTTTACAACCCGAACAACATTACATGAGGATCGTTGGTAGAGGGGGTCCCAGTCATCATTTATCTGAAGTATCAAAACATTTGGCCTGGCAGTTTCTGAGGAGATTTTCGAAAATCCACCAATCAGAATCAAAGAATGCCTCTGGCAGCCACCTTTTTCAACCCACGGGAACAAAATGAGGATCGTTTGTAGAGGACCTCCCATAGACCATTCCTGCAAAGTTTGGTTCACGTCGGCTCAGTAGTTCCAGAGAAGAAGATGAAAATGTGATTTCCCATAGGGTTTCTATAGTAACTATAAGCCGCAATAATGGCCATGTTTTGCAACACGATCAACAATAAATGAGGATTGTTGGTAGAGGGGGTCCCAGTCATCAACCATGCAAAGTTTAAAAACATTTGTCCTGTGGTTTCAGAGGAGAAGATTTTTCAAAATCCACCAATCAGAATCAAATGCCTCTGGCGGCCATGTTTTCAAACCCATGGGATCAAAATGAGGATCGTTTGTAGAGGACCTCCCATAGACTATCCCTTCCAGGTTTGGTTTATGTCACCTCTGTAGTTCCAGAGAAGATGATGAAAATGTGATTTCCCATAGGGTTTCTATAGTAACTATAAGCTGCAATTGTGGCCATGTTTGTGACCCAATCAACATTACATGAGGATTGTTGGTAGAGGGGGTCCCAGTCATCATTTATGTGAAGTATCAAAACATTTGGCCTGGCAGTTTCAGAGAAGAAGATTTTTGAAAATCCACCAACCAGAGTCAAAGAATGCCCCTGGAAGCCATGTTTTTCATCCGACAGGAACAAAATGAGGATCGTTTGTAGAGGACCTCCCATAGACAATTCCTACCAAGTTTGGTTCACACCGGCTTGGCGGTTACAGAGAAGAAAATGAAAATGTGAAAAGTTTACGGGCGCCGACGGATGCCAAGTGATGAGAAAAGCTGACATGGCCTTTTAGGCCAGGTGAGCTAAAATGGAATCCAATAAAAAAACAAGAGGCCCCACGGGGCCTGAAGCACTCATCCTGTACAGAACACAATTTAAACAGAGTCCAAGAATGAGTCTACATTAAGCAAGCCATCTCCATAGGCTACACTGTCAATCCTTGAGTCCCTCAGGAGTGACAAAAATAATCTGGGCATCATGCCTTTTCTTCAGTTGATCATAAGTAAAATGTAGAGCTCCCCTATGAAGCCCCTTGATACAACCTATGTGGATTAATCTTAGTATCTCTAGAGGGTACTGAATACAAAATTTTTAATTCTTCAGCAAAATGGCCAATTCCGGCTCCCATAGAGAGCCCAAATATTAACCCTGGCTCTTGATTTGAACACAGTTAAATCTGACTTCCCTAGAGATGTTGTGTACCAAATATGAAAGCATTCTGACTGTTGGATCTGATGAAGAGAAATTGTAAAGAAATTTCTTCGAATTGCACTAAGTTCAAATTTGGGCTACCATAGCGAGCCCAAATATTAACCTATGGATCCGATTTGAACAAACTTGAATCTGACTCCCCTAGAGATGTTGTATACCAAATGTGAAAGCATTCTGACAAAGTGAATCTGAAGAAGATTTTTGAAGAAATTCCCTCATATTGTACCAAGTTAAATTTCATGTTCCCATATGGAGACCAAATATTAACCTAGGCACTCGAATTGAACAACCTGGAATCTGACCCCCCTAGAGATGTTGTACACCAAATATAAAAGCATTCCGACTGGTGGAGCTGAAGAAGATTTTTAAAGAAATTTTCTCATATTGTACAAAGTAAAAATTTGGGCTACCATAGTGAGCCCAAATATATACCTAGGGATCTGATTTGAACAAACTTGAATCTGACCCCCATAGAGATGTTGCATACCAAATACCAAAGCATTCTGACTGATGGATCTGAAGAAGATTTTTTTAAATTACCCTCCATATTGAACAAAGATAAAATTTGGGCTTCCATAGGAAGCCCAAATATTAACCTAGGGACTTGGTTTGAACAATCTAGAATCTGACCCTCATAACAATGATGTATACCAAATATTAAAAGATTCTGACGGGTGGTTCTGAAGAAGAAGATTTTTAAAGAATATTCCCCATATTACCCTATGTTAAAACTTCAGGCTCCTGTAGAGAGCCCAAATATGAACCAATGAGCTTTATTTCAACAAACTTTTATCTGACCCCCCTATGAATGCTGTATACCAAATATCAAGAGATTCTGATGATTGGTTCTGGAGAAAAGATTTTTAAAAATTTTTGCAAATATGCTGACTCAGCATTTTTCAATGCCCATTACAGAACACCCTAACATAACCGATGGCAATTTTTTTTTACCATTCAATTCTACTGGTCATGAGGATACTTCATACCAAATAAAAGCTCTCTGTTCCGTGGGGTTTGGGAAATATGGGCGTTTGAAAATATTTCTATTTTTAGCTCCCAGGGTTCCCATGGGGATGCGGGAATTTTTTTTTTTGCACAGGGTCAAGTACTTATGACCCAATACTACCACAAACCAAATTTGGTTCATACCGGACCATCGGTTCAGAAAATAGAAATTTTGGGCGGGGCCAAAAATCTTGCCCCTCCTATTACAAAGCCAAATATTACTTCACGAACTTCGTTTGAACAAACTTGATTCTACACCTCATATGGAAGCTCCATAGCAAATATCAAGTCATTGAACACACTGGTTCTTGAGAAGAAGATTTTAAAAATATTTTGGAGCATTTTCCCCCACTCCCTCCCTATGGGGCTGGGCATGCTGAGTTGAACAAAAATGAAATGCCTCTTTGGGACCATCACTCACACAAACTTTCACTTGAATTGGCCCAGTGGCTTAGGAAGAGAAGACCAAAACATGGTGTTGACGGACGACGGACGGGAAGCGTTGAGATTAGCTCAGCTTGACTTTGTCAAGATGAGCTAAAAATCTCCAGTCCCTTAAGGGTTAAAGTTCACATGTTTCTACACAATGGCTAAATGTGATCGCAACATGAAAACAAGAGCACTGCTGGGCATTGCATCATACGCCCGTGAACTGTTCAAATTGTACCATTTTAACACATTTGCAATTTTTTTAGAGTGCTCAGACCGACCCCATATTCGAACTTGACCTGTATTTTGTTGTGATTAAACCACATACCAAACTTGGAGTCGATCGGAAAACAAATACTAAAGTTATCATCCGGAAACCAAATATTTGACGAATTCTAAATCCAACTGGGGCCATAATTCGGGCGAAAAATGTTCGGACCGACCCCATATTCGAACTTGACCTGTATTTTGTTGTGATTAAACCACATACCACATTTGGAGCCGATCGGAAAACAAATACTAAAGTTATCAGCCGGAAACCAAATATTTGACGAATTCTAAGTCCAACTGGGGCCATAATTCAGGCGAAAAATGTTCGGCCCCGACCCCATATTCGAACTTGACCTGTATTTTGTTGTGGTTAAACCACATACCACACTTGGAGCCAATCGGAAAACAAATACTAAAGTTATTGTTCAGAAACCAAATGGACGGACGGACAGACGGACGGACAACGCCATACTATAATACGTCCTGTTTTTCAAACGGGCGTATAATAAAGTCAAGTTTAGTCAATCGTTTATACCCATGTTGCTCATTTTAGAGGACTTCCACCCAAACACTTTTGTTTGGGGCCAATTTTACCAGTAAAACAGATGTTTACTACGGTAAACAAGCACTGCCTCATATCAGCCATTTTTCTATATGCCAGCTCTGTCAAACAAGATATAATAAATTTAATGCCTATATCAGATTTAACCCTTTACCTAACATGAAAAGCAGACGACACTTGCAAAAAAAAATTCTTGAATAACTAATTTTTTTCATTTTTTGTCTCAAAAACATAGGTTATGACCTCTCGTTGGAACGAGCTCGACGAGCTCGTTCCAACGAGGGGTCATAACCTATGTTTTTGAGACAAAAAATGAAAATATTTTGAAAATTAATTGGCGATTTTTGAGAATAGCGCTGGCTGTTTTGGCCGTTACGTTGGGTAAAGGGTTAAGGAGCCCAAACAGATCTATAAACATAGGGAATACAAAAGATGTCAAGAATATTCATTTATTGGGGCTTAACAACACTTTTAACAGCCAGGGTCGCCTCGTGTCAGACAATTTTATGGATGGAGGAAGCCAGAATACCCGGAGAGAACCAATGAGCAATTGTCAGCCTCCCCAACGTACTAACTCCACACAAGCGGGGTTAGCATTGGTTGAAGACAAGTGCACCATCGATGTGCAGTATGCCTTAGTACACAGCACCACCATGTCCCCACATGGGCTATTGGGATGAAGTGCTTTGCTCAAGGGCACAATGCAGTTACCTCTGGCTGGGACCGAACCGTAGACCTTTCAGTTTGAAGTACAATGTCGTAACCACTGAGCCACCACGCCCCCCCCCCGCCCCCAGATGTCAGAGTAATTCTTGGATATATTACAAGATTTTTTATTCAGTTAACCCTTTGATACTTTTGTACGTCTTATTACGTACGAAATCAAACAGCGCGTTGATAATTTGTGGTTATCTGTTTTGTTATTATTTTTTTTCGATTTTTTAAAAGTTTTAACCTCAATTCTTATTTTCTCCCGAATAGCGCTCAGTGACAACCATTGAGTCAAATGTTATCGCAGCTTAAAATACTAATATAATCCTGCCGTCAAGACTTCTTAACTGGTTGAGTGCTTGAAGCCACTATCAGGGCTTTCAAAAAATGAGGATACCAGAGCAAACACCAACACTTTCCTTGCTTATATTTCATATTCAGTCAAACACAAATAATATTTCCTTTATATAAATTTGTCTTATTACAAATTATTGGAGAGTGCCTGTGCGTGTGGTGCCTGTGGGCACTCTCCAATAATTTGTAATAAAACAAGTTTTGAATAACAAATTCAGACCACCAAAAATAATCTAGCCCTCAACCAGATAATCACTACTGTGAAAAATATCTTATTTGTATTTTCCGACGTTTGACGCCGCATTTTGAAAAACGTTGAAGAAACTTAATTCCCAATGACGTTTGAACGTCAGGATAATTAAAGTCTCGAAGGGTTAAATAATTGTAGAAGTTGTGATGGATGGGCTTCCCATTTATTTATTTATTTATTTATTTATTTATTTATTTATATTGTTTTGTTATTATTTTTCGATTTTTTAAAAGTTTTAATCTCAGTTCCTATTTTCTCCTGAATAGTGCTCAGTGACAACCGTTGAGCCAAATGTTATCGCAGCTTAAAATACTAATATAATCCTGCTGTCAAGACTTCTTAACTGGTTGAGTGCTAGAAGCCACTATCAGGGCTTTCAATTATGAGGATACCAGAGCAAAAGTCAACACTTTCCTTGTTTAAATTTCATATTCAGTCAAGCACAAATAATATTTTGTTTATATAAATTTGTTTTATTTCAAAATATTGGAGAGTGCCTGTGGACACTCTCCAATAATTTGTAATAAAACAAGTTTTTAATAACGAATTCAGACCACCAAAAATAATCTAGCCCTCAACCAGTTAATCAATAATGTGAAAAATATCTTATTTGTACGTTCCGACGTTTGACGCCACATTTTGAAAAATGTTCAGGAAACTGCATTCCCAGTGACTTTTGAACGTCAGGATAATAACAGTCTCAGAGGGTTAATAGATGTTTACTCTCTAATGTATATCCAACTACTGAGTCAAATTTGCACTGACGGTATGGTAATTGGTTTTGTTTGGAAATTATAATCAATTAGAAGGGTATACAATTAAGATATCCAATTTAGCATACTCCCTTGTATTATTAGATACAAACATTACCAAACAATTGAGGGTTCTGATATTATGCATGAAGGTAAAAATAATTATGTCTTAATTGGAGAAGCTGGCCAAATGTTGGTTCACAAATGTTTGTAATCTTCAGATTCCAAGAGAGGCAATCAATTTCTGCAAGCACTTGATATTCTTAAGTTGGCAATTCTCTTTCAAAAGAACTCTTGACTTAATTTTAGAAGCATGTGTAACATTTCAAGTCCTCACCAAGCCTTCTTGGTCTCCATCCTTTTATTGTTCTTCCACGTTCAACATCTACCAACACACGTCTGCCATCAATTTTCTTGCCATCAGCGTGTTTATATGCAGCTAAAACAAAAAGAACAGTTCAACTGAAAAACATCAATAAAACATTCATCTCAAGGCGATGATTTTATTACACGACACATCAAATGTCATCCTACAACAGCAGAATCCTCCAAAAACCAAATGCAAACTGCTTAATGTGAACACAAATCAGTGGAAATTTCAATAAAACTGAACAATCTTTCCAGATATTTTCAACACTGTTCAATTTCACTGAATTTTTTTTGTCCAACATCGGATTCAACGAATGCTAACTGAATTCATTTTTAGTTTTATGCCACTTTATGAACCTAAGCCTAAAATTAACTGGACACGGCTGTCATCTTTATGACAAACTGAATTCCATGATATTTATTTCATATTAAATTTTCATTCAGTTCAATGAAATGAATTAAATTTTGTGGGCCTAACTCAATCAGATCCTGGTTACTGAATACTCCTTTATTGCACATCACTGACAAACTTGAAACTATCTGTCAACTGAATATTTTATTTATTGGTGTTTAAGCATGTTTAACCCTTGAGGGCCGAATTCTAAGCATGTTTAACCCTTAGGGACCGAGTTCCAACTTGAACTGAATTTTATTTATTTATTGGGGTTTAACACCTTCACCAGGGTCACCTCGTATCAATTTTACAGCAATGGCAAGCAACTGTTGGACTCTCCAATGTACCAACATTGATAAATGAGAAATGCACCACCGACATGCAGTACACCTTTGTACACAGTGCCACCTTGCCTCCACGCGGGCAATCAGGA
Organism: Pictodentalium vernedei; assembly: GCA_031216915.1. NCBI lineage: Eukaryota > Metazoa > Mollusca > Scaphopoda > Dentaliida > Dentaliidae > Pictodentalium > Pictodentalium vernedei. The sequence goes on along the minus strand of CM062289.1, from coordinate 11,200,596 downwards.
TTAAGTGCTTGCCCAAGGACACAATGCAGTTACTCCTGGGGGAGGGCGACCCTTTGGTTTGAAGTCCAATACGTTAACCACAAAGCCACTGCACTCTCAGTGAAAAAGCAGGTTTAACACTTAACCCCCTACACACTGATGTCGAAATATCTAAAGTTCAGGGAGCAAATATTTCCCATAATGCAACTAGAAATTTAACCAATTCAATCTTGTTTGACAGAGCTCAATGAGCTCTGTCAAACAAGACTGAATTGGTTAAATTCCCAGTTGCATTATGGGAAAAATGGCTACTTCAAATCTGGATATTTTGACATCAGTGTGCAGGGGGGTTAAGGTCCAAATTCAACTGCTTTTTACTGCAAAAGAACATATACCCAACATGAAATCTCTGGGTAAACTTCAAAGTTACATTCTAAGCAACTTCGCAGGTGATTCTAGGCAAGTTTTGGTTTACTATATAGGCAGCCAAAAATTGTCTAGAAACTGCAAAGTCTCAGGATTTTATTTATTTCTTGGGGTTTAATGACACTTTTAACAGACAGAGTCCCTGGAGAGAACCACCAGGCAGAAGCGAGCAACTGTCAGAATCCCCAACGTACAAAGCCTCAGGATAAAAAATTGAAAGTGTATCAAAAATATCCAGATCTGGAGGTTTAAGGTCACTTTCAGCGTGTGACTATACAATGACCACAGTATAAACACTGGTAATCGGATAAGTCAGGGGGAGAGCCATTTGAAAATTTTTTTTTGTTGATATATTGGAGGGGGGGGGGGGGGGGATATACCTTTAAGTCTAAATAAAAGTTAACAAACCTTATGGGACAACCATATATATATTTATCCCATAAATGTTCGAACAATGAAAGCCTTGGATAAATTTTTGCTTTATTCACCAAGTAGGGCGATAAATTTTCCCCAAGGGTTTAACACTGAAAGAATTTATTCCTATAGTAGAGACTGACTTGTTAACCTCTGACCTCTACTGCATTCGTGCAGTATAATTAACAGTTCAATTGTTGTTTTTTTTTAAACCTTTTTGAAAGTATTACACAATGCCAGTAGAAAACACTACACATTGTTCATTTAATAAAGTATTTTTGCAAGTTTAGCTCAAGTTTGTAGAGGAATTATTTCTAGACAGAAATGTATCACTGCACCTTGTTTATTCTATGCCATTTTGCTTGTCAGAAGAAGTGGACCAATGTGCTTCTCACTGTGTTTTGTAATGACTGATGGCACAATTTTGCCACGACTGCCATGTAAAAGATTTTTGGGATAAACAAAATAAATGTATAGTGTTTTCAAGTAAAAAATTTATTCTACGAGTAGAATTAAGAATGAAACCGACTTGCCAGAGGCTCGTCGGTTTCATTCTTAATCCTACTCGTAGAATAAATTTTATATTTGAAAACACTATACATTTATTCTATATATACATATAGTAAAACAAAACTGACCAAAGTCTTGTGAACTGATTATGCCTATTTATTTTTAAAATTTTTTTTAAAAGCTCGTATTCAATTAAGTGACTGCACAATGTCAAGGAGAAAAGGATTCCTCATAATGTAACTCTCAAATAACAAGAAAGTATTGGTTAAATTCCTAGTTGCATTATGGGAAAAAATTTGCAGGTTCAAATATTGATATTTTGACATCAGTGTGCAAATGGTATAGATATCTATTCTATGAAACAAGTTCCAGCATTTTTCAGGTTTACAAACACATTTCTTTTTTTATTTTTTTTATTAGGGTTTAACGACACATTAACAGCCAGGGTCATATGTTGTGACAGTTTTATGGGTGGAGGAAGACTGAGTACCTGGAGAAAACCACCGAGCAACGATGAGCAGCTGTCAGCTCTCCAACATCGTAACTCTGAACCGCGGCACAGGCAGGGTTAGATTGGTTGAAGACATGCGTACCTTCGGCGTGCTGTACGCAGCGTCATCGTGCCCCCATGTAGGCAATCGGGTGCCTTGACCAAGGACACAACGCGGGAGCACAAATCAGTCGCTGAAATGGTCACCCATCAAACTACTAACCGTGCTCGACGTTTCTTAACTTCGGTGATCTGATGAAAACCGGTTACCACGATGCCACCGTACCCCCAACACATCATTCAATTTAGTTTAGCCATTTACGTGCCAAGGCATTGTTAGCAGCTCAAAAGTTCTTTTAATTTTTTTAAATTCTTACTATGAACCAGTTGAGTTTGAGATGATGTTTGGCATCTGCAATTGTATCGTGAACTCAAAACAAGTTTTACATCAGGTTTAATCAACCCGTTGTAATTAATACTACCAAATTTAGCTGGCATTCACCTCAGGCATTGGGTGCCAGTTCTTATTATACCAAGTGGGATTGGTCTACTGCAGTAAAGAAGCACAGCACTACCTCAAGAGGTCCCCCCCCCCCCCCCCCCCCCTCCCAGGAGTTAAGCCTGTACAGTGTGGCAAGAAACATAATTGAATTTAACTGGTAGAATGCCAAATTATTTTTCGTCATCAAAATTTGTTCACATGTCTTGGCCTGGTTACAATTTGTGGGAGAGAGCCTACAGACACTCTCCCATAAACTGTAACAAACCAACACAGACTAAATAATTATATTTCCAACTCTCATTCTGCTGGTTATATAGTACTTAGGATATTTAGATATAGGACATGTCCCTCAGGTGATGCTGACATTAACAAAGATAATATATCATGCTTAGTGGATATTTATTGCGTCTGATGTTACATTTGTCAGATTTTTATAATCGTAAGATCCCAGTCCTTCAGTTATGGGTACAAATGTCAAGTGGCAATCTCGACTGTTCTAAGAATACAGCAATGAAAAAAACAGTACACTGCTTTTTGCAGGATGACATTTTCAGTTGCAAGCCAAATCTTATTTTTGTATTTGATGAGCATTACCAAACATAAAATTCATAAATTAGCAGGAACACTTTATTTACTAAACATTAAAAATAAACCCCCAAAATGTACCCTTTCTCCACTCTGGTACCTCAAACATCTGCTATACAAGATACACTCTGGAGAAAAACACTCTAATTTACCAATAGAAACATCTGCTTTTAACAAGAGCAATAAAATAAAAATCGAGCAACCCCACCCCCCCCCCCCCCCCCCCACCCCCCCAAGATGGCTTGGAATGCGGTTCAAACATGCAGGAAAAGTTCAAAACTAAGGACTTTCAAAGGGAATTTTCATGTAGTTTTCAAAACCTTTGTTCCACAGACCAATTTTCCCAACAAAATACAAAGTTGTCTTGAAAAGTCAAGCAGTTTGGGCACATTCAATTTATTATTTTTAAGTATTTTACCCTTTACCCAACGAATCAGCCGCATCCACCTGCATAATGTACAAACTGAACAGTTAAATGAAATGAAAAAAAATTTCCAAACATTTCAACAAACAAACCATATCATGTGACCCATCACTGGAATGAGCTAATTCCAATGAGGGGTCACATGATATGGTTTTTAAAACATTTTCTTGAAGGTTTTGAAGTAAACAAAAAATAAATTTTAATATTGTGTGGGTTGGATAAAGGGTTAATGCCATTTTTAATGGTTGTATTATGAAAGATTATATTATGACAGTGACACAAGTACAGAGGAAAGCATAGCAAACAGTTTCTACCTGTGTTTCCGACACTGCTTACTGAAGTCAAATCTGACAGTAGATCAGCACTGCTCCACTTCAAGAGGTTCCCAACTGGGGACCACAGAGGCCAATAATCATTTATATTTGATAATATATAAGATGACATCAATTTCATCAGCCATATCGGATTTCTGGTTTTAAATTATGGGATATTATTCAAATCAGATTCTTTCCTAGAGTTTGGCAAGACTCTTCTAGACAAAAACAAGAATTAACTTTTATTGTGAAGCCTGGAAAATCCATCAAGAATGCAATACAAAACAGTCAAGACCCCAAATTAGCCACCTAAGAGGCTCAAAATTATGTGTTGAAATACCAAACAAGTATTACTATACCAGAATACCAATTACTACCCACCCCCCCCCCTCCTTCCCCAAATGGAAAGGAGTATCAACCATTATAATTACGTTTAATTTTTGTGAAAACACATAAGGAGATGAGTCTATGCTCCTGCCAATGGGCATCTGAGTTCAACACAGCCTATTAGCCAAGAACTTACAGTGTAACCCTGTTTTTTTTGTTTTTTTTTATTAGGGTTTAACGACACATTAACAGCCAGGGTCATATCATGTCGGTGACAGTTTTACGGGTGGAGGAAGCCGGAGTACCCGGAGAGTATTTATTTATTGGTGTTTAAGGTCACATACTTATGCACAATGGCTAATCGTGACCGTGACAGTTTTACGAGTGGAGGAAACCGGAGTACCCGGAGAGAACCACTGAGCAACGACGAGCAGCCGTCAGCTCTCCAACATCGTAACTCTGAACTCTGCACCGCAGCACAGGCAGGGTTAGATTGGTTGAAGACATGCGCACCATCGACGTGCAGTACGCCTCAGTACACAGCGTCATCGTGCCCCCATGTAGGCAATCCGGGGTGAAGTGTCTTGCCCAAGGACACAACGCGGTTGCCGCAGGTGGGATTCGAACCGAGGACCTCTCTGCTTGCAGCCTGCATCTCTACCAACTGAGCCACCGTGCCCCCGTACCCGGAGAGAACCACCGAGCAACGACGAGCAGCTGTCAGCTCTCCAACATCGTAACTCTGCACCGCGGCACAGGCAGGGTTAGATTGGTTGAAGACATGCGCACCATCGACGTGCAATACGCCGTAGTACACAGCGTCATCGTGACCCCATGGAGGGAATCGGGGTTAAGTGCCTTGCCCAAGGACACAACGCAGGAGCACGAATCAGTCGCTGAAATGGTCACCCATCCAACTACTAACCGCGGTGTAACCCTGTTAATTGAATAGCCAAATTGCCAGTGAAATTTATTCAATTAACCCACTGCACTCTGATGTAAAAATATCAGAATTTTAAGAGACAGATTTTTTCTCCAAATGCAACTGGGAATTGAATCCATTCAATCTTGTTTGACAGAGCTCCTTGAGCTCTGTCAAACAAGACTGATTTGATTCAGTTCTCAGTGGAATTACGAGAAAAACTTGGTGTTTAAAATTTTGTTATTTTGACATCAGAGTGCAGTGGGTTTTAGGGATCTGGTCACTTTCCCTTATTCTAAGGATAATCTGAGGATATTTTCTATATGCCTTGAATTTGCCTAGAACTGCCAAGGCACTTATAATTAAAGTGGTTGACTGCTAGAAGCTAGACTTATCAGGGCTGTCAAAAAATTGAGGTACCAGAGCAAAAGTCAACATTTTCCTTGCCCATGTTTCATATTCAGTCAAATGCAAATAATATTTTGTTTATAAAAATCTGTTTTATTACAAATTATTGGAGTGTCAGTGGGCAATAATTTGTAATAAAACAAATTTTAAATAAATTCAGACTACAAAAATAATCAAGCTCTTGACCAGGTAACTTTGAGTTTACCCAGAGAATGCATGTTGCGGCACCTGTTCTATTGCAATTGGGATTAGAATTGGAATAAGGACTCGTAGGATTACCAGTAATAGATTTGCAAGACACCAATACAGCTCAGAGAAACCAGGAATTGGCATTCCAGACAGATGGTATTGCAAATGGTTTCTTCAATGGGGGCTGAACAGTAGATGTCTTGGCAAGTCTGTGATGCATCCAAATTAGACCAAACTGAAGGCCTGGTTGTTCCCATTAACAAAGTTCTACACAAATGCTGCCTTGTGTCAATTTTGTAAAACTTCAGCTCAAATTGAAAATATTAAATACTTTTTTTTTTTTTTTTTTTTTTTTTTTTTTTATTAGAGTTTAACGACACATTAACAGCCAGGGTCACATCATGTCGGTGACAGTTTTACAGGTGGAGGAAGCCGGAGTACCCGGAGAGAACCACCGAGCAACGACGAGCAGCTGTCAGCTCTCCAACATCGTAACTCTGAACTCTGCACCACGGCACAGGCAGGGTTAGATTGGTTGAAGACATGCGCACCATCGACGTGCAGTATGCCTTAGTACACAGCGTCATCGTGCCCCCATGTAGGCAATCGGAGTTAAGTGAATATTGAATACTGAACATGCAGTTTGACCCTCTGTCCAACATGAAAAGCAGACGACACTTGCAAACAAAATACTTGAATAACTAAGCTTGTTCCAATGAGGTGTCATAACCTATGTTTTTGAGACAAAAAATGAAAAAAATAATGAAAATTGGCGATTTTTGAGAAAAACCTTGGCTGGTTATGTCTGTGACAGTTTTACGAATGGAGAAAGCCAGAGTACCCGGAGAGAACCACCGAGCAGCTGTCGGCTCCCCAACAAACAAACTCTGAACTCTGCACCGCAGCACAGGCAGGGTTAGATTGGTTGAAGACATGCGCACCATCGACGTGCAGTATGCCTTAGTACACATCATCGTGCCCCCATGTAGGCAAGCAGGGTTAAGTGCATTGCCCAAGGACACAACGTGGGAGCGCGAATCAGACGCTGAAATGGTCACCCATCCAAGTACTAACCGTGCTCGACGTTGCTTAACTTCGTTGATCTGACGAGAAACGGTTACCGTGATGCCACCATGCCCCCGTGGATTTATTTAAATGACCAAAGTGAATTCTCATGGATTGGGGAAAAACTCCGATTTCTGTACTTGCAGTTAAATGGTGTCTTTCTCGACATGTTATGAATTGTATCATGACTTGATGTATTTTCAAGAGCTGCAATATTAGAAAATTTAAAAAATGTTAACACTTTACCAAACTTAATAGCAAAAATTGACAAGCATTTTTCACCAAAATTGTCAAGTCAAATTTTAATAATTTTAACTCAAAAACATAACTAAAACCTCTCACTGGAACAATCTTGAGTGCTCATTCCATTGAGGGTGTCATACGCTATGTTTTCGAAGCCAAAAATGACAATTTCCAGTTCTTCAAGAAAGATTTTTTTTATAAGAATTACCTTTTATTTAGTGTAAGGTAAAGAGTTAAAAATGAACATATTTGTTTTTGTACCAGCATGAAACTGGACATCCCTATATGCTTTCCAGTACATTCTCTCTGACCAAACAAGAAAAATCTAAATTTGTCATCAAGTGTATGTACAATTCATGCCTCGACAGCTTGCAGAGTAAACTGCTATTTGATGGTCAACGTTTATACAAAAACAAAATATGTTAAAAAAAACTGTCAATCTGTACGTAAGAAAAACGTTTTTCTCTAGTTAGACACAATAATCTAATTTTATAATGCGTAGAATTTATCATATTCTACGTTCCTCAAGAGCAGGACCACTGGTAAATGTTTTGGTGCCAAAACCTATATCACTTTCATGGTCCAGCATCTCAAGAGTTTTGGCAACTTAGCAAACTTAACATTATGTGACAAAGTTGGAAAGGTATTTCTTAATCATTTCCAAAAGTATGTCAGAGATAGTACATTATCCACTTAATGAGTAAATGTCGAATACAGATCTATCATGAGCTATATATATTAACCCTCTCCACTCTGATGTCAAAATATCAAATTTCAAATTGCAAATTTTTCCCAAAATGCAAACAAATTTAACCAATTCATTCTTGTTTGACAGAGCTCAATGAGCTCTGTCAAACAAAACTGAATTGGTTAAATTTCTAGTAGCAATATCGGAAAAATGGCTTTTTCAAATTTTGCTGTTTTGACATTGGTGTGCAAACGGTTAAAATTCGCCAGACTCTTTTCAACAAATCACTTTATGGTTAAGAAATGTTTCAAATTAAAAATAAAAAAAATTTGTGCAATTCACATAATCTTAAAACGTTTTTCAAAATGTACAGTTTGACCCGGACATCACATCACTTACCTGAAAAGGGAAAATCATTAATTTAATCAGTTTTGCCAAAGATGTTTTTTACTATACTTACCATGTGGAAAATTTCACGTTAGATATTTTCAAATTTTAATCACATTAAATATTTTGACCATGAATTTTTTTTTTTCTCAAATGAGAGGCTACAACATACACACAACAACGGTTTCATCTTTCTCTCAACAAAATGTGAATATACAAGAGTAAAAAAGTACACTTACGAAGTGCAATTCTCATTCTGTTGCCCAACCAGTTCTTTGACAGTTGAGGGAGATGATGTTATAACTGTTCAGTCCACTGCCAGTATTTTTATTTTCCGACGCGACTTACCCGGTTTTACCCATCTTACCTGATACATGAAACTGGTAGCATCAGTTTTTCGGAAAAAAAAAAAAAAAAAAAAAAAAATGGCCCAAAAAGTTTGAAATTGGAATGAGGTTTGCGTATCTGTATAATCTATGATACAAATGGTGAACAGCACCAGATCTTAATGAAACCTAATAGCCAACACTAACAATATTTTTCAACCTCCTTTTTCTTTCACAATAACAAGTTATTAACTGGTAGAGTGATGTAAGTCCATATTTATTTATTTACTTATTTATTTATTGGTGTTTAAGGTCACATACTTATGCATAATGGCTAATCATGAGTTTTACAGGTGGAGGAAGCCGGAGTACCCGGAGAGAACCACCGGGCAATGACGTGCAGCTGCCAGCTCACCAACATCGTAACTCCGCACAGCAGCACAGGCAGGGTTAGATTGGTTGAAGACATGCACACCATCGACTTGCAGTACGCCTTAGTACACGGTGTCATCGTGCCCCCATGTGAACAATCCGGGTTAAGTGCCTTGCCAAAGACACAACGCGGGAGTCCGAATCGATCGCTCAGATGTTCATCCATCTGAGGACTAACCGGGCTCGATGTTACTTAATTTCGGTGATCTGACGAGAACCGGTTACCGCAACGCCATCGCGCCCCCTGTAAGTCCATATCTGAAGTTCATGTAATGCAACTTAAAGGCTTCATTGCCAGTGGATGTGCTCATATTGTCTTTGAAGTTAAGATTATTTAGTCTGTAAGGATTTGCCTTGTTACAATTTATGGGCGATTGCCAACAGGCAATCTCCCATAAATTGTAACACGACAAGCACATAACAAATTTTGATTACTAAAAATAACTCAGCACTCTACCAGTTAAACACTCTTAAAACCAACTCTGAGAAATGCTTCCAATGAAATACAGCAACCTACGTTTTGTGTAAAATTGTTTTGGGATTCCAGTAATTACATATTTATTAAGGTCTAAGCAGTTCAGCCGATGTAAAAGAAAAATGAACAGTTTTTTTCAAAAGCCACAACAAAATTCATGTCGATTACCAACCAGAAAACATTTATTTACTGGCATTTAAGGTTCACTTTTAGCATCTATGGCTACATCATGACCGCAATATATTTTTGAAAACAAGTTTAGCCAATCATTGACATCCACGCCACCCACTTTTAAGGATTGGTTACCATGCTGATACCAAAAGAAACAAAGCTTTTGCACGATCAAGGGCAGTAATGGTGGAATTCAAAGCATTGGAAAATTAAAAAATCAAACTTGGCCATCAACAATTAAAGGCCTCTTTCTGACTTTGCGACATCAGAACAGGTACCCTAAAAATGACATCATGAGGTCCTGCTGACAACAGAGAGATTACCTATGTAGTAGTTTCCAGTCAAATCTTAACTAGAAATCACCAAGGACATATTGAAGCTGTGGGCCTGTGGGAATTCAGTGTCTTGCCCAAGGACACAATGCGGTTGCCTCAGATGGGATTCAAACAGAGGACCTCTCGGCTTGCAGCCTGCACCTCTACCTGCTGAGCCACCATGCCCCCATTTTATGGTAATATGACAAACTGTAAAGTTATAATGGACTCCCCCCCCCCCCCCTCACCAAAACCCCCCCTTGAAAAAAAAAATGTCAAAACATCCAATAAATATCTCAAAGTTCTAACACAATCATATTATTTATTTACTGGTGTTTAAGGTCACATATCTCTGCACAATGGCTAACCGTGACAGTTTTACGGGTGGAGGAAGCCGGAGTACCTGGAGAGAACCACCAAGCAACGGCGTGCGGCTGCCAGCTCACCAACATCGTAACTCCGCACAGCAGCACAGGCAGGGTTAGATTGGTTGAAGACATGCGCACCATCGACGTGCAGTACGCCTTAGTACACGGTCAGCAACTGTCAGCTCCCCAACATACTAACTCCACATAAGCAGGGTTAGCATTGGTTGAAGACAGGTGCACCATCGACGTGCAGTAAGCCTTAGTACACAACGTCACCGTGCCCCCAGGTGGGCAATGGAGGTGAAGTGTCTTGCCCAAGGACACAACGCTGTTGCCGCAGGTGGGATTCGAACTGAGGACCTCTCGGCTTGCAGCCCGCACCTCTACCAACTGATAACATCTGCATTGGGTAAAGGATTAAGTCACAGTGCTTGCATGGGCTTCCAACACTCTACTAGTTAAAGACTGGAGGGGTTCTAGTTAGGACATTAGCTTCACTGTATAAGGCATATAAAACTATAATGTACGTATTATGTGCTTAATTGCAGTTTTTATTTTTTGAATATTCTATGCTTTTCAAAACTCCTGGCCCATTTTCCAGGATTACAAGGCCTTGAATGGTCTTAACGAAATTCAAGGCCATTGCTTGAATCCAAGGCTCTACAGGAACCCTGCTCATGGAAATGGACAAATCTGTGCTGTGAAACTATTTCAAAGTAGGTTAGTGCAAGGTAAATCAAGAGTTTTTCAATAATTTATTTATTTATTGGAGTTAAATGACACTTTTGACAGGCAGGGTCACCCTGTGCCAGGACAGTTTTATGGGGGGGGGGGGGGGGGGGAGGGGGGGGGAGGAAGTTGGAGTACACGGAGAGAACCACCGAGCAACTGTCAGACACCCCAACATACTAACACTACAGAAGGAGAGTTAACATTAGTTGAAGACAAGTTCACCATGGGCGTGCAGTACGCCTAAGTACACAGCACTACCGTGCCCCTATGCAGGTTTTCAATAATGCTGCATGGATAACAAAATTATACAGTGTAACCCTGTTAATTGAACAGTCACTTTACCAATGAAAATTATTCCATTAATAGGAGAATCCAAATGACGGGGATTTTGTCACTTTGCTGTATTCTAGAGATAAACTAATAATTAATTTTGTTATATCTTGTTTGACAGCTCAGAGAGCTCTGTTGAACACAGTATAATCGATAACATTTTTTGTAGTGGATTACTGAGGCCAAATAAGTTTATAATCAATCGGAATTTTGCTATTGTCAGGATAATTTATTGACATATTGCAAGTTTTTTTTTTATTTAATTAACAGGAGTTTACTCTATGACAAATATGTGACTAACAGGTCAAAGATGTACTGAACCTATGATGGTAAATGGTTTGCAACTTGTATTCAATCAACAGGGTTATTCAATGATGAGATTCAATAAAGAGATTTTCAACTCCACTATACCACACACATTTGTGTTTGATTTACTCGTGTTCAACAGGACCTCAAAATCAGAATGCATACAGAAACCAAACTTTTCATAAAATTTAACTGACCTTGCCCTGTTCAACATTTTCTTGTTTAATATGTGCATTTTTGGGGGTAGAGCAGGATTTATGACTCCAGAATGTTAATTTTTTTTGTTGGTGTTTAATGACACTTTCAACATCAACTGCTACATTATGACAACAGAACTATAAAGTCAGGTTCAACCAATCGTTTATTACACTGCCCACTTTAAAGGACTTCCACCCAACGACATTGGTTGACAGATCTGATTTTACCAACAAGTATCAGGGACGTTATGCTAGGGAAAAATCTGGGGGGAGAGAGGGGGGAACGGTAACACCATCTACGCATAGCATGCCTAAAGATTTTGGCAATAAAATGCCTCCCAGATTGCCGGAAATGGCACTTCCCAGGCCTTCACCGAAAATATTTGGGGGGGGGGGGGGGGGGGCAATCATTTAAGCAAAACCGATAGCTTCAACCCCAGGCACTGGTTTCCACAATAAACAAGCACTGCTCCATTCCTCAGGGTTCCAACAGTGGATTTTACTAGTGAAACAGAACTTGTTTACTACAGTTAGCGAACACGGTTATACTTCAAGTTTCCAACAGACTCTAGAATGTTTGAAAATTTGACAAAGAGACCAAAATTCTACTTTTTCTCCGTACACTTTCAAGCCACTACATACATTAACCCTTAAGTGCCTAATTCCGACCTTGATCACATTTTTTGCAACAGAAACAGGTGCCCCTTCATGCAGTCTTTGGGTTATCTCACAAGTTACATTCTTAGCACCTTGGTAGTTGTTTTTGAGCAAGTCTTGGCTGCCTATATAGGCAGCCAAGACTTGCCAAAAAACATCAACAAAGTCACAGGATGTAGACAGTCAATGTGCAACAAAAATATGTGAAAATATCTGCGCCCTTAAGGGTTAAACAAACCAAAACAAAACCAAAACAGACAAACTCAAAAAACATCCAAGTGAACATGACTCCACTTGTCAGAACACTGATCCCTGGCAGAAAATCACTGGGAAATAAATTTATAAAAATTGATGCACCAGTTTCATTAGGTATAAATAATATTACAGAAAAGATATCACCTACATTACAAATCTTGAAATATTTTTGGATTGGTTCAAATTGAATTGTAATTTAAAAGGGTGGGTAAGTTTGTAACATGACTCACTATTTTTTTTTTTTAAATTTGCTTTTTTATTGCAAAACCCAAACATAAAAATATGAAAATAAATGAGATACTGGGAAATTATATGACTGAATAATTTGTGACAGATGCCACATTAGTCTTCCAATCATTAATGGAAAAACAGGTGAGCCAATGATAATGTTGGGCGTCAACAAAGTAAGAAAAAAAAAAAAAAGAGAAAAAATCCTGCAGATAAACATTAACCCTTTAGCTAACAAAATGATCTAAACAATCAAAATATTGAAGATTTATGGGCCCACAAAGTAGATCTGTTTCTCAGGTCATTTTCTGTAAAAATGCATGTGGGCAAGGGGCAGTTTTTTATTTTATTTTTTATTTTTGTAATTATTTCTTTGCCAACAAAAGTTCAGGCTCTTGGTTTTACATTTTTGGCCTAATAATCAACAGAATGGCATGGGTGATGGTGTATTTCGTCCTTTGTTGCACTCGAGGGACAGATTTATCAATTTTATTAACTTGGGTAAAATATCAGACAACCTATTTTATTTTTATTTTTTAAGTTTACATTGGTTATAAAAAGATGCACGCAGCAGCCAAAATGACTACGCAGGATGGCCTGAGAAACAGATTTTTACCTTTTTTGGCCTTGATTTGATTTTTCCTTTTTACTTCCAAAAATGGCTTATGATCCTGAATGAACCAAACAAACAGATATGTTTTCAATAAAACAATTTTTGCCTGTTCCAGATAAGACGTCAGTGCATTAAACCTTTACCCAACGTAACGGCTAAAACTGACCAGCACTATTCAAATAACGCCAATTAATTTTCATCATTTTTTCATTTTTGTCTCAAAAACATAAGTTATGACCCCTCTTTGGAACGAGCTCGTTGAGCTCGTTCCAATGAGGGGTCATAACCTGTGTTTTTGAGACAAAAAATAAAATTTTTAAGTTATTCAAGAATTTTGTTTGCAATTGTCTGCTTTTCATGTGAGGTAAAGGGTGAAACTTACTGATTTTTACCAAATACACATCAGAAAATGAAAGAGTGGTGAACATTTATGGTATGCTCTTCTGTAAATTATAGAGAACATCTGTAAGTTGTAAAACTCATTTATTAGATAGGATTTTACCCCCAGAATTGCAGGCCTGGCATTCTTAAAAATGTAGGAGGGCTAAAAATCGACCCCCCCCCCCCCTCGTGTGGCCTAGGGGCGCAATTGGCACTCCTCACACTTACAAAAGCTTAAAATTGGCAAAATAAAGTTTTAATATTAATGAATTCTGCCTAGTGTGCATTGTACATTTTAATTGGAGTTGCTAACAAGGTAGTCTCTGTGAGACTTCTATACTACCCCTTCCACACCTTGGCAAGGCCTGGAAGTGTGTGAGGGGAATGTGACCATCTGACAAAGACCACTAACACAGGAGAGATCTGAAAAGATGTGGGTTTTAGGATTAGGCCGTTATGGTAATTATTATTTTCTAAGGCCAGGAGGGCTAGATTTCGCCTTCCTTAATTTCTTTAAGGCGAGCAAATAAATTGCTCTCCTGAAACTGCCAGGCCTGGAATTCTCCGCCCATTATTGAGTTCGGCAGATATGATTTCAAAATTGGCCATCTTGATGACGATCTCGGGCAATGTGAACCACCAAACTAGAGTTGCCCTCCTTAACCCGTTACCTAACGTGAAAAGCAGGCGACACTTGCAAAAATAATTCTTGAATAACTAATTTTTTTCATTTTTTGTCTCAAAAACATAGGTTATGACCCCTCGTTGGAACGAGCTTGTTCCAACGAGGGGTCATAACCTATGTTTTTGAGACAAAAAATGAAAAAATAGTGAAAATTAATTGGAGATTTTTGAGAATAGCGCTGGCCGGTTTTGGCCGTTACGTTGGGTGAAGGGTTAATGCAATACCAAGCACAACCATTTTGTTTACAGCTAAATCGTACAGCACCACCGAGCAACTGTCAGTTTGTCCAACATACTAACCCGGAGAACTGTAAACCTACTGGTTTAACCCTTCACCTAACATGAAAAGCAGACGACACTTGCAAAAAAAATTCTTGAATAGGTAATTTTTTTCATTTTTTGTCTCAAAAACATAGGTTATGACCCCTCGTTGGAATGAGCTCAACAAGCTCGTTCCAACAAGGGGCCATAACCTATGTTTATGAGACAAAAAATGAAAAAATAATGAAAATTAAGTGGCGATTTTTTAGAATAGCGCTGGCCGGTTTTGGCCGTTATGTTGGGTAAAGGTTTAAAGACCAATGCTTTTACAACTGCACTCCCTTCTCTTCTCATTATATTCTTATTATAAACCAATTTTGACCCATTTTAATGTTGTGCATGAAATACAAGTGAACTAAATTTTCTGCGTATGTCAGAAAACAGCCTGAAGGGGAATGGTTAGACAAAACCAATCTCACTGCACCTCTGCTAGGATTTGAGTGAAAATAATTGAGGAAATTAACCCTTTATTTACACACAGACAGCAAATTAACCAATACAAGGCCAACATGACCTGAAATATCCTGTACACATCAATAAAACTGTACAAATATGAGCGAAGTCCAACAATATCCATATTTGTAAAGTTTTATTGGTAAATATTTCGTATTTTTAAAAAAAAATTATCAAATTCAGTTTAGTTTTGTAAAGTGCTAACATGTGTTATAACAGGGGTTCAACCATGGTGGCCTCATGGGATCCTGGGACGCTCATAGCAGGTACAGATTCTCGCAACCACTTTTGTGAGAAACGAAATGGATTTTCCACAATTTAGATGAAATATAGGCTTATTCCCGTTCACCCTGCAAACCGATGTTAATCTGTCGCAGCAAGTTATAGTCTGTAGCAAAACAATAATCGTGAGAAGGATTGATCTTGGCGATGTGCTGTGTTTGTTACCTCAAGTGTTCAGAGAGCAAATTTCAGCAGTGATGTGTTTAATTCATCTCAGAGAAGGCGCACGGGGTTGATGTGGGATTTGAAATCCCTATCTACCAAAAAAACCACCGAGCAAAGACAAGCAGCTGCCAGCTCCCCAACATTGTAACTCCGCACTGCAGCACAGGCAGGGTTAGATTGGTTGAAGACATGCGTACCATCGACGAGCAGTACATCTTAGTACACAGCGTCATCATGCCCACATGTGGACATTCGGGGTGAAGTGGCTTGCCCAAGGACAAAAGGTGGAAGTCTGAATGGATCGCTCAGACAGTCACCTATCCAAGGACTAACCAGGATCGACGTTGCTTATTTTGACTGAATGCTGTGCGATTAGGAGGGAGAGTAGGGGGGGAATGGGTCGATGTAGGCCTCCTCGTAAGATGACTGCGACAAATCAGTGGATGGCAAAATAATTATTATTATCAGTTATTATTATTGTTTAAAAAAATTGTATAACACTAATGTATATTTGTCTGTGAACTTCTGTTGTAATGTATATTTGTCTGTGAACTTCTGTTATAATGTATATTTGTCTGTGAACTTCTGTTATAATGTATATTTGTCTGTGAACTTCTGTTATAATGTATATTTGTCTGTGAACTTCTGTTATAATGTATATTTGTCTGTGAACTTCTGTTAGAATGTATATTTGTCTGTGAACTTCTGTTATAATGGATATTTGTCTGTGAACTTCTGTTATAATGTATATTTGTCTGTGAACTTCTGTTATAATATATATTTGTCTGTGAACTTCTGTTAGAATGTATATTTGTCTGTGAACTTCTGTTATAATGGATATTTGTCTGTGAACTTCTGTTATAATGTATATTTGTCTGTGAACTTCTGTTATAATATATATTTGTCTGTGAACTTCTGTTAGAATGTATATTTGTCTGTGAACTTCTGTTAGAATGTATATTTGTCTGAACTTCTGTTGTCATGTATATTTGTCTGTGAACTTCTATTATAATGTATATTTGTCTGTGAACTTCTATTATAATGTATATTTGTCTGTGAACTTCTGTTATAATGTATATTTGTCTGTGAACTTCTGTTATAATGGATATTTGTCTGTGAACTTCTGTTATAATGTATATTTGTCTGTGAACTTCTGTTAGAATGTATATTTGTCTGAACTTCTGTTAGAATGTATATTTGTCTGTGAACTTCTGTTAGAATGTATATTTGTCTGTGAACTTCTGTTAGAATGTATATTTGTCTGTGAACTTCTGTTATAATGTATATTTGTCTGTGAACTTCTGTTAGAATGTATATTTGTCTGTGAACTTCTGTTATAATGTATATTTGTCTGTGAACTTCTGTTATAATGTATATTTGTCTGTGAACTTCTGTTAGAATGTATATTTGTCTGAACTTCTGTTAGAATGTATATTTGTCTGTGAACTTCTGTTAGAATGTATATTTGTCTGTGAACTTCTGTTAGAATGTATATTTGTCTGTGAACTTCTGTTATAATGTATATTTGTCTGTGAACTTCTGTTATAATGTATATTTGTCTGTGAACTTCTGTTATAATGGATATTTGTCTGTGAACTTCTGTTATAATGTATATTTGTCTGAACTTCTGTTAGAATGTATATTTGTCTGTGAACTTCTGTTAGAATGTATATTTGTCTGTGAACTTCTGTTAGAATGTATATTTGTCTGTGAACTTCTGTTAGAATGTATATTTGTCTGTGAACTTCTGTTATAATGTATATTTGTCTGTGAACTTCTGTTATAATGTATATTTGTCTGTGAACTTCTGTTATAATGTATATTTGTCTGTGAACTTCTGTTATAATGTATATTTGTCTGTGAACTTCTGTTATAATGTATATTTGTCTGTGAACTTCTGTTAGAATGTATATTTGTCTGAACTTCTGTTAGAATGTATATTTGTCTGTGAACTTCTGTTAGAATGTATATTTGTCTGTGAACTTCTATTATAATGTATATTTGTCTGTGAACTTCTGTTATAATGTATATTTGTCTGTGAACTTCTGTTAGAATGTATATTTGTCTGTGAACTTCTGTTATAATGTATATTTGTCTGTGAACTTCTGTTAGAATGTATATTTGTCTGTGAACTTCTATTATAATGTATATTTGTCTGTGAACTTCTGTTATAATGTATATTTGTCTGTGAACTTCTGTTATAATGTATATTTGTCTGTGAACTTCTGTTATAATGTATATTTGTCTGTGAATTTCTGTTATAATGTATATTTGTCTGTGAACTTCTGTTATAATATATATTTGTCTGTGAACTTCTGTTATAATGTATATTTGTGAACTTCTGTTATAATGTATATTTGTCTGTGAACTTCTGTTATAATGTATATTTGTCTGTGAATTTCTGTTAGAATGTATATTTGTCTGTGAACTTCTGTTATAATGTATATTTGTCTGTGAACTTCTGTTAGAATGTATATTTGTCTGTGAACTTCTGTTATAATGGATATTTGTCTGTGAACTTCTGTTATAATGGATATTTGTCTGTGAACTTCTGTTATAATGTATATTTGTCTGTGAACTTCTGTTAGAATGTATATTTGTCTGTGAACTTCTGTTAGAATGTATATTTGTCTGTGAACTTCTGTTAGAATGTATATTTGTCTGTGAACTTCTGTTATAATGGATATTTGTCTGTGAACTTCTGTTATAATGGATATTTGTCTGTGAACTTCTGTTATAATGTATATTTGTCTGTGAACTTCTGTTATAATATATATTTGTCTGTGAACTTCTGTTAGAATGTATATTTGTCTGTGAACTTCTGTTAGAATGTATATTTGTCTGAACTTCTGTTGTCATGTATATTTGTCTGTGAACTTCTATTATAATGTATATTTGTCTGTGAACTTCTGTTATAATGTATATTTGTCTGTGAACTTCTGTTATAATGGATATTTGTCTGTGAACTTCTGTTATAATGTATATTTGTCTGTGAACTTCTGTTAGAATGTATATTTGTCTGAACTTCTGTTAGAATGTATATTTGTCTGTGAACTTCTGTTAGAATGTATATTTGTCTGTGAACTTCTGTTATAATGTATATTTGTCTGTGAACTTCTGTTAGAATGTATATTTGTCTGTGAACTTCTGTTATAATGTATATTTGTCTGTGAACTTCTGTTATAATGTATATTTGTCTGTGAACTTCTGTTATAATGTATATTTGTCTGTGAACTTCTGTTAGAATGTATATTTGTCTGAACTTCTGTTAGAATGTATATTTGTCTGTGAACTTCTGTTAGAATGTATATTTGTCTGTGAACTTCTATTATAATGTATATTTGTCTGTGAACTTCTGTTATAATGTATATTTGTCTGTGAACTTCTGTTATAATGTATATTTGTCTGTGAACTTCTGTTATAATGTATATTTGTCTGTGAATTTCTGTTATAATGTATATTTGTCTGTGAACTTCTGTTATAATGTATATTTGTCTGTGAACTTCTGTTATAATGTATATTTGTGAACTTCTGTTATAATGTATATTTGTCTGTGAACTTCTGTTATAATGTATATTTGTCTGTGAATTTCTGTTAGAATGTATATTTGTCTGTGAACTTCTGTTATAATGTATATTTGTCTGTGAACTTCTGTTACAATGTATATTTGTCTGTGAAATTTTTAAAAAATTTGTTTAAAAAAATCGTAAAACACTTATGTATATTTGTAACTTTGGTTATAATGTACATTTGTTTACCATCTTTGTCTGAATAAAAATCAGTCTGAAAAATCAACTGAATTTGATTTCGTTTAAAGTGCCAAAAAAATAAGAACAAAACTATAGCCGGCCGGTCTTTGATGTTGAGGATTATCAAACCTTCTCACACCTGAACTGGAAACAATAGATGCAGGGCAAATGGGAATGGTCCGAAATATAAGCCCTGTTCCAAGCCATTTCAAAAAGTGTATTAAATCACAGAATATTATCGGATTACTGAGACTCTCATAAAATAAACTGCAGTGGACTAGAAATCTACACACCAGCCTGAGTCAGGTTATCAGTAAACTTCTTGCCTCAAAGGTTATTGGTAAACTAAATGGAAGTACTTTTCAAGGAAGGTGGTGGAAAATCAAGTACTTTTCAAGGACAGAAACAAATACAAGCACTTCTCAACCAGGCCTGAAAATAAGCAATCTGTCATTTGCAGAATGAGGTCCCCAGTGGGCAAATTTGCTGATGCTATCCCATACAGCGGGTCAATTTATCCTCTGGGTACCTCTTTCTGTTTAGTTTTGAGATCCTGATTCAGATTGAGGTTCACAGAGTGTAAATTTAGTGCTGCTACCCTGCTGTGCAGGGTAGCATCACTAAATTCACCCTCTGGGAACCTCATTTTGCAGATGACAGTCTTCTTATTTTCTGGCCTGTTCTCAAGAAAGGAGCAGAAATTCATGGACTTTTCATTTGAGCAGAACCCTGTCCACTTCCCAGGATACCCACGTAAAACTTTTTATCGTAAACTCTTATCTGGAACTCAGATTACTCTGGTGAATCAGAAATACAAACTGGTATTTTTTTTATGTAAAATTTGTTAGACAAAGGGTTAATATAGCATGCCAAATTGAGAAGTTACCATTATTTAGGGTCAAAAGAAAGCCAAAATTTTCCTTAAATTAATTTTTGGTCCCTACAGGAAAAACAGTAATTTTTTCAGAATTTGTTTTACTTACACCAATATCTTACCACTCATACAAACCTAGTGTTTTTTGAGATAGATCAATCGGAATATGAGAACATATGGCACAAGCCAAGAGCCATCATTTCACAGGCTGAAGTGGAAATAATAGATTCAAGTTAGTCAACTTGAAAATTCAATTTTTAAATTCAATTTTTCTAGTATCAAATGTGCTTACCGACACTGGTGAATAACACAATCTTCACAAAAATCAGTACCCCAATACTCACACACTTACTCTTGTTCATGTCTGTATGTTTTAGAGTTTATTTTATCCATGGACTGAACTTTTACCAACATTTTTTAAGGACAGATAAGTTCAATCTTCCAAAAAAATATTCAATATTGCTCATTCGTTTTAATATTTGTTTTGAACTATAAAATATTCTAAATCAAAACACCTCCATTACAATAATCCTCAATTAACATAGGAGACCTCAAATAACATGATGTGAGAGGCATCAATATGCACAGTATGATAAAAGTATGATTGTAGCAAAATTAATCTGTAGTGATTAACCCTTTACCTAACGCAGACGATATCAAAATTTATTATTTTAAATATCATTTTTTAAAATTTTTCAAAAAATTTCAACAAAACCATATCATGTGACCCCTCGTTGGAACGAGCTCAACGAGCTCGTTCCAATGAGGGGTCACATGATATGGTTTTGTTGAAATTTTTTGAAAAATAATATTTTTTCAACTGCTGAATTTGCATATTACGTGGGTGGATGCGGGCGATTCGTTGGGTAAAGGGTTAACCTACTCAAAAATTCTTCAAACTTCATTTATCCTTCACTGATAATACCAAATGTCATTTCCAGGAAAGTTCATGAAATGACAGAGGCAGATGGCATCGAAGAATAAAAGTGAAGTGTTTATGGCTTCGACAAATAAAAGTGAAGTCTTTTTCTTTTTAGGCTCCTGTTGTACTGTAAAAAGCACATGACTTAATTTCTGACAACGGGTAGTGTAAATGATCCACAATGAACTGTTCTTTATTAGTGAAATTACCCCACTGATTTAATCCACAACAGGCATTTATTATTTCGTTGCACAACTCAAAATGCTCACAATGGTAGGTCAGTTTTACAATGAAAGGGGCCTTCATACGTTAGTTATCTCCAAAGGAAAGTCTTCGAGCAGAAAACTAGACTCTGTCCTCTACAAGTCAAAATATATTCTGTACTGACATGTGTCTCAATTTGAGAATTGTTTGTTTGTTTGTTGGTGGTTAACGTCACATATTTATGCACTATGGCTAATCGTGACACAACATGGAGATGAAGTCAAGTTTAGTCAATCGTTGATCAACATGTTGCCCATTTTAGAGGACTTTCACCCCAAGCATTGGTGACTGGGTCCTATTTTACTTGTAAAGCGGAAAATTTGAGAATTATTTAATTCATTTCTAAACTGAACCAGAGACATGCAAATGTGATTGTTGTTGTTAAGGAGCTACACTACCCATTTATTAAACTCCTGAGAAATCAAGCCGAGTTACAGTGTAGCCAAAATCATTGTATATAGATATAAGTATGTCTGAACAAATTTTACCTTATTTACAACAACTATACATAAATATACAACGGACAATCCTCCCTTGATATATCCTCTCGAGGCAGATACAAAATGAGGGGGTGGTGTAGGTGATATTATTAGCTGCGGATATTTCGGCTAGAATTTGAAAAAATACACCTCTACTTTATTTGACGGCTGATTACTTCGGCTGAATCACTCACCAACTAAGTGCATTAACTTTACCCAATGCAGACGATATCAATATTTTAAATCTAATTTTTTTTTAATTTTCAGAAAATTTCAACAAAACCATATCATGTGACCCCTCATTGGAACGAGCTCGACGAGCTCGTTCCAAAGAGGGGTCACATGATATGTTTTTGTTGAAATTTTTTGAAAAATAATATTTTGTCAGCTGCTGAATTTGCATATTACGCGGGCAGAGGTGGCCGATTCATTGGGTTAAGACCAATGTCCAGCTTCAGATATTGAAACAAGGACACTGGGTGTTAACAATTAAGACTGGAAAATAATTATACGTGCCAACACCTGCATGGTTTTGAATACAGCTATAACTAGAAATAAGGTGAATACTGTCAATATAAATTATATTAATTAATTGGGGCTTAATGACACTTTCGACAGCAAGAGTCACCTCATGTCGGACAGTTTTACTGTTGGAAGAAGCCGGAGTACCCGGAGAGAGAACCACTGAGTAACTGTCAGTTAAAGACAAGTGCAACCTTGATGTGCAGTATGCCTTAATAGACAGAGCCACTGTGTCCCCCAACTTCGGAAATCAGGATTCAGTGCCTTGCCCAAGGACACCATGTGGTTACACCTGGTGGAGATCAAATTGTGGACCTTTCGGTTTGAAGCCTATTGCCCTTACCACTGAGCCACCACACTCACACCATTAATTATACTAAATAGTGCCAAAATGCATTGCCATGGAAACAGCTCTGCATGAGCTTCAACAAGTTCAAGCCATGGAATGCCATCCCGTTATTTATATACATCTATCATCTGCTGACACAAAAATTCTCAATACTTAGGTTTTCAAATGTCCTTTTGCACTTTGTATCATGAAATTTATTTATTTATTGGCGTTTAAGGTCATACTTCTGCACAATGGCTAATCATGACCCACAACATGGAGATAAAGTCAAGGTCAGTCTATCGTTTATGCCGCATATTGCCTATTTTAGAGGACTTGCACCCCAAGCATTAATGACTGGGTCCTATTTTACCAGTAAAACGGAGCTTGTTTACCACAGTAAACAAGCACTGCTTCACTTTCTGTGGTTCCCACAGGGCAAAATTCTCAATATTTAGGTTTTCAAATATCTTTTAGAACTTTGTATCATGAAATAAAAACAAGATAAAAATAAGGATGACATGACTCAAACACATGAAATTCAAAGTATGGTGACATTATTAGTACAATAAACTACATATTAACCCTTAAGTCCTCAGATTAATTTTAAAGTATTTATGGCCTTTTTCTGTTTACATAGTTATTGATGACTTGGCAGTGGTTCTACATCACTGCTGGCTGCCTATACAGGCAGGGTTATACAGGCAGCCAGCAGTGATGTAGAACCACTGCCAGGGAAAATTCAGTCTAGACACAAGAGTAATAAAAAAGATTACACAAGGGAGCACCTGCTTCAATGCAATATAAAAGTGGCGGTTTGGGGCTATATGGGGGCTTAAGGGTTAAACATCCATAAATTGACTCCTTATCAACTGAATTCACATACCAGTATACAAAAAAAACTGCCAGATATTTTATATTCAATTTTGTTTTCAAAAACATAGTTTATAACCCCACATTGGAACAATCTTGTCTGCATCATTCTTATGAGGGGTAAAAAGCTTTGTTTCTTTTGCAAAAATGGAAATATTTTTGTTACTGAAGAAACAAATTTGCAAGTGCTGTCTTCTAGTAGTTGTAAATGAAAGATGAATATGTCCATGACACTGCGGCTCAACTTATCTAAGAAGGGACTGAATTAAACAGAAAGATACCCAGTAAATGCCATGTCATTCACTCAAGTTTCTATAGAAAAGACATCATACCAAAGTTACAAATGAAATCTGAAAAAATCGGGTGAGGGGTGGGGCCTGTTGGAATTGACAATTTATATGTCAAATCCAAGATGGTCGGTGGCGGCCATCTTTTTCAACAGAATGCAGAAAAATTTGATAACTCCCATCTGGATATCATACAAAAGTTACATATAAAATTTGAAAAAGATCAGGTGAGAGGTACGGCCTGTAGGGTGTACTAATGGAATTATTGACAATTTATACACCAAATCCAAGACGGCCACTGCCAGCCATATTTTTCAACAAAATTCAGAAAAATTTAACAGCTCACATCTAGACATCACATCAAAACTACATGATATTACGAAGAAAATGTGGTGAGGGATGTGGCCTGTAGGGTGTGCTACTGGGATCATTGACAATTTATATGCCAAATCCAAAATGGCCACTGACAGCAATGTTTTTCAACAAAATTCAGAAAAATTTGATAGCTCCCATCTAGACATCACAAAAAAACATGAAATTCAAAAAAGATCAGGTGAGAAATGCAGCCTGTAGGGTGTGCTAATGGAATTGTTGACAATTCATATAACAAATCCAAGATGGCCACTGGTGGCCATGTTTTTCAATGAAATTCATAAAAATTTGATAGCTCCTATCTCGACATCACACCAAAACTATATATGAAATTCAAAAAAGATCAGATGAGAGATGCGGCCTGTAGGGTGTGCTAATGGAATTGTTGACAATTTATATCCAAATCGAAGATGGCTGCGGTCATGTTTTTAAACAAAATTCAGAAATATTTGATAGCTCCCATCCAGACACCACACCAAAGCTACATATGAAATTTGAAAAAAAAACGGGTAAAAGATGTAGCCTGTAGGGTGTGCTAATGAAAATGTTGACAATTTATATGCCAAATCTAAGATGGCCATGTTTTTTAATGAAATTTGGAAAAATTTGATAGCTCCCATCGAGAAATTGCCCCAAAGCTATGAAATTTGGGACAGATCAAGCGAGAGCTGCAGCCAGTAGGGTGTGCTAAAGGAATTGTGGAGGGACACACGTGTGGACAGATGTACAAAATACATGCCTTTATATTCATCATTTTGAGCTACTTGACCCAGTGCAAGACAAGCCAATTACACCAACTCTTGATAAGTTTTATCAAAATTCAAGGACTTTTCAAGGCTGTTAGCCATTTTTCCAGTACTTTTCAAAGCAAACTCGCATTTCAAGGCAAATTGATGAATTCAAGGTTTTTTCAAGATTGTATGGACCCTGCAGAAGTGGACAAAGAAATTATGTAACTGCTTTTCCGCACACAAAAGGCTAGAATCTCAACCTTTTGAGAAAGACACGCAAAAATATCGCATCATGGATGTTATTTTCATTTGTTTCTTTAGCTCAGTCTGAATTTGGCTAAAGTTTATTCATGAAATCTTGTGCGGTTGATGGAAGGACTTTGTGACTGGATCACAGTACTGTAACATTGGTAATAGGGCTGTCGCGACTATTCGATTAGTCGACTAACCGTCGACTATTGAAGTAGTCAACGTTTTTTATTTTTAGTCGATCGTCGTTCATTTTCAAGGTGGTACACGTCTACTACACGTCAGGGCTAAATTGCATTGTTTTGTGAGGTGAATGATCAATGAAAGTGAATAACTTTAAATATATAACCATAGTTAACATTCATATCCGGAAGACTGTACGACTGTCACTGACTGTGTAAGAAAGAACACTCACAGTTACTCGAGAAGAATAGATTCTTCTGAATTTCTCCAGTCTTGTACACACGAACGCACCCATTGGAAAACCCAAAGCGCGGAAGTGACAAAATTATGACGAAAGTCAGAACGTCAGATCACTTCTAAAAGTTCGGAACTTCAGACTAAGATCCAATTTTAACAACTGACGAGGGAATGCATAGATCTCAATGTTCAAAATTTCGAGAAACTTATTGCAGAAAGGAAACATATGCAGGAACGTTGTTTGGTAAATTCATTTTAATTCATCGGCTTCAATCTAGTTCAAACTTGGACCTGCAGTCAGTAATATTATTTTGGGGGTTGGTACGTCCTACAGGACGTACCAACCCCAAAAATTATATTACAGACTGTGGGTCCAAGATTGGACTACATGTGGCTTCAGTCGGGACCGATTTGTTGTTCCCACAACCCCACTTCGTCTGAACACACTGGTGCCATTGTCATTTTCAGAGTTTTACGAACAGAAGAATGATTTGCTAAAAAATCATGGGAAGCGACTATTAATCGACTAACCGTCGATTACTGGTCACGATTAGTCGATTACAAAAAATGATAGTCGCGACAGCCCCAATTGGTAACGAAGAAGGGAACAAGGTTTAACACTTAAAGGCCTATTTATGACAACAGAACAGGTGCCTTTTACATGCCATTATGAGGAGGTCCTGCTGAAATTACCTAGGCAGTGATTTCTAGTCAAGTCTTGGCTGCCTGAATGGGCAGCCAAGACTTGACTAGAAATCACTGCTTAGCCACTCGACGTGTACAGACTGTGGTCTAGTGGAAATACAGGAAAGTTGTCCCGACGCCTTAGCCACTCGACGTGTACAGACTGTGGTCTAGTGGAAATACAGGAAAGTTGTCCCGGCGCCTTAGCCACTCGACGTGTACAGACTGTGGTCTAGTGGAAATACAGGAAAGTTGTCCCGGCGCCTTAGCCACTCGACGTGTACAGACTGTGGTCTAGTGGAAATACAGGTAAGCTGTCCTGGTGCCTTAGCCACTCGACGTGTACAGACTGTGGTCTAGTGGAAATACAGGAAAGTTGTTCCGGCGCCTTAGCCACTCGACATGTACAGACTGTGGTCTAGTGGAAATACTGGAAAGTTGTCCCGGCGCCTTAGCCACTCGACGTGTACAGACTGTGGTCTAGTGGAAATACAGGTAAGCTGTCCTGGTGCCTTAGCCACTCGACGTGTACAGACTGTGGTCTAGTGGAAATACAGGAAAGTTGTCCCGGCGCCTCAGCCACTCAACGTGTACAGACTGCGGTCTAGTGGAAATACAGGAAAGTTGTCCCGGCGCCCAAGGGTTACTAGCACAATAATTCTCATTCCCAGTCCCAGTGACCTTGACCTTTGGCATAATCATCCCAAAATGAATTGGTTCTTCCTCTCATCATGCACAATCCTCATCATGATGAGCTTCAAGTGGTCCAGCATAATTTAAAAGAGGAGATAAAATTCTAGTTATAGAATCAAAATAAATTTCAAGGTCACCATGCTCTTGATCCTTCGCACTTCAACTCCAGATTAAAAAAGGTTCTTCCTCTCATCGCGTCTTATCTTAAAATCAAGTGTAATTCATATACATCTTAGTTGTGGAGTGTAAAGAATTGCAAGTTGAGTAAACGATACTTTAACCTTTTCCAAAAATGACTGGGGTTCTTCCTCTCATCATGGGCAACCCTCATGTCAAGCTTGGTTTTATTGGTCAAGCAGAATTTTAAACAAGGTACAACACCACAGGTATTCCTCTGCCAACTAAGAGTCTTGTTGAAAAAAAGCAGAAAAAGGCCCATAACTCACGAAAAAAAAAATCAGACAAAACCTGTTACTGGTGAATATCCCTTCCTCCATGGTGGTCTATCAGCATACTAAAGATCAATTAACCCTTTTCCTAACGCAGACGATATCAAAATTTATTATTTTAAATATTATTTAAAAAAAAAATTCAAAAAATTTCAACAATCATGTGACCCCTCAAGCTCGATCCAAAGAGGAGTCACATGATATGGTTTTATTGAAATTTTTTGAAAAATAATATTTTTTCAGCTGCTGAATTTGCATACAGTAAAACCTGTCTTGAGAGACCACCTGTCTTGAGAGACCACATCTGCCAGGCACCGATTGGTTTTACTCTATAATGGACCTGCTATGGGAGACCACCTGTCTTGAGAGACCACCTGTCTTGAGAGACCACTGTGACCTGGTACCAACTTGTATTTTTATGCCATAATGGACCTGTCTTGAGAGACCGCCCCTTTGAAGACTGAAACCAGGACAAAAACTTTTTACCTGTTCTGGAATTGGAAAATCCATTGTGGTTATACTAACATAATTAAAAGTATTCAAAGCTCTTAATTGGGTTTCAATTGCTAACTCATAAAGATTGAGATGTTTTTATAAGAACCCTGTGAGAAGATTAGGATTATTGCTCAATAAACAATTTCATACATACCTGAAATGTGACAGATAGGAATAAAAATAAATTTATGTTGAAAATCTTTTTGTAACAAATTGAAATGGACTGTTATAAAAATAAAAATTATAAAAATAAATTAATGTTGAAAATCTTCAAGGAAGATTTTCAACACTAATTTATTTTTATAATTTTTATAACAGTCCATTTCAATTTGTTACAAAAACTTCATAAAAAAGAACAACTACAAAGTAATTACAAAAATCCATTCTTCTCTATTTCTGAATTTTGTGGTTGGTTATTCACTGACTTGAGAAAACCTGAAACCTGTTATGAGAGACCACCTGTCTTGAGAGACCACTTTTGTGTGGCCCAAAGGGCGGTCTCTCAAGACAGGTTCTACTGTATTACACGGGTGGATGTGACCGATTGGTTGGGCAAAGGGTTAAATCCATCATCCACTGTGACTGAGATATGAAGGTCCAAAGTTGTTACGGACAGATGAACAGACAGACTGAACTCATTTTTATATCCACCACAAACTTTGTTTTGGCAGGTGATAACAATCAGTAGACTTCAACTCCATCCACAAAAGTTCTACTTTGCCAGTAAACCAGAAATTGTTTATCAAAGTCACTTAGCACACTGCTGGAACTTCACAGGGTTCCAGAGATATTGATGGTCCTAAAAATAAGATACATATTCATGGACATCTAAGTTTTCAAGCACTTGACTAGACCCTAACAATCCCTTAAAATTAAAAAAAAGTCAAAACAACAATGAAACAGATTATATGCCGACAATACTAGCAACGCAATCTTTCCCCAACAATAATGCCCTATTGAAAATACTGTTCATAGAATACATATAAAATACCTACCAGAGGTCACGAAAATTAATTAATTTTACTCCTGTACAAACTATCAGCAGAAGCACTTGCAAAACCAATATTCTTATGTCTGAAATAAGAGCTGAGTAAACCCCCGCTCCCCACCCCCTCCAAAAAAAAAAAAAAAAAAGAAACCAAAAAAACCCAAACAATTATATTGTTGGATTATTCTGTGTCCATTTTAAACACATGAAATTGGTGCTAAAAATATATGCATGTTTATTTCGGCAATAAATTTGTCCAATAGAAGTGAGCCAACATTGTAACAATCACCACCCTAACAATACTGTTTTCAATCTCCTTTAATTACATAACAATACATAAGATTTTATGAGGACATGCCAATGCAGTACCAGTGAATTCAAACTATCTTTTCCTCCAAGGAATTAAATTATTTTGACGCTATGACTTATTTTAGGAGAAAAATCCGTTTTCAGGTCTGAACCTTCGAAATTAAGCCAACTTGAAAAATGGTTATTATAAAATTATATTAACCCTTCACCCAATGCAGACGATATCAAAATTTTTTATTTTAAATATCAGTTTTTAAAAATTTTTCACAAAATTTCAAGAAAACCATATCATGTGACCCCCTCATTGGAACGAGCTCGGTGAGCTCGTTCCAAAGAGGGGTCACATGATATGGTTTTGTTGAAATTTTAAAAAAAATACAATTTTGCTGAATTTGAATATTACGCGGGCGGATGTGGTCGATTCGTTGGGTATGGGGTTAAGCAACAAACTTGTCACGCTTTCATACTTTTTAACCCTTTGAACCCCAGAGGCCCATTTTCCGGCCCGGAAGCATGATACGTCATAACTTCATCAAGTCAGATGGCTGCAGAGTGAATGTGTGGAGTAGACCAACTAATAGTTTCAATGGGCAGCCGCATGACTGTATGTTTAAAATATTTATTCGTCTACCCCCAAATGATGAATGTGGGATCTTCCAATTGCTGTCATTGAACTGACATGGAAGATACCAACAGGGTTCAAAGGGTTAAGTGTGAGAAATACGATAAATGTGATGTTTTATTGGTGTTTAAGGTCACTTTCAGCATCTACAGTTATATCATGACTATAGGATAAGTGTAAAGTCAAGTTTAGCCACACACTTTTAGAGGCCTTCCACCTAAGGCAATGGTTACAAGTCTGAAAATAAGCAATCTGTCATTTGAAGAAGGAGGTACCCAGAGGGTGAATTTGCTAATGCTATCCCATACAGTGGGCCAATTTATCCTCTGGATACCTCTTTCTGTTTAGGTTTGAGATCTTGATTCAGATTGAGGTTCACAGAGGGTAAATTTAGTGATGCTACCCTGCTGTGGAGGGTTGCATCACCGAATTCACCCTATGGGGACCTCATTTTGCAGATGACAGTCTGCTTATTTCCAGGTTCAATTGGTTACTGGGTCCTATTTTACCAGTAAAACAAAACATGTTTAACACAGTAAACAAGGCAGGCTTCACTTCCAGGATTCCCATGGCAAATTTAGTTTCTATTAATCATTGGTGTCTTATGGGGTGGAGAAAGTTGATTTGAACAAAAGCAAAGTGCGATGTCAGAACAATAAACCTCAAATTTCAATGAAATCGGTTCTGCAGCTTTTTACAGAAGTCATGAACACCATGTTCACGGATGACAGATACCAAATGATAGATTACTGACAGAGAGTGACAACTATTGCTCACCCCGATTTTCAGTCAGGTAAGCTAATAACTCCATGAATTATCTGGTCTTTTATTAGATTTTCTTCCATTTTCTCAGAAGACGATGCCAGTTTTGCAGAGTTCGAAAAATTTAAAAAAATGACACCAGACCTGTGACTGAAAAATACTCGATAGGCATCGAAGTGTTACTTTAATATGAATTTTTGACTGGTACTGCAAAAAGGGCATTCTAAGTAACAATGTGTGGATAAAATGTTAATAAGATGCAGACATTATCAATTGTAATGATATTTTAGCATTCAGAAGTAAACTTACAGTGCATGTCTCTCTCATGCTCATATTCGATGAATGCATAGCCTCTTTGTTTGCTACTACTGCCATCTTTTACCATATTAATCTGCAAAAAAGGGTATATTTATTTTAACACAAGTACAGAGTTGATACAAATTTTGCCAACAACATTTAATGTTTTTGGGGGCTTACCAGGGGTCAGCCTGGCAGTTGATTTTAGGGAGAAGTGACTTCTCCCACTGGAGACTTTAGGGAGCAGTCAGGGGCCAGGAGGGAGAAGTCAGAAAAAAACATAAAACGTATGACATCGTGACAAAATAAATGTACATAGAGGACACAATTGTGGAGAAAAAAATCGCGACATCGATGCCGTAGCTGCGACAGGTGGTGCATTCTGCAAGTCCAAAAAATATTCTCAGGGGCAATTTACAGGTGATGGTGAAAAAAACAAGAGGCCCCACGTGGCCTTAATCGCTCACCTGACAAAGTGACTCTAAGAAGTATTTTAGGTCACCTTCACCATGTCATGCCTCATCAACATTAACTGGTTGAGTGATAGATTTTGTTTGAAGTTCAACATTTGTTACCTAAAATTAGTTTTATTTAAAATCATTGGTGTGTGGCCAATCTCCAATGATTTTTAATAAAGCAAATTTATCTCTGCAGACAAACTGGTTTAGCATGAAGCACAAACAAGGAATGTGAAGAGATAGCCTTGGACATCTCTCCCCAACTGTGGATATCTTCCATGTGCTACATGTATATATTTGCATGCAAGAAAACAAAAATTTTCACAAATTTTATTTTTTTTTATCATTATTGGAACAAGCTCAAACAGCTTATTCCAATAGGGGTATGGGAAGATCAGGTATATTTTTGAGACAGAAATGTGAATATATAAATAATGGTGTTTTTTTGTGAATGATGCTGGAGAATTTTGCGTAAAGATATGGTAAATGGTTTGTTCTAGATACAGAATGATGCAAAAGTATTTAAATTTGATTAGGCAAGTTGTTCCTATAATGCATTTAAAAATTGAAGTAACTGTTTTTTTGCTGACGAACTTTTAGATGTGTGTGTCTGTGTTTGTGTGTGTGTTTGTGGGGGGGGGGGGGGGGGGGGGGGGGGGTAAGAGTGTTCTTGCAAACAAAATTCCTGAATAAATGGAAAATTTTATTTTTTGTGTGAAAGACATAGTGCGTGAATGTTGATTGGAACAAGCTTAGAGAGCTCATTTTAATGTGAAGTCATAAAGCTGTGTTTTACGTACGAAATTCTGGAATAACTAAAAAAATTGCTTTTTTGACTCAAAAAGCATGGTGTGCGACCTCTCATTGGAATGAGCTCAAAAAGCTCATTCCAATGGGGTATTTACAAGCGATAAGTACATGTATGTTTAAGAGACAAAAATTAAAATTTGAATAGCGATTTTTGCGAAGAATGCTGACAAGTTTTGGCAGTTATGCTGGTAAAAAGGTAAGATATGCAAAGTGGTTGTTTTTTAGAGGCGACATTTAATTAAGGGGAATTAACCCTTGATTACTGAGGTAACTTCTAAAAGTACTGAAATTTCATGAAGCAATGTGAATAACAGACAACAGTTGCCTAAAAATTTCATGAATAACTAAAATTTTTATTCCTTTGTCTCGAAAACATGGCATATGACCTTTGTTGGAATGAGCTGAATGCGTGTGTTCCAATGAGGGGTCATAAAATTTGAACGAAGATTTGTGTGAATAATGCATTAGTACTGCTAGATTTGGGTAAACGGTTCACCCTGGATACCACCCCTTCTATAGTAGATCTTTTCTGCAAATTTTGTCTAAGATTCTATCAACTTTACAAATAAATACGTTCATGAATCACAATCAGATCCACCCTACAATGTTGCATACCAAATATCAAAAGATTCTGCCTGCTGGATCTGGAGAAGAAGATTTTTTAAGAAATATGCCTGAAACGCACTAAGTTAAAATTTGGGCTCCTATACGGAGCCCAAATATAAACCCAGGGGGCCGATTTGAACAAACTTGAATCAGATCCACCCCACAATGTTGCTTACCAAATATGAAAAGATTCTGAAGCTGGATCTGGAGAAGAAGATTTTTTAAGAAATTTGCCTGAAATGCACTAAGTTCGAATTCAAGCTTCTATAGTGAGCCCAAATATGAAACTAGGAAGCCGATTTGAACAAACTTGAATCAGATCCACCCCACAATGTTGCATACCAAATATCAAAAGATTCTGCCTGCTGGATCTGGAGAAGAAGATTTTTTAATAAATTTGCCCGAAATGCACTAAGTGCGAATTCGGGCTTCTATATTAAGCCCAAATATGAATCCAGGGGGCCGATTTGAACAAACTTGAATCAGATCCACCCCGCAATGTTGCATACCAAATATCAAAAGATTCTGCCTGCTGGATCTGGAGAAGAAGATTTTTGAAGAAATTTGCCTGAAATGCACTAAGTGCGAATTCGGGCTTCTATATTAAGCCCAAATATGAATCCAGGGGGCCGATTTGAACAAACTTGAATCAGATCCACCCTACAATGTTGCATACCAAATATCAAAAGATTCTGCCTGCTGGATCTGGAGAAGAAGATTTTCAAAGAAATTTGCCTGAAATGCAGTAAGTTCAAATTTGGGCTCCTATACTGAACCCAAATATAAACCCAGGGGGCCGATTTGAACAAACTTGAATCAGATCCACCCCACAATGTTGCATACCAAATATCAAAAGATTCTGCCTGCTGGATCTGGAGAAGAAGATTTTTTAAGAAATTTGCCTGAAATGCACTAAGTTCGAAATCGGGCTCCTATACTGAGCCCAAATATGAACCCAGGGGGCCGATTTGAACAAACTTGAATCAGATCCACCCTACAATGTTGCATACCAAATATCAAAAGATTCTGCCTGCTGGATCTGGAGAAGAAGATTTTTTAATGTTTTTCCCATTGCCTACAGTGTTAAAAAGTGCTGACTCAGCACTTTTTCAAAGTCCCGAAACTGTACCCTATGATAAAACCGATGGCAATTTTTTTTTACCAATCCTTTCTGTTGGTCCTAAGGAAGCTGCACACCAAATAAAAATTCTCAGTGCCGTGCAGTTTTGGAGATATGGGCGTTTTAAATTTTTTCTATTTTTAGCTCCTGTGGTTCCCACAGGGCTGCGGGAAAATTTTTTTTTGCATAAATCAAGTACTCATGACCCAATAAGCCCTCACATAAAATTTGGTTCAAATCAGCCTCTCGGTTTGGAAAATAGAAATTTTGGGCGGGGCAAAAAATTTTGCCCCTCTCATAACAACGTCAAGTATAGCCCCACAAACTTCTCTTGAACAAATCTGAGTCTACACCTCAAAAGGAAGCTGCACACCAAATATCAAGTCTCTGCTACTGCTGGTTCATGAGAAGAAGATTTACAAAGATTTTGGTGCCCCTTGGGGGTGTGGCACCACCCAGGAGGAGGGGCAACTTCATTTGAACAAATCTGAATTGGCATTAGGTAATAAACATTTAGCCAACATTTGAATAAAATTGGGCTAGTGGTTTAGGAGGAGAAGTCGATAATGTAAAGTTAACGCCGGACGGACGACGACGGACGACGGACAGAAAGTGATTAGTTAAGCTCCCCTTGAGCTTCGCTCAGGTGAGCTAAAAACAAGAAAAATATTTGGAACAACATTTGCAACGGACATGAATGAGATACACTTGCATATCAGATATGTAGTCATTTCACCAAGTAGTTTGAAAGTTATTCTTTTAGAAATGCGTTGATCACAAAATTCTAAAGTTCATCAAGGGCCATAATTCCAAGAAAAATAAAAATCGCGACATCGACGCCATAGCTGCAACGGGTGGTGCAATTTCACAAAATTCTAAGTTCATCAAGGGCCATAACTCCAAGAAAAATATTTGGAACAACACATGCATTGAACAGTGGCTGGACATCAATAAGATACACTTACATGCCAAATATAAAGTCATTCCATCAAGTATTTCAAAAGTTATTGAGTTTTGAAACTCGTTGGTCACAGACAGACTGACCGACCGACATTGCCACTTATAGAGCTGCTAGTCGCAGCTAAAAATAAATAAAAGTTATACAAACATACATACACACACAAAACTAAGTCAGATCGTATATAACAAGAATGTAGGTTAAAATCACCCACCCCCCCATGGTTTCTGAATACCCTAACTCTTTCCCTAACAGTGATGACTAGGGTTACCATGCAGTTGATTTTGTATTTGCCTCAATGCAGTGGATTTGAAATTTAGCATTACCCATGGTGAGAGTGTTCTCTGTAATAGAAGGTATATTCTTTTAAAATAAAATATTTAAAAGTATTTAAAATAAATTTCAAGTTCACATATTTATTTATTTATTGATGTTTAAGGTCACATATTTATGCACAATGACTAATCATGACCGTGACAGTTTTACGGGTGGAGGAAGCCGGAGTACCCGGAGAGAACCACCGAGCAGCGACGAGCAGCTGCCAGCTCCCCAACATCGTAACTCCGCACTGCAGCACAGGCAGGGTTAGATTGGTTGAAGACATGCGTACCATCGACGTGCAGTACGCCTTAGTAGACGGCGTCATCGTGCCCCCACATGGGCAATGGGGGCAAGTTCACATAAGAAGCTGGGTTTGTTTATTGGTGGTTAACGTCACATATTTATGCACCATGGCTAATCTTGACACAACATGGAGTTGAAGTCAAGTTTAGTCAATCGTTGATCAACATGTTGCCCATTTTAGAGGACTTTCACCCCAAGCATTGGTGACTGGGTCCTATTTTACTAGTAAAGCGGAACTGGTTTACCACAGTAAACAAGTGCTGCTTACTTCCCGGGGTTCCCACGGGGAGAGAAGCTGGGTCATTCATGGTTTCTGAATGTCCTAATTGAATTGAAAAGCGTAGTTAAAAAAGTTTTCGATATCCTTCGTAAATTAAGCGTCATTAACAATTTGAGTTAATTTATTTCCAAGGTAAATGACAGAATATTTCAGTTGTTTCCCTTCCCTTTTGCGCTGAGTAATAATAATACCAACACTCTTTTCAGAAAAATGACAATTTCTGCCAACCATCTTACATTGACATATGCGATTGGTGCTATGAAGGCCTGCCATTCTAATCCATCCTAATATGTGTGATTTCTATCGTAGCCTTATTACATTTAACCCCCTTCCAACACTTGTTTTCAAAGTAAAACTTTCAGTGCAAATTGTAGGGCAAATTTCAATGCAACCAATTTTTCAATGGAACAGAGCATAACCATAAGCAATTCTGACGTTTTTATTGATGAACTGTCTCCTACACATGTTTTTTGTTTTGAAACAGTGGTTAACTTTAATAAATTCTAATTAACTCGATGCGTGACTTGTGTGATTCGTTGTTTTTGCTGACACTTTTGTTTTTAAACAGCCATTTTGTGCGGGTTGCTATCAGTTGGGGTGTATTGTTCGAACGACTACGCCATTACAACTCTTTTCAGAAATATAATATATTGGGCTAGTTTAGGCTATTTTCAGAGACAGATTTTAACAGCAGTGGTGTTAACTTTTTTTTCTGAATGTGGAAACGTTTTTTGGGGAAATAAAACATAAGAAAATACAGTAGACTGCCATGTCTCCCAAGAAAGTTTTGGAGGGCGACTTGAATTTCGCCCCCAATGTAAGCCAAGGCAACTTGAGGAATGACAAGGCGACTTCTTTGCCCTAGTCGCCCACGCGGCCGACACCTGGGGCTTACAGAAATCTTTCCAAAGGCTGTATACATTATATGCTACTAATCAAATAGGATGTGGTATACAGGCCCACACAAACTAACAAACGGTCATTTGATTATCATTTGCCTCAAAAGAATTAAATTATCAGATTTTTATCTGGTAGAGTGCCAAGTTATTTTTTAAAGGTGATTGGTGACATGAATATTTTTTTGTCAAAGATACAATACTACAAGCATGGGAAGCCTCAGTTTAGCAAAATTTTCTTCCATGTTAATTGTTTTGTTACTATTTATTGGAGAGTTCTTATTGGCACTCTCCAATTTATTTATTTATTTATTGGTGTTTAAGGTCACATACTTATGCACAATGGCTAATCGTGACCGTGACAGTTTTACGGGTGGAGGAAGCCGGAGTACCCGAAGAGAACCACCGAGCAGCTGTCAGCTCTCCAACATCGTAACTCTGAACTCTGCACCGCAGCACAGGCAGGGTTAGAGTGGTTGAAGACATGCGCACCATCGACGTGCAGTATGCCTCAGCACACAGCGTCATCGTGCCCCCATGTAGGCAATCGGGGTGAAGTGTCTTGCCCAAGGACACAACGCGGTTGCCGCAGCTGGGATTCGAACCGAGGACCTCTCGGCTTGCAGCCTGCACCTCTACCAACTGAGCCACCGTGCCCCAGCACTCTCCAATAAATTACAAAACAATTTTATATGAAAATTTCTTTATCTACTGCTGCACATACAACATGCTAATTCACACTGTAAAGCCACTAAAGAGGCTTTCAGTACTTTTCAGTCGAGCCCCCGATAGTGGCTTCTAGCACTCTACATTACTTCACCCAGATCATTAGAATTCAAACTTTATAAATACCAAGAATGAAAACACGAATTACACTAGGTTTTCTTCTGTAAACTCTTTAAGAATAATGGTATACTTGATTACTAAACCTACAGGTCTGGCAATAATGAGCTTTCATCATTTATTTATTTATTAGGGGTTAACAATACTTCTGACAGACAGGGTTACCTCGAGTCAGTTTTATGGGTGGAGAAAGTCAGAGTATCCATAGAGAACCACCGAACAATGGCGAGCAATTGTCTGACTCCCAACGTACTATTTATTTATTTATGTGTATTTATAAAGGTAACATACTTATGCACAATGGCTCATCATAACACTGACAGTTTTACAGGTGGAAAGAACCACCGAGCAATGACGAGCAGCTGTCAGCTCTTCAACATCACAACTCTGAACTCTGCACCACGGCACAGGCAGGGTTAGATTGGTTGAAGACATGCGCACCATTGACGTGCAGTATGCCTTAGTACATGGCATCATCGTGCCCCCATGCAAACAATTGGGGTTAAGTGCCTTGCCCAAGGACACAACGCGGGAGTGCGAATCTGTAGCTGAAATGGTCACCCATCCAACTACTAACCGCGCTCGACGTTGCTTAACTTTGGTGATCTGACAAGAACCGGTTACCACGACGCCACCATGCTCTCTTTATTGGTGTTTAAGGTCACATATTTATGCACAATGGCTAATCGTGACCGTTTTACGGGTGGAGGAAGCTGGACAGAACCACCGTTCGACGAGCAACTGTCAGCTACTCAACATTCTAACTCTGTTCAAGCTCTGCTCAATCAGGGTTACAGCGGTTGAAGACATGTGCACCATCGACATGCTATATGCCTTAGTACATGGCGTCATCGTGCCCCCATGTAGGCAACCAGGATAAAGTGCCTTGCCCAAGGACACAACACGAGTCGTCCCGGATGGGGATCGAACTCGGGACCTCTAGCATAGAAGTCCAACAGTCTACCACTGGGCCACCACACCCAAATGTTTTAACTCCACAAAAGCAAGGTAGCATTGGTTGAAGACAAGTGCACAATCAACGTGCAGTATGCCTTAGTATACAACGCCACCATGCCCCCAAAGGGCAACTGGGATTAAGTGTCTTGCCCAAAAGACAACGCGTTTGCCGCAGGTGGGAACCGAGGACCTCTCGGCTTGCAGCCTGCATTTCTACCCACTGAGCAACTGCACTCCAGCTTATATCATAACCCATTAGTGGGATATGCTATATAACATGGTGACCTATTATATAACATGGTGACCTATTGTATCATAACCAATTAGCAGGTTACATTATGACGTGGTGACCTATAATATAACCCATTAGCAGGTTACGCTACATAACATGGTAACCTATTATCTAACATGGTGACCTATTATATCATAACCCATTAGCAGGTTACATTATATAACATGGTGACCTATTATAACCCATTAGCAGGTTACGTTATATAACATTGTAAAGTATTATATCGTAACCCATTAGCAGGTTACGTTATATAACATGGTAAATAATTATATCATAACCCATTAGCAGGTTATGCTACATAACATGGTAACCTATTATATAACATGGTGACCTATTATATCATAACCCATTAGCAGGTTAAGTTATATAACAAGGTGACCTATTATATCATAACCCATTAGCAGGTTACGTTATATAACATGGTAACCTATTATATCATAACCCATTATATTTATTTATTGGTGTTTAAGGTCACATACTTATGCACAATGGCTAATCATGACCGGCAGTTTTACAGGTGGAGGAAGCCGGAATACCCAGAGAGAACCACCGAGCAGCTGCCAGCTCCCCAACATCGTAACTCCGCACTGCAGTACAGGCCGAGTTAGATTGGTTGAAGGCAAGCGCACCATCGACGTGCAGTACGCCCAAGTACACGGCATCATCGTGCCCCCATGTGGACAATCAGGGTTAAGTGCCAAGCCCAAGGACACAACATGGGAGTCCGAATCGATCGCTCAGACTGTCAACCATCCGAGGATTAACCGGGCTCGACATTGCTTAACTTCGGTGATCTGACGAGAACCGGCTACCTAAATGCCACTGCGCCCCATCATAACCCATTAGCACTAGTTATGCATGCTATATAACATGGTAACCTAGGTTATGCTACATAACATGGTAACCTAGGTTATGCTATATAACATGGTAACCTTGGTTACATTATATAACATGGTAACCTATTGGAAACAAATGTGTTGTGATACTTTCATGCCTGCCCCATTTTTTACGTAAGCCATACCGTTTACGTTTTAACAGAATTTACATCAAAATAATAATGTGCGATCTGGATTTGGCAAGACTGTATGTTAGTTGTTGCTATTTCAGACCAGGGTAAATAGTCGCCCATCAGCAGCTTTTTTTAGGAGTCTGTGGTGATCTCAATTTGCACACGATTCACCTGGAACAAAACAGTAAGCGCAGCAATACACCATTTTTAATAAGCCCTGTAAGCCAAACTCTTAATTTTTACCTGCGACCCCCCCCCCCCCCCCCCCCCCCCCCCCCCCCCCCCAAAGGAGCCAAAACAACGGAAAAACTAGAGTCCTCCTGTATGGGCCTCCAGGAATGATAGACCAAAATAGAAATGCCTCCAGAGGGAGTAACATGAGACGAGTTAAAGGACGATTATGAATGATTAGTTATTGTGCGGAATGAGTGCCTGACTTCTAAAATATATACATGAAAATAAAATAATAAATAAAAAAAAAAGCCATATATATATAGATATATAACACATAAAACATTGGCTGTGGTCCACCTATAGCTGAGAGAGAGAGAGGCTTGCAAACTTTTCACAATAAAGCTATTGTGCTGTATACGAGAAACCTCTCCTCTATTAAAGGTAGAAGGTTGTGTCCAGTACGCAGCCTTCATGATATCTGATAAAGCAATAGAATTTGCATATACCAATGGCGAAAATAATGCTCTAACCTCATGAGCCAAAAATCTGTTACCAAACTAAAGTGGAACCCACTTAATTGGATATCTCTTAACTGAATAACCTTGTTAATTGAATATAATTTCCCAACACAAAACCATTTACCGTACCTCCAGTACAAATTTGACCTGTTAATTGAATATAGGTTATCGAGTAAACTCCTGTTAATTGAATAAAAAATCTTGCAACCTGTTGAGAAATTACCCTGACTCTCCGCAGTTTTCCTTTGTTTACAGACCTACCGTATTTACTCTATGTATTGGGACGCTCTATGATTTGGGACACACATTTTTACAAGAAAAGTATATTTTTTTATGCTCCAAAGTTTGGGACATTCAGGAGATTTGTTTCCAGTTGGCCCGTCGCTAGTAGCAGACGACACTCATAAAAAAAAATTTGTGAGTAACTAAAAATTTTCATTTTTTGCTTCCAAAACATAGCTTATGATCCCTCATTGGAACGAGCACAAAAAAAAATTGGACAGCGATTTTCAAATATAGTGATGGAAAACGAATCACACACAACTTTATTCAGCATCAAATCAAGACCAGGCTGTGTTCTTTCCCCATTTTCTAAGAATTGGGACACCTGTGAAAATAATTATTTTTACCTGTCCCAATACATAGAGTAAATACGGTATTTGGCCTCAGGCATTTAATCTATTATATCTTGCTTGGCAAGAGCTCATAATAAATGCTAAGTTTATTTCTAGAATACAGTTAAGTGACACAATCCCTGTTAACTGAATACTCCTGTTAATTGAATAATTTTCATTTGGCAAAGTGGCTATTCAATTAACAGGGTTCCACTGCATTCCTATCAGATTAATAATTGTAAGTGATACAGGTAGAAGACTGAATCCATCTGGAATGAACTGAGATCTGTTTACAGCTTGGGATGAGAGAAAGGAAGAGTCTTTTCCTTCTTTTCTGAATGAAACTGGCCCGCTTAGAATGAAACTGGCCCGCTTAGAATGAAACTGGCCCGCTTAGAATGAAACTGGACCGCTTAGAATGAAACTGGCCTGCTTAGAATGAAACTGGACCGCTTAGAATGAAACTGGCCCGCTTAGAATGAAACTGGCCCGCTTAGAATGAAACTGGCCCGCTTAGAATGAAACTGGACCGCTTAGAATGAAACTGGCCCGCTTAGAATGAAACTGGACCGCTTAGAATGAAACTGGACCGCTCAGAATGAAACTGGACCGCTTAGAATGAAACTGGACCGCTTAGAATGAAACTGGACCGCTCAGAATGAAACTGGACCGCTCAGAATGAAACTGGACCGCTTAGAATGAAACTGGACCGCTTAGAATGAAACTGGACCGCTTAGAATGAAACTGGACCGCTTAGAATGAAACTGGACAGCTTAACATAAACTCTTAACCTTTTGAATCTGAGTGGCCCTTTTCCCGGCCAGGAACATGATACGTCATTAATCCTTTACCCAACGCAGACGATATGAGAATTTAATTTTTTAAATATCATTTTTTCAAATTTTTCAAAAAAATTCAACAAAACCATATCATGTGACCCCTCGTTGGAACGAGCTTGAATTATTAAAATAATAATTAAATTACTAAATGAATAAGTTAACTGAAAATCAATTATCCATTAAATGTTGAAATATATCCATCCAAGCAAATTGATCAGATGAAGATAGTTCAACATTCAATGGACAATGTCATAAATTTTAGTATGGAAACAAACCTGAATAACATAAAAATTACCGTTTAATACATGTAAGAAAACACAAAGGAATATATTGATATAAATTTTGTATTTAATAATTACTGATATCTGTATAGTAAAGAGTGTGATAAGATAGTGGTCTATTTAACCCTTTACCCAGCGAATCGGTCACATCCGTCCGCATAATATGCAAATTCAGTTGCTGAAAAAATATTATTTTTCAAAAAATTTCAACAAAACCATATCATGTGACCCCTCGTTGCAACGAGCTCGTTCCAACGAGGGGTCACATGATATGGTTTAGTTGAAATTTTTTGAAAACTTAATATTTTTTCAACTGCAGAATTTGCATATTACGCGGGCGGATGCGGCCGATTCGTTGGGTAAAGGGTTAAACAGGGTGGCTGATCAGTAAATGTGTGGGGTAGACCAATCAATATTTACAACGTGCAGCCCTGAGGCCGCATGTTGAAAACATTGATTGGTCTACCCCAAATAATTAATATGGACTCTTCTAATTGTTGCCATTAAACTGGTATGGAAGATACCACTAGAGTTCAAAGGGTTAAGGCCATTACTGGAGAAAGTAAATGTCTTGAGTTATTTGCAGGAGGTAAGGCATTAATAATAGGAGCAGGTAACCTTTCTGGGGCCTGATTCTTGTTTAAAAAACAGATTTGGATTCATTTAATTATTTATTAAGGTTTAACAACACTTTAACAGCCAAGGTCATATTGTGTCGTGACAGATTTACAGGTGGAGGAAGCTAGAGTACCCGGAGAGAACCACTGAGCAATGGCAAGCAGCTGCCAGCTCCCCAACATCGTAACTCCACACTACAGCACAGGCAGGGCTAGATTGGTTGAAGACATGTGCACCTTTGATGTGCAGTACGCCTTAGTACACTTTATCATCGTGCGCCCATGTGGACAATCAGGGTGAAGTGCCTTGCCCATTAGGACACAACGCGGGAGTTCGAATTGATCGCTCAGACGGTCACCCATCCAAGGACTAACTTGATGTTGCTTAACTTCAGTGATCTGACAAGAACCGGTTACTGCAACACCACCATACCCCCCCCCCCCCCCCCCCCCCAGACTTGGATAGTAAGAATTACCCATAGTATGGTACTGAAAACCCTCAATAGAGAGAGCATGAAGTTCAATAACCCTTCTAGCTATAGCAAAAGCAAGCAAGAATACCATCTTGAATGTCAGAAACTTAAACTCAAATGAATCTAGTGGTCCGAAAGGAGTTTCAAAACAACCCAAACAGCTGACAGTTGCTTGCCATTGCTTGGTGGTTCTCTCCAGGTACTTTGGCTTCCTCCACCTGCAAAACTGTCGTGGTCATGATTAGCCATTGTACAGAAAAATGTGACCTTAAACACCAATAAATAAATAAACAAGAGACACCACAGGACCTGAAGTGCTCACCTTAAACAGAACACAACATAAACAGAGACCAAGAATGAGTCTACTGAATTATTAAGCAATCCATCTCCATAGGATACATTGTCAATCCTTGAGCCCCTCAGGAGTGACAACAGTCTAAGCATCATGCCTTTTCTTCAGTTAATCATAATCTAAAATGTAGAGCTCCCTTATGAAGCCCCTTGATACAACCTATGTGGATTAATCTTAGTTACACACCTCTAGAGGGTACTGAATACAAAATTTCTAATTCTTCATCTACATGACCAATTCCGGCAAATATTAACCCAGGCTATCGATTTGAACAAAGTTGAGTCTGACCTCCCTAGAGATGTTGTATACCAAATATGAAAGCATTCTGACTGTTGGATATGAAGAAGAAAATTTTTTTAAAGAAATTATTTCATATTGCATTAAGTTTGGGCTACCATAGAGTCATGATAGCGAGCCCAAATATATACGTAAGGACGCGATTTGAACACACTAGAATCGCACCCCCCTAGAGATGTTGTGTACCAAATAAGAAAGCATTCTGATTGGTGGATCTGAAGAAGATTTGTAAAAATTTTCCCCCTTATTGAACAAAGTTAAAATTTGGGCTGCCACAGGAAGCCCAAATATTAAAATAGGGACTTGGTTTGAATAATATTGAATCTGACCCTCATAACAATGAGTATACCAAACATTAAAGGATTCTGACTGGTGGTTCTGAAGAAGAATTTTAAAGCATATTCCCCATATTGCCCTAAAGTAAAATTTCAGGCTCCTATATCGATCCCAAATATGAACCAATGGGATTTATTTTAACCAACTTGTATCTGACCCCCCTATGAATGCTGTATACTGAATATCAAAAGATTCTGACAACTGGTTCTGGAAAAGATTTTAACATTTTTTTGCAAATATGCTGACTCAGCATTTTTTCGATACCCTTCCCAGAACACCCTAGCAAAACCCCTCGCAATTTTTTTTTACCATTCTTTTCTACAGGTCATGAGGATGCTTCATACCAAATAAATAGAATATATACAAATGCCCATATTTCCCAAACCACACCACTGTGTGGTATGGGCGTTTGAATATATTCTATTTATAGCTCCTGGGGTTCCCATTGGGATGCAGGGATTTTTTTATTTGGCACGAGTCAAGTACTTGTGACCTAAAAATACCACACACCAAATTTGGTTCAAATCGGGCTATCGGATCAGAAAATAGAAATTTTGGGCGGGG
The DNA here is from genome assembly GCA_031216915.1 of Pictodentalium vernedei. Lineage (NCBI taxonomy): Eukaryota > Metazoa > Mollusca > Scaphopoda > Dentaliida > Dentaliidae > Pictodentalium > Pictodentalium vernedei. The sequence continues at coordinate 11,155,746 of CM062289.1, read as the reverse complement.
CCAAAAATCCTACCTCTCCCATTGCAAAGCCTAATATTGCTTCACGAACTCCGTTTGAACAAACTTGATTCTACACCTCAAAAGGAAGCTCCATAACAAATATCAAGTTATTGTACTCACTGGTTCGTGAGAAGATTTCAAAACTATTTTGAAGCATTCCCCCCTCCCCCTACCCCCCTCCCTATGGGGCTGGGCATGTTGAATGCAATGCCCTTTTGGGACCATCACTCACACAAACTTTCACTTGAATTGGCCCAGTGGTTTTGGAGAAGACCAAAACATGTTGTTGATTGACGACGGACACCAGACGACGGATGGAGAGCGATGAGATTAGCTCAGCTTGACTTTGTTAAGTTGAGCTAAAAATAGAGGGAAATGCTCTTAGAAGGAAAGCTCTGGCCGAGGGAAGATGGATAAGGTTCAGACGAGTCTGAAATTCCATTCGCAGATGCCAAAAGTTGGTTGATGGGGTTAGATCAAGAAACTTTAATGTCTTTGAAGGATATCGTCCAGCTACGCAAAGTCAGAAATGCTGAATAAGTGTTGTCCAAAGTACACAGTCCGGAAATTGGTAAACCTTGCCATATACTGCAAACCTCGTATTTCCTGAACAAAGGATGAATCAGTACGTGAAAATATGCAACTTTGAGGTCAAGACTTGCATTCAAGTCGTGTGCTTGGATGCTGTTCCTCACCAAACGGATAGTTTCCATGTAAAACTTCGGACCGAAAATGAGCGTGTTGATCCAGCTCAGGTCTATGGCCAGTTGGAAGGAACCCAGTCTGGCTTTCGGTATCAGGAAGATTTTTGAAAAAAAAAATCCTGGAGAGGACACATTGTTGACTACCTCTATTGCCTTCTTCAGGAACAAAAGATTGACTGCTTCGAGAAGACAAGCCACTTTTTGTAAGGTTGGCTGGAAGATTTGTGAACAAGGGAGTTCTTGACAAAGAAGGTTTTCTTCTGAAGGAAAGAACCAACCCCGTTTGACTAATCTTTAGAATCCAAGGGTCTTCGGTAATTTTCTTCAAATTTTTGCCAATATGAGATAACCTTCTGCTGACAGGAAGGTAATCAAGGTTTGCATCTTCATCTTTCAACCTCGAGGCTTACAATAGGAGAAATTCTGCTTTCTCCTTTGGACTTTCCTGTGTTAGATGACTGAGAACGTCCCCTGTTTGATTGCCGAGAGTGGATGGGAGACTAGCTATGAAGAGCCGATGAGTTAGAGTCAGGCCTGAAAATAAGCAGTCTGACATTTGCAGAATGAAGTTCCCAGAGGGTGAATTTGATGATGCTATCCCAAAAAGTTTCAAATACAATGACCGAATGACATTACCAATGAAAGTTATTTATTGTTAAGGTCACATACTTCTGCACAATGGCTAATCATGACCACAACATGGAGATAAAGTCAAGGTCAGTTAATCGTTTATACCCCATGTTGCCTATTTTAAAGGACTCGCACCCCAAGCATTAGTGACTGGGTCCTATTTTACCAGTGAAATAGAGCTTGTTTACCACAGTAAACAAGCACTGCTTCATTTCCCGGGGTTCCCACGGGGGACCAATGAAAGTGTCAATGACACTGTAGCTCAACTTGTCAAGACATGTACATGTATAGTATGTGACACAGCAATGACAAACATCTAGGTAATAACCTGATAACAAATGGGCCTGAGGGTGCTCACCTGACATGGTAGCCTAAATATCAAACCAGAGAATTGATTTCAACAAGTTGCATCTGCTCCTCCTAAGAAAAGCTTATACCAAATATCCAAAGATTCTGACCAGTGGATCCAAAAAAAGAAGATTTTTAAAGAATATTAATCATATTGAAAGAAGTTATAATTTGGGCTCCCACAGGGAGCCCATATATGAACCCAGGGACTTGGCTTTAACAAACTTAAATTCCCCCCCCCCCCCCCCCTCTAAGGATGCTGCACACGAAATATCAAAACATTCCGACTGCTGGATCTGAAGAAGATTTTTAAAGAAAATTCCTCATTTTGAACTAAGTTACAATTCAAGCTCCCACAGTGAGTCCAAATATGGACCTAGGGACATGGCCTGAACAAACTTGAATCTCACCCCTCTAAGGCTGCTGCATATCAAATATCAAAACATTCCAATTGCTGGATCTGAAGAAGATTTTTAAAGAAAATTCCTCATTTTGAACTAAGTTATAATTCGGGCTTCCATAGTGAGCCCAAATATGAACCCAGGGACTTGGCTTGAACAAACTTGAATCTCACCCCCCCCCCCCCCCCCCCCCCCCCCCCCAAGCATGGTGCATACCCAATATCAAAAGATTCTGCCTGCTGGATCTTGAGAAGAAGATTTTCAAAGAAATTTGCCTGAAATGCACTAATTTCGAATTCGAGCTTCGAAACTGAGCCCAAATATAAACCCAGGGGGCCGATTTGAACAACTTGAATCAGATCCACCCCACAATGTTGCAAACCAAATATCAAAAGATTCTGCCTGCTGGACCTGGAGAAGAAGATTTTTTACGAAATTTGCCTGAAATGCACTAAGTTCGAATTCGGGCTTCTATAGTGAGCCCAAATATGAATCCAGGGGGCCGATTGGAACAAACTTGAATCAGATCCACCCCGCAATGTTGCATACCAAATATCAAAAGATTCTGCCTGCTGGATCTGGAGAAGAAGATTTTTAAAGAAATTTGCCTGAAATGCACTAAGTTCGAATTCGAGCTTCTATACTGAGCCCAAATATAAACCCAGGCAGCCGATTTTAACAAACTTGAATCAGATCCACCCCACAATGTTGCATACCAACTATCAAAAGATTCTGCCTGCTGAAACTGGAGAAGAAGATTTTTTAAGAAATTTGCCTGAAATGCACTTTGTTCAAATTCGGGCTTCTATAGTGAGCCCAAATATGAATCCAGGGGGCCGATTTGAACAAACTTGAATCAGATCCACCCCACAATGTTGCATACCAAATATCCAAAGATCCTGCCTGCTGAATCTGGAGAAGATGATTTTTGAAGAAATTTGCCTGAAATGCACTAAGTTCGAATTTGAGCTTCTATACTGAGCCCAAATATAAACCCAGGGGGCCGATTTGAACAAACTTGAATCAGTTCCACCCTACAATGTTGCATACCAAATATCAAAAGATTCTGCCTGCTGGATCTGGAGAAGAAGATTTTTTAATCTTTTTCCCATTGCCTACATTGTTAAAAAGTGCTCACTCAGCACTTTTTCAAAGTCCTGAAAAACGTACCTTGTGATCAAACCGATAGGGATTTTTTTTAACAATTCTATTCTACTGGATAAAAGTAAGCTTTATACAAAATAAGAATTCTCTGTGCCGTGTAGTTTTGGAGATATGGCAATTTTAAGGTTTTTCCTATTTTTAGCTCCTGAGGTTCTCACGGGGCAATGAGAAAATTTTTTTTTTTGCATCAATCAACTACTTATGACCCATTATCATCTGATATCAAATTTGGTTCAAATCGACCTCACGGTTCTGAAAATAGAAATTTTAGGCGTGGCCAAAATTTCTGCCCCTCCCATAATGAAGGCAAATAATGCCCGACAAACTTCTCTTGAACAAACTTGATTCTAAACCTCAAAAGGACTCTGTATACCACATATCAAGTCTCTGCTACTGGTGGTTCATTAGAAGATTTTCAAAAAATTTGACCATTTTTCCCCCACACCTCTGCTCAATATGAGCCAAAAGCTATTTTGGATAAAAATCAAAATGCCCCTATATAGCCACTACTTACATGAAATTTAATTAAAATGTGGCCAGTGGTTTAGGAGAAAGAGGCCCAAACACCACCTTCACGCAAGACGACGGACGAAGAGTGATAAGAAAAGCTCACCCTGACTTTCAGTCAGGTGAGCTAATAAAGTATTGTAACGGTCTGTACATAAATACTGACCGTAGCTTGTAACAAATGTATAGGTAAAGTATTGTAAAGGTAGGTGACAGTTAGATGTTAAACTAGAAAAGAAATCTTTGAGTCCCAGAGTGGGTCTGACTGAACCCCAAAATATTTGTTCTCATAGCACAGTGATAACAAAGGCACCCCAAAACACACTCATTCCTGTCCCAAGGTGAAAACAAAGGTACCCAAGAAGTTTCGTGAAGATCAGTTCATAAATACGAGCTGAAAAGAAGTTGTGACAAAAAACTGATTGGACCTAATTTCGGTACAAAATGGCCACTGGCAGCCATCTTGAATTTTGGACCCCACTGAGAAACACTCGTTTTCGTCCCAAGGTGATAACAAAGGTACCCAAGAAGTTTCGTGAAGATCGGTTGATAAATGCAGCCTCTAGCCCGAGCCGTATTGACATGTGCACTTACAGTGCATAAGTAGCACTAAATAAATCAAAATTCATCTAAATTGCATAATTTCTGCACAAGAAAAGATAGGCCAATGAAATCGTCAGATGTGTACCCATATGCGCAACTAGTAGAAAGCTGTATGACGGAGGGCCACCACGGATGCCGACATTATGTACACCATGTAAGGTATGGGTACATATAGAAATGGATTGGAGGAGTGCCTAATTTGATGGATAAAGGGTTAATATCTCCGGATCAAATTATCAGATTTACACCAAAAATAGGCTGATGAAATCGTCAGATGTGAACACATACGCACAACTAGTAGAAAGCTGTATGACGGAGGGCCGCCACAGATGCCGACATTATGTACACCATACAAGGTATGGGTACATATAGAAATGGATTGGAGGAGTGCCTAATTTGATGGATAAAGGGTTAATATCTCCGGATCAAATTATCAGATTTACATGAAAAAAACTATACAGCACAGCACACCAGTAACCTGAATAAATATATAAAGTAACATGACAATCGGATTGATATTTTTTGAGTTATCTCATGCCAAAGGGATTGGAGGAATTTTCAATTTGAAGGATAAAGGGTTAATATCTCGGGATCAAATTATCAGATTAACACCAAAAACTGTACAGCTCAGCACATCAGTAACCTGAACACAATTATAAAGTAACTTGACAATCCAAGCAATATTTTTCAAGTTATCAAATGCCAAAGGGATTGGAGGAATTTTCAATTTGAAGAATAAAGGGTTAATATCTCAGGATTAAAATAACAGATTTACACCAAAAACTATACATCTTGGTACATCAGTAACCTGAACACAAATATAAAGTAACTTGACAATCCAAGCACTATTTTTCAAGTTATCGAATGTTAAAGGGATTGGAGAAATTTTCAATTTGAAGGATAAAGGGTTAATATCTTGGGGTCAAATCATCAGATTTACACTAAAAACTATACAGCTCGGCACATCAGTAACCTGAACACAATTATAAAGTAACTAGACAATCCAAGCAATATTTTTCAAGTTATTGAATGCCAAAGGGATTGGAGGAATTTTCAATTGGAAGGATAAAGGGTTAATATCTCGGGATCAAATTATCCGATTTACACCAAAAACTATACAGCTCGGCACATCAGTAACCCGAACACAAATATAAAGTAACTTGACAATCCAAGCAATACTTTTCAAGTTATCGAATGCCAAAGGGATTGGAGGAATTTTCAATTTGAAGGATAAAGGGTTAATATCTCAGGATTAAATTATCAGATTTACACAAAAAACTACACAGCTCGGCACATCAGTAACCTGAACACAAATATAAAGTAACTTGACAATCCAAGCAATATTTTTCAAGTTATCGAATGCCAAAGGGATTGGAGAAATTTTCAATTTGAAGGATAAAGGGTTAATATCTCAGGATCAAATCATCCGATTTTCACTAAAAACTATACAGCTCGGCACATCAGTAACCCGAACACAAATATAAAGTAACTTGACAATCCAAGCAATATTTTTCAAGTTATCGAATGCCAAAGGGATTGGAGGAATTTTCAATTTGAAGGATAAAGGGTTAATATCTCAGGATTAAATTATCAGATTTACACCAAAAACTGTACTGCTCGGCACATCAGTAGCCTGAACACAAATATAAAGTAACTTGACAATCCAAGCAATATTTTTCAAGTTATCGAATGCCAAAGAAATGGATACGGACACCGACAGACGGATGGAGGATGGACAGACAGACGGACAGACAAAGGATGGACGAACGACGGATGGCCACCCTGGATGCCGGCATTATGTGTACCATACATAGTATGGGTACACATAAAAATCAGTTTATAATTTAAAGTAAAATGGAGTGACCTTGACCTTTATCTGTTTTATTATTTGCCAGTGACGTTGTTGGGTACATGACAGGTTTATTTACTATTTGTTTTTACGCCCATTTCCGACTTTAACGTCTTCAGAACACGTACCCTTAATATGCAATCATGGGGAGATCCTGTTGAAAATAGACATATTACCGTGGCAGAGGTTTCTAGTCAAGTCTTGGCTGCCTAAATGGGAAGCCAAGGCTTGACTAGAAGTCACTGCTTAGCAACTGGCAATGCGCAGGTGGTGGTCTAGCGGGTATTCAATAAATTTGTCCAGGCCTTCAAGAGTTAAGGTCACATTTCTGCACATTGGCCAATCAAGCCCACAACATGGATATAACGTCGAAGAGAACCACTGAGCAACTGCCAGGCTCCCCAACGTACTAATTCCACACAAGTAGGGTTAGCATTGGTTGAAGACAACTGACCCATCAATGTGCAGTACGCCTTAGTACACAATGCCACCACGCCCCCATATGGGCAACTGGGATTAAGTGCCTTGCCAAAGGACACAACGTGGTTGTCACTGGTGGGATTTGAACCGAGGAACTCTCGACTTGCAGTCTGCATCTCTACCTATTGAGCCACCATGCTCCCATTTTACCAGTAACAGAGCTTGTTCACCATAGAAAACAAACACTGCTTCACTTCCCAGCCCACTGGAGGGTTTATTTGTTAAACTTGCCTAAAAGTAGTTCATTTCACAAAGAGGGTTTTGGGCTATGGGTAAGGTCTTATTGGGCATAACCTTTGGGTCTTGGTTGAACATAATCTCCAAGCTGCAAACCTCACACCATGTTACCGATTATTCAAATAAAGATAATGTTGCAACTGCAGAAAAAGTGTCAAATGTACGGAATCGAGAGCATTCTATAAGCTGATCATCATATTGATCAGAGAAAAGTGTCTAGTTCCAGTCTGGATATAACAGTCATTTTACCAATGTCAACAATCATACTCTCAAACACAAGTTGAAATTGCATGACTTGTATAGCCTGAGATCAATAAATATACATAAATACAAAAGGATATTGATGCATTGCTACACATAACATGATTTTGCTATTAAAGAAGTATGGAATACCCAACACATTTGCCTGAAAATGACAAGAGTATTCTACCAGGAACTTGACCATCAGTGATCTAGTTACACATTGACTGGGACTGGTCAGCGCATCAATATAAATACATTTAAATGTAGAAGTCTTGATATTGTTGAAGTAGAAAAGATTTTGCAACTGGAGCCTGAATGTCTTCTATGATGATTGAGAAAGTATACGAAATATCTCGGCAATTAACTCCTTTGAGATTAACCCTTAAGGCTTGGATATTTATATACATTTATGCTATACTTTGAAATTCTACCTCCAGTGGCTTGTCAGTTTTTTCTAGTCAAGTCTTGGCTGCCTACAGAGGTAGACAAAACTTGCCAAGAAACAACTGACAAGATACAGTAAAACCTGTCTTGAGAGACCACCTGTCTTGAGAGACCACATCTACCAGGCACCAATTGGTTTTACTCTATAATGGACCTGCTATGGGAGACCACCTGTCTTGAGAGACCACTGTCACCTGGTACCAACTTGTATTTTTATGCCATGTTCGACCTGTCTTGAGAGACCGTCCCTTTGAAGACTGAAACCATGACAAGCTTTTTACCTGTTCTGGAATTGGAAAATCCTTTGTGGTTGTACTAACATAATTAAAAGTATTAAAAGCTCTTAATTGGCTTTCAATTGCTAACTCATTAAAGATTGAGATGTTCTTATAAGACCCCTCTGAAAAGATTAGGATTATTGCTGAATAAATAATTTCTTACATACCTGAAATGTGACAGATAGGAATAAAAATAAATTTGTGTTGAAAATCTTTTTGTAACAAATTGAAATGGACTGTTATAAAAATTATAAAAATTAATTAGTGTTGAAAATCTTCAGTGAAGATTTTCAACACTAATTTATTTTTATAATTTTTATAACAGTCCATTTCAATTTGTTACAAAAACTTCATAAAAAAAACAGCTACAAAGTAATTACAAAAATCCATTCTTCTCCATTTCTGAATTTTGTGGTTGGTTATTCATTGACTTGAGAAAACCTGAAACCTGTTATGAGAGACCACCTGTCTTGAGAGACCACTTTTGTGTGGCCCAAAGGGCGGTCTCTCAAGACAGGTTCTACTGTACTTAGAAAAAAAGTTTTGAGTTGATCCAAATAATGCATGTTGGGCACCTTGTTCCTTTGCATTAACTGGAGGTGTGGCTGTCCCAGATGGGCCTGTGCATACCCCACGCCACCATGATTATTTCAAGACAAAAAGAGGCATAACTCTGGCAAAAGTCAGATCAAACCTATAATCGCTGGTACACAGGTTCTTATGGCAGTAAACATCCTTACCAAGTTTCAAAGGAATCATCCCATGAACATCCGATAAAATCTCGGGACAAAACTCTAGGACTGCTTTTTCAAGTTGAAAAGGGGCATAATTCTGGCAAAAATAATCCGACCGGAACTATAATCGCAGGTGCACAGGTTCCCATGGTGGTGAATATTCATACCAAGTTTCGAGCAGATTGGTGTATAAATGTCTGAGAAAATCTCTGGACAAAATTATTTCTACTGATGGATGGACAGACGAACCAACCAACATTTCGGGTTTATGGACTACCAAAAAACATTTTGTATGTCCAAAACCTTATTTTACCCAGAACCCCACCCCTCCACCCTAGAACTTATATTTAACCCTAACCCCACCCTTCCACCCAAAAACCACACCATAACCCTAACCCTACCCCACCCTAAACCCTAAAAGCCCACCCCAGACCCTAACCCCCACCCACCCTTGGGACCTCACCCCCCCCAACCTTAAGCCCTACTCTGGGGCTACCCCTAACCCCACCCTAGCCAAACCAATAGGATTAGGAGCTATTTTTCGGTTTAGGGGCTACTAAATCTAAAACCCCACCCCTGACCCCAACCCTAACCCCTGGGACCTAACCCTCCCCAACCTTAAGCCCTACTCTGGGGCGACCTCTAACCCTAACCCCACCCCACCCCACCCCACTCCTAACCCTAACACTACCTTAATTTGGAGGTAGCCCCTAATAATATCCCCTAAACCCCCATTGTTGGCCCGGACAGACAGACAGAGATGGACGGGCGGATAAAGTGATTCCTGTATACCCCCACCCCACAACTCGTTGCAGGGGGTATACAAATTTATCTAAGTTGGAATTAAGCTCTCAAGGGTTTGTTGGTGGTTAACGTCACATATTTAAGCACCATGGCTAGCTCTCAAGGGTTAAACTGCTACAATTATTACATTGAGCATAGAATTGTTATTTCAGTTATTTTAATAATGAATGTCATTTGAAGTGATGAATAGAATAATGATTCCGACCTTTTACAAACGAATGATTTAACAAATTGGGCAAAGCAATTTCAATACTAATCAAGACACAGTGGGGAAGGCTCTTTCAAGTGTAAATGAAAAAAAAAAAAAACAAGTGAAAAATTCTAACAAGCACAGGTAGAATTGAGGAGTTCAGAAAGCAAAAAAATGAACAGTAGGAGTGTTAGGGGCTAGAGATGGACCATATTGGAATTCTGAGTTCGGTATCGGTTTCGGTATTTTTTGTATCAGTTCAGTATTTGGTATCTGACTTGACTTGAGAATTGCTGATAGTTCCAAAGGGGAATTCACATCAGGAAAATACTGAATAAGTTGTTCTTGTATCATTCTCTACCACAGCACCATAAATGCCATGGTCATTTGCATTCTTGAGCCACCACAAATCATATCTATATTATTTTTGTGACTTTTTCCAAACACACCTTAACCTTTAAAGGCCTATTTCAGGCTTTTGTGATCTGAAGAGCATGTGTACTGAACATGCCATCATTAAAAGATCCTGTTGACAATAGAAAATCACCTGGCTAGTGATTTCTGTTCAAGTCTTGGCTGCCTGTTAGTTTAGTAGGAATTCTGGACAATTGCACGGCCCTTAACCCTTTACCCAACGCAGACGATATCAAAATTTATTATTTTAAATATAATTTTTTAATTTTTCAAAAAATTTCAACAAAACCATATCATGTGACCCCTCATTGGAACGAGCTCAATGAGCTCGTTCCAATGAGGGGTCACATGGTACGGTTTTGTTGAAATATTTTAAAAAATTTAATTTTTTCAACTGCTCAATTTGCATATTATGCGGGCGGATGCAAGCGATTTGTTTGGTAAAGGGTTAAGGGGGGAGCGCGGTGGCTCAGTAGGTAGAGGTGCAGATTGCAAGCCGAGAGGTCCTCGGTTCGAATCCCACCTGCGGCAACCGCGTTGTGTCCTTGGGCAAGATACTTCATCTCCACTGCCCGCGTGGGGGCACGATGACGCCGTGTACTAAGGCGTACTGCACGTCGATGGTACGCATGTCTTCAACCAATCTAACCCTGCCTGTGCTGCAGTGCGGAGTTACAATGTTGGGGAGCTGGCAGCTGCTCGTCGTTGCTCGGTGGTTCTCTCCGGCTTCCTCCACCCGTAAAACTGTCACGGTCATGATTAGCCATTGTGCATAAATATGTGACCTTAAACATCAATGAATAAATAAAAACTCCAGAAGCAGTAAAATATGGATTTAAGAGAAATTTATTTAAGAAAAGGGTATTTTATGATATATATTTCAACTGTGTTCATGTTTATTTCTGGATTTTTTCTTCGGAGAATCGTGATCAATGTGCGAGTGTCGAAGTGAAAATAGGTGACTAACTTTCAAAAAATAAATAAATAAAGGGTTAAGGGTTAACAAAACTAGAAGGTAAATCACTTCTTTCATGAAAATGAACATTGAACTGCTATCAAGCCTCAACAAGGCCTTATAAATAGTGAATTTAAGAAAATTTGAAATACAGGTGGTTTCGGTACGTAATGATTGGTTCGTTTTTTCTATATCTCCATAATTTCTGTATTGATTCGGTTTTTCAGTATATTGCCCATCTCAATTAGGGGGGGGGGGCCAATCGTTTTTTTTACTCACATTGCCAATTTTAGAGGACTTCTAGCTCAGACATTGGTTACCAGGTCCTATTTTACCAGTAAAGCAGACCTTGTTTACCACAGAAGTTCCTACTGGGAAAGTTTGTCCTTTCAAAGATCGTTGAACTTTATTTGCGATTGTCAACATGTGAATCTTTGACCTTTACCCTTTAGTGAAGTTCCATAGAAATCCACCCAGTTCTTGTTAGAAATCCACCCAGTTCTTGTTAGAAATCCACCCAGTTCTTGTTAGAAATCCACCAAGTTCTTGTTAGAAATCCACCCAGTTCTTGTCAAGTTATGGAAGAAACAAAAATTTTCTAAGATTTATGTTGATTTGTTTTCATAATCCTGCGACCATGACCTTTGTCATTCAGACCTGGTGGTGCGACACAACACATTTTCCCTTAGTCCTAAACTCTTGAGGTAAGTTTTCTGAAAAACACACCCAGTCATTAGAGTTGAGACTACAACAATTTTCCAGATGGACACATGGATGATGTTATGTGCCCCTATTACATCATCGTTGGACAGTTGGATGATGTTATGGGCCCCTATTACATCATTGATGGACAGATGGATGATGTTAGGGGCCCCTATTACATTTTTTATTATTATTGGGGTTTAACGGCACTTTTAGCCAGGTTCACTTCATGTCGACCAGTTTTATGAGTAGAGGAAGCCGGAGTACACAAAGAGAACCATCATGAGGCAGCAGCACAACTGTCAGACTCTCCAACCTACTAACTCCACACAAGCAGCATTAACATCAGTTGAAGATAAGGGCACCATCTATGTGCAGTGCGCCTTAGTACACAGCGCCGCACATGCCCACATGTAGGCAATGGCGGTGAAGTGTCTTGCCCAAGGACATAACGCGGTTGCCGCAGGTGAGATTCAAATCAGGATTGGGTGCCTTGACCAAAGACAAAACACTGTTACCCCTGGTGGAGATTGAACTGTGAGCCTTTCAGTATGAAGTCCAATGACAAAACCAAAAAGCTACCACACTCCCTATTATTATTATAAGAAATGATTTGCTCTTGGTTAATAATTAAAAACAATTTCACATTTTCTAAAATTATTTTGATTTACAGTAAGCCGATTATAGCTACAACTGATCACTTAACAATGAGTGAGCTTTGAATGTATCCATCAATATGTTTACAAATATTCTTATACAGGATCTATTTTTAGCTCACTAATTGTTTACTTGAGTCACACTTGTTAACCCTTTACCCAATGTAATGGCCAAAACCGGCCAGCGCTATTCTAAAAATCTGCCAATTAATTTTCATTATTTTTTCATTTTTTATCTCAAAAACATAGATTATGACCCCTCTTTGGAACGAGCTTGTCAAACCTGTTCCAGTGAGGGGTAATAACCTATGTTTTCGAGACAAAAAATGAAAATGAAAGTGTCAATGACACTGTAGCTCAACTTGTTTAAGACATATACATGTATAGTGTGTGACACAGCAATGACAAACATCTAGGTAATGACCTGATAACAAAGGTACATGTAAAGTATTGTAACTGTCTGTACATAAATGCTGACCGTAGCCTGTAACAAATATATAGATAAAGTATTGTAAAAGTGGGGTGACAGTTAGATGCTAAGCTAGAAAAGAAATCTTTGAGTCCCAGAGTGGGTCTGACTGAACCCAAAAATATTTGTTCTCATAGCACAGTGATAACAGTAAGGCACCCCAAAACACTCGTTCCTGTCACAATGTGATAACAAAGGTACCCCAAGAAGTTTCGTGAAGATCAGTTCATAAATTCAGACTCTAGCCCGAGCCGTATTGACATTTGCACTTACTGTGTATAAGTAGCAGTGAACAAATCAAAGTTCATTTAATTTGCATAATTTCCGCACAAGAAAAAAACCTGTACTATATGTGATGTATTCCATGTTACTAAACATTCCTACAAAAATTTATTCAAATCAGAACTTTCATACAGAAGTTCTGTACAAAAAACTGCTTGCACTAATTTTGGTACAAAAAGGCTGCTGGCGGCCAAATTGAATTTTGGACCGCACCCAAAAACACTCGTTCTCGTCCCACAGTGATAACAAAGGTACCCAAGAAGTTTCGTAAAGATCGGTTCATAAATACGGCCTCTAGCCTGAGCCGTATAGAAGTTGTGTACAAAAAATGATTGGACCTAACTTCGGTACAAAATGGCCACTGGCAGCCATTTGATATTTTGGGCCGCACCCAGAAACAATCGTTCTCATCCCAAGGTGATAAAAAATGTACCCAAGAGGTTTTGTGAAGATCGGTTCATACATACAGCCTCTAACCCAAGCCGTATTGACACATCGTCGCCTGAGTGCTAGAATGTTCTATGTCACCTATGGGACATAGAACATTCTATCACTCAGGTGACGACATGCACTTACTGTGTTTTAGTAGCACTGAATAAATCAAAGTTCATCTAATTTGCATAATTTCTGCTCGAGAAAAAAACCTGTATTATATGTGATGTATTCCATGTTACTAAACATTCATACAGAAATTAATTCAAATCAGAACTTTCATACACAAGTTCTGTACAAAAAACTGATTGCACTAATTTTGGTACAAAATGGCCACTGGTGGCCATCTTGAATTCCAGACCGGACCCCAAAACACTAGTTCTCGTCCCACGGTGATAACAAAGGTACCCAAGAAGTTTCATAAAGATCGGTTTATAAATACGGCCTCTAGCCAGAGCCACATTGGCATTTGCAGTTACAGAGCCGAAAGTAACACTAAATACAAAGTTCATCTAATTTGCATAATTTCTGCTCGAGAAAAAAACCCGTATTATATGTGATGTATCCAATGGTACTAAACATTCATGCAGAAAATTATTCAAATCAGAGCTTCCATATGGAAGTTCTGCGCAAAAATCGGATTGCACCTAATTTTGTACAAAATGGCTGCCAGCGGCCATCTTGAATTTCGGACCGGACCCAAAAACACTTGTTCTCGTCTCACAGTGATAACAAAGGTACCCAAGAAGTTTAATAAAGATCGGTTCATAAATACGACCTCTAGCCCGAGCCGTGTGTACAGAGTGATGGACGGACAGACGAACGACGGGCCATGACAATACCTCAAATTTGGCTTCGCCAAAGTTGAGCTAAAAATTAGTTATTCAAGAATTTTTTTTGCAAGTATCTGCTTTTCATGTTAGGTAAAGGGTTAACTTGAAATTAGACAGAATCAAAAAGAAACTTCCTGAGGTGATTTAATTCAGCCAATCAGGAATTAGTGGAACAAAGGAACATTGAAGAAATTTCTCTTTCTGGAACTTTCCATTTGATGACTACATAAACAAACTTCACTCATTTTATCCGTCATTCTTATAATGGTTTCATCTCACATACACAGCATTGAGAAGTGATAATTGTTTACACACTCAGCATTCTTTGAACTCTGGAGATTAGTACAGGACAGCAGAGAATTTTGAAGAATTCCATGATATTGGCTATTGAGTAATTTTATATGAGAAAAGTGTTTCCAAAGTTTTAAGAGAATTTATTCTTTCTATGAATGAGGATTTACTTGTGAAAAAACAGGATTCAACTGAGCCCGGTTAGTCCTCGGATGAGTGACTGTCTGAGCGATCGATTCGGACTCCCGTGTTGTGTTCTTGGGCAAGGCTCTTAACTCCGATTGTCCACATGGGGGCACAATGACGCTGTGTACTAACGCGTATTGTATGTCGATGGTGCGCATGTCTTCAGCCAATATAACCCTGCCTGTGCTGCAGTGCGGAGTTACGATGTTGGGGAGCTGGCAGCTGCTCGTCATTGCTCGGTGGTTCTCTCCGGGTACTCCGGCTTCCTCCACCCGTAAACTGCCATGGTCATGATTAGCCATTGTGCATAAGTATGTGACCTTAAACACCAACCAATAAATAAATAAATAAATAACAGGATTCAATTGAATTATTTTCAAACTTCCTGTGGAGCAAATACTTGTTGGATATTATTTCCATTTAAAGTTTCCGAAGTGCTTTATTGGAAGTTACTGGATACTGCTGGATTTTTGAGTGAACATTTCATTACAATTTATTGGATACTGTTTCTGCTAAACACTCCAAGACATTACAATAGAAGCTGGAATGATTTTTGGTCATACCTGTTACTGGATTCTATATATTTATTTACTGGTGTCTAAGGTCACATACTTATGCACAATGGCTAATCGTGACGGACAGTTTTATGGGTGGAGGAAGCCGGAGTGAACTGCTTCACTTCCCGGGGTACCCGTGGGGAGGATCTCCGATTAATTTCTGTTAACAGATTATTATTACACAATGTAAGAGATGTACCACTTGTATCTGTGATTCCTCCTTTCAGGGACATACAAAATATTCATATAGGAACTCTCCATTAAATTATAACAAAATAGTTATTTTACGGCTACGACCAGGAATGTGACGAACCACCACTCCAGCGCTGACATCCTGAGCGAGCAGTAGATCCCAAGCCAATTCGTACATGGGAACCGAGTACGTGCCACCCTGGTTCCGAATGTAAGCAACCACTGTCGAATTGTTGGACAATAGAAGGACCTGGCGATTCGAAAGGTGGGGGATCCACTGCCGGAAACTCAGAAGGGGAGCAAGAAGCTCCTTCTGTTTGATGTGAAGAACCGCTTGATCCTGGTCCCATTCCCCGTGAAGGGAACGACTTAGAGAATCCAGCGTCGCACCCCATCCAGGATCGTTAGCGTCTGCATCAGAACACGATCGGACGTGGGTAGGTCCAACGGAACTCCCTGCATAATCCACTGAACATCCATCCAGGGGAGAAGGTGACGAAGAGACTCCGGAACTGAAACACCAGATCCAGAGGATCGACATTCGACCTCCAACGACTGAGCAGAAAGTGTTGAAGAGGTCTGACATGAAGCCGACTAAGAGGAATGAGATCAGTCACCGAACCGCAGAGACCGAGCAGCTGGAGAAGACTCGGAGCTGTCACGGACGTGGATTGGGACAGAGTCAGGGCAAAAGCTGAGAGAATCACAGCCCTTGTCCGGGGAACTGCCACCGCATTCAGCTGAGTACGGAAGTCCATCCCCAGATGACAGAATGACGGAGAAGGGACCAGGTCTGACTTCTCCTCGTTGACTCTGAACCCTAGCGACGTGAGCAGGCTCAACAGTGTGTCAACATCAGACTCCAGAAAGGCAGCATTGGAATGCCTCTGGAGGATATCGTCAAGACATGCCAAAGTAGTCACCCTGGACTGTGTGTGATGGAAGGCTATCACATGCGACATCAGTCGGGTGAAAGCCCAAGGAGCCAGGTTGAGGCCGAAGGGCATGGCCTTGAACTGGTAAACTCGCCCCAGAAAAATGAACCTGAGATACTTTCGCGATGTCCGATGAATCGGAACATGAAAGTAAGCGCCTCGCAGGTCGATGTTGGAAGCGAAAATTAAAATTTTTTAGTAAATTTTGTTTCTTAACATACCTACCACAATTGTTTACAATTGGCTGTAACATAAGTGCAAGCCCTACTTCGGAACTAACTCAAGCTTTTAGAATCTTTTCCAAACGAGTTGGAAAAGTACTAGAGTGCAAAAGCACGAAAAAGATCGAAAAAAGGGTCGAGCGAGACCAGCGCTCGAAATTACAGGTACTCTCTCTGCACACCTCTTGCGTTTACCGAGCGCATGCGCAACAAACCGTGACGTCAATTCCGTATTTCCGCCAACGAGAAGTTTGTGATTTAGCGGGGAGGCATCGATATCAAAGATATCCCCAAGGAGGGTGGGCCTCCGGTAAACAATTGTGGTAGGTATGTTAAGAAACAAAATTTACTAAAAAATTTTAATTTCTTTTCAACCTACTCACAATTGTTTACAATTGGCTGAATAAACAATAGGAGGAGGTGAATCACATAACCAATACCAACAAGAGTAGCAGAACGAAAGCAAGGATGGCAGAGAACAAAAACTAAAACCTGTAATGAAGAAAGAGAGAAGGCACCTGAAAAGAACAAGGCTGAGAGAAGCGCAACCTCGACAAAAACAATTTAACGAGGGTGCACCACAGCCTGAGCAGCCACGAGAGGGCCTAAAGAATAAAGGTCCTCAGATTGCTGCTGAAGGTGGCGGAGATAAAAAGAGGAGAAGGTAGAAGCATTCCTCCAGTAAGCCGCATTCATAACATCATGGAGCGAAACAGAATTGGAGAACGCCCAGGATGTAGAAATGGCACGAACCTCGTGAGCATTAAGCCGGTTCGAAACACGATCCGATGCAGACAAGCGAGAATAAGCCAGCTTGATTGCAAGACAGATCCACCTGGAAATAGAATGGGAAGAGATAGACTGCCGCTTAGGAATGAGAGACAGAAAAAATCTCTTCCGATCCCTCCTAATGAACTGAGTGCGAGTAATGTAAGTCTTGACCGCACGAACAGGACAAAGAAGAGGCCTCCATCCATCTACAGCAGGGAGAGCCCGAATGCAGATGGGAGGAGGTACCGAATCGGGGAGTTGATTCTTAGCCAGAAAAGAGCAATCAGTAGTGAATGTGACACTGTTAGCCTCATTTCGGAAGAAGGCAGAATCAACAGATAGCGCATGAAGCTCACTGACTCGACGAGCAGAAGCAAACGCTAGAAGAAAAGCCGTCTTATAGGTGAGAAAACGCATGTCAGTCTCAGATAAAGGCTCGAAAGGCGCCCCCTCCAAACAGTGCAACACCCATGCCAAGTTCCACTTGGGTGTAAGATGCAAAACTCGAGGCCTCTTCAAAGAAAAGTGCCGAATAAGTTTGGAGAGGAAAAGATTACGACCGATACACCGCTTTCCCACATAAGAGAAAGTATCAGACAGCATAGACCGATAGCCCTTAATCGTAATAGGCTGGAGGCCCTTGGAGTCAAAAAGAAAAACCAGAAAATCCGCAATTTGAGCGATAGACGGATCACGGTAATTCACATTGTGACCTGAACACCAGCGGCAGAAAACCTTCCACTTGGCGGCATAAGTCATTCCAGTGGAAGGTCGCCGCGATGCAGAAATGCACTCCACTGATCGTCTCGAAAAACCTCTACGTCGGAGACTGGACCTGATAAAAGACAGGCGTGAAGGGACAGGCTCGCCAGGTTGTTGTGATACTTCCTGGGACGACCCTGTGAAAGAAGATCGCGACGTAGAGGTAGACGAATCGGTCGATCGGCCAATAGAGGCCGCAGCAGATTGATCCACACCCTCTGTGGAGACAGGGGTGTGATCAGAATGATCCTGCAACTGCAAGCACGAATCTTCGCTAAAACTTGAGGAAGAATCGGTGCAGGAGGAAAGGCATAGCCGACCCAGCCTGTCCAGTCCAGAGACAGAGCGTCTACTGCAAATGCCAGAGGATCTGGACAAGGGGAGACAAAAGTCTCTACCTGATGATTCCAGCGAGTAGCGAAAAGGTCGACCTGAGGACGACCCCACTGCTCGCAAATCGCCTGAAACACCGACCGATGTAGCATCCATTCGGTTGGAAGGACACTGTCGCGTCGGGACAGGGAGTCTGCTAGGACGTTGAGACGCCCGGGAATGTGTCGAATGGACACCCGAGCGTTCACATCCCGTGCCAACAGAAGAAGATCCCGAGACAGCCGATACATAGGAATCGAATGAGTGCCTCCCTGATTCCGTATGTAGGCCACTACTGTCGAATTGTCCGAAAGAAGTAGGACAACATGGTCCGACAGATGAGGGATCCAAAGCCGAAAACTCAACAGAAGAGCAAGGAGCTCCTTCTGGTTGATATGAAGGCCCACCTGCTCGCTGTCCCACTCTCTGTGAGTAGACAGACCGAGAGGGTCCAACGTCGCACCCCAGCCCCGATCGCTGGCATCCGCAGTAAGGATGCGATCGGCCAAAGGAAGATCCAACGGAACACCCTGTGTCAGCCAGGGAATATTTGCCCAAGGGCGGAGGTGACAAAGCAGAGACCGAGGAATAGTGAGTTCCAGATCCAGCGGATCTACATTCGGACGCCAATGATCCAACAGGAAGTGTTGGAGAGGTCGGACAAACAAGCGACCGAGCGGAATGAGATCGGGTCACCGAACCGCAAAGGCCCAGCATCCGAAGGAAAGTCCTGGCCGAGACCGAGGAAGATTGAAGCAGGTCCCGAGTCAAGGCGGAAAGAATCGTCGCCCGAGCCTGGGGAACCGACACTACATTGTGAAGAGTGTCGAAATCCATCCCCAAATGACGGAATCGCTGAGAAGGAAGAAGATCCGACTTCTTGCGATTGACTCTGAAACCCAGCGACGCTAGAAGGCAAAGAAACTGCCGGACATCGAACTCCAGAACAGCAGCATCGTGGTGCCGTTGGAGGATGTCGTCTAGGTAGGCGGACGAAGTCACCGCCGACTGAGTGCGATGGAAAGCAAGCACATGTGACATCAGTCGGGTGAAGGCCCAAGGAGCCAGGTTCAAACCGAACGGGAGAGCTCTGAATTGAAAAACTCGATCCCGAAACGAGAACCGAAGGTATTTCCGTGACGCCAGATGAATGGGTACATGGAAGTAGGCATCCTTCAGGTCGATACTGGCCGCAAAATCGCCCTGATGAACTGAACGTCGAACCGACCGGAAAGTCTCCATACTGAAACGAGGAGCAATTATGTACTCGTTCAGGGTACTCAGATCGATGACAGGACGAAATTGGCCGTTTTTCTTCGGCACCAAGAAAAGTCTCGAGTAAAACCCCGGTGAAAGGGTGTTCCTGACCACCTCGATCGCCCCTTTGGTGAGGAGATTGTCGATCTCCTGCACCAGAAGGTCCAGACGCAGAGAATCTGAAGGGACCTGAGTCGGAAGGGGCACCCGAGATAAACTGGGGTGCCGATGGAAGGACAGTCGCAGACCGGAATGAATGACGTCGAGGACCCAAGAGTCCGACGTTATCTCTGTCCAACGGTCGTAAAACAGCGACAGTCTTCCTCCGACTGGAGGCGAATCGAGGTGAGAACCTTCACTTGCGGCCTCGACGAGGCCCCCGAGAGGAGAAACCACCTCGGGAAGTGACAGAGTCCTGAGACTTTCCAGCCTGAGGCTGCCAGCGGGCCTGGCCACGTCGGCGCTTCTTATGAGCAGAAGGAGCAGACGGAGCCGAAGGCGTAGCCGACGTCGCCGACGAGGCAGACGCAGCAGCACGCTTGGCGGGCCTGGAACGACCCCCACCCGCAGCAGCAGGTGGGTCAAGCTGTCTCAGCAAAAGCTGGTCCTTCGAATGACGAAGAACTTCGCCACGAACAGCTTCCACGGAACCATGGAACAACTGAGGTCCTACCAAAGAGGCAGACCTCAGAACAGCACGTTGCTCAGAAGGAAGGGATGGTAAAGAATCCAAAACCGCATCCCGGCGTGCCAGCTCCAAATTGGCCGTGTTACAGGCGTGAGCGTGAGTCAAGTTCATAAGAGCCTGTGACAAAACGCGAAAAGGCGCCTGAGCGTCATCAAACTCCCCTGGTGGAAAATATTCAGCCAGAGCAGCGACAACATGGTCCGCGAGAGATAACATACCCTGCATCTCTCGGGACAGGCCCACCATAGACTCAACTACCGACATCGGGAGAACTGCCGACTTAGGCTTAGTCAACCCGAGGGAAGAAGAATCCTCATCCACAGTAGTCATCCCTTGGAAGACTGGTGGAGAGACGGAATCGTAAACACGAAACCGCGATGGAGGCAGGAAGGCATCAGCTCTAGAAAAGAAGGAACCCTTGAGGGCCTTAGAACGCATTTTGGCGTCTAAGCCCTGGAAGGACTCAACCACCTGAGCCGATTGCAGAGGACGCAAAGCCCCGGAGCTAGAAGGCTCAACAGGGTTACGGCGCTCCACAGTGGACCACGGCCGGACGGTCACAGAAGGCTGGTCGGAAGGTAGAACGTCCGGCAATAAGCCAAAGACGAAATCCAAAGCCTGCCCCAAGACTGACGAGGGGGGACCATCACCTTCAAGATACTCGTCATCCTCCGTAGCAGAGGAGACGTAGCCCAACTCGGGCTGACCAGCAGAAACCTCCTGTGAATACTGTGCAGTATCCAAGGGGCCAGGCGAGACATCTCGGCGACCGACCAAAGGAGGTTGTGCCTCAGGAGGCACAGGGAGGCCAACTTGAGGGTTGCCAGAAAGCAACCGGGTGAGCGCCAAAACGGCCTGGCGCAGGTCACCCTGAGAATCCGTCGCAGCAGAATCGCCCGACGGAGTGTCCTCCCAATGGACCCTTCTGGTAGAAGAACCCAAATCCTCAGAAGAGACCGACGGCGAACGTCGATCGGCAGACAGAATAGGAGCACGGTGAGAAGACACCGGAGGATAGTCCCGATTGTGACGCCCAGGAGCCATCACTGGCCTCTGCAAAACAGAAGGCCCTGCCTGCAAATCCTCGAAAGGGACCGACGGCGCACGTCGATCGGTAGCTGGACCTAGGACACGGTGAGAAGACTCCGGAGGATTGTCCCAAGAATGACAGGAACCTGTCATTGACCTCTGCGCAGCAGACGGCCCCAACTGCCTATCCTCTGAGACCGACGGCAAGCATCGATCGACACCCAGACTCGGAACACAGTGAGGAATCACCGGAGGAAGGTTCCGAGAGTGACAGCTAACCGGGGCTGTCACTGACCGCTGCCGAACAGCAGGCCCTGGATGCCAACGTCCCAACACCATCCCGCTAGTCGGCACACTAGCAGGCGAAGGTGGAACAATAAACGATTCACTCGAGGGACGAGGAATCGCTGCCGAAGCGACCGGCCGGCTCAACCGACTAGGAGCAAACCTAGCCAGATGAGACGGAGCAGACAGCAAACCCGCACAGCCTCGCCGCGAGGCTGGGGGAGGCTGAGAACACACAGACACACCAGCAGATACAGCCTCGGTCCCCCGAGACTGTAGACCATCCCCAGAAGAGATGGAAGAGCCACCATCAGACAGAATAGGATCTGGAGTAGCAACCCCCTCAACAACGGTCGACGGTGTTGGAGGCAGATCGGAGAGGGTTACCGAGTTGACCTCGGAAAAGCTCTCAACGAAAACAGACGCCTCAATAGTGACATCCGAAGACAAAGAGACCGCGGTCTCCTCATCAGGTATCACAGAACAAACACCGTCAACAGTTGCAGAGGAGCTCGCCACAGAAGTCAGATCCGAATCCTGTGTGACAGAGTCACCACGTGCACCAGCAGAAATGTCTGCAACGGCACGGCTACCCTTACCCCGAGAACGAGGGGTTCTAGCTCTGGAAAGAACCACCTTGTTAACAGAAGCCCAAAATTTAGAGGACCAAACCCCACAGATACCACATGATTGGGCCTGAGTGCAATTGTTGCAAGTGACACATGTGGTATGGGAATCGTCCACATGTTTCACCTGCAAACAAGAGGTACAAGGAATAGTCTTAGGCATGATATAAATACAACAATCAAGCTTTCCGCCGACGGAAAACAGAACGAAGGTCGTGTTCACACGTGGGGGAAAGGCAAGATAAAGTGTGAAAAGCACAGCAATAATAATACAAATTAACATTAAATGAGAGTAATAATTTGGTAGCTTGAAAAAGGATACAATCCAGTAGCACACTAAAGACGATTAATAAGTTGTTCACGAAGAATTAATATCATAAACAGCACAGTCACAAAAATTTCCGACCATGAACAATGGCGGAAAATAAAGGAATTGACGTCACGGTTTGTTGCGCATGCGCTCAGTAAACGCAAGAGGTGTGCAGAGAGAGTACCTGTAATTTCGAGCGCTGGTCTCGCTCGACCCTTTTTTCGATCTTTTTCGTGCTTTTGCACTCTAGTACTTTTCCAACTCGTTTGGAAAAGATTCTAAAAGCTTGAGTTAGTTCCGAAGTAGGGCTTGCACTTATGTTACAGCCAATTGTAAACAATTGTGAGTAGGTTGAAAAGAAACTCCCTGGTGAATGGAGCGGCGAACTGACCTGAAAGTCTCCATGCTGAACTTAGGAGCAATGATAGACTGGTTCAGGATACTCAGGTCGATAACAGGTTGGAGTCGGCCGTCTTTCTTCGGCACCAAGAACAGGCGGGAATAAAATCCCACTGAATGAATGTTCTTGACGACCTCGATCGCCCCATTTGACAGGAGATTGTCTATCTCCATGATCAAAAATTCCCAACGTGTAACGTCTAAAGGAACTTGTGTTGGAAGAGGCACTCTCGACAGAGTTGGATGCCTCCGGAAGGATATCCGCAGCCCGGACCAAACAACATCTAACACCCAAGAATTGGATGTGATTGTGTCCCATTGGTCTGCAAAGTCAGATATCCTTCCTGCAACCTGGGCTGAATCGAGGTGAGGCCCACGAGAGGAGAAACCACCTCCTCTACTATAACAAGAATCCTGAGTCCTCCCTCTAGCCTGCAGACGCTTACCTTGAGTAAGTAGAATTACCCCGTGAGTAAGTAGAAGCGGTGGCAGGAGGCAGGCTTGGCAATTTCAGGAGAGCGATTTTTTAGCTCTCCTTACTGCCCTCCTGAAAGAATTAAGGAGAGCGAAAAATTGCCCTCCTAAATATTTTGGTCTGGGATGATTGAGATTACAAGTATTATGCTCACATTAAATTTTTGTTGTAAAGCAAAAATGTAATTTAACTTCGAAGTCACATAACATCGCGTAATTTCATTTTGAAAGTGGTTTAGTGGTAAAAGGTAATGGCTGCAACCATACCCAAACACAGTTGCAATCATTTGAAGCAAAATGGGTCACAGCAATATTTTTTTTTTCTGTGAGTTTCAAGTTCAACAACTGACATCACAGTTTGAGGGGTAATTATTCAAGGAATATTGACACTATAATATACTACCATTACCACTATCCTGTCACTTGAAGCACTTGCACCAGGATGGGACTGTAGATTCAAGTAGGCCTGTTGTCCAAGAAAGTCATACGCCTACAACTACCACCTTCAACCCCCCTTGTCAGGGTACACACACAGGTCTTGTCAAGTGTGTGTTCGGTTGTTGAGTGAGACATCTAGATGTCCAAGAGATTTCTCTTTACCTTAGTAAAGTTAATAAAATCACTGATGTAGTCTGTTGGTTTCAGTTTCAATGAGCTCGTTCAATTGGATACTTAAAATGCTGTGTAAAGCTAATTGCTCTCCTAAGCTGATTGAGGAGAGCGATTTTTTGCCCTCCTGCATATTTCAGAATGCCAGGCCTGAGGAGGATCAGCCCTTGGCTTCGCAGAGGAAGCAGAAGGGTGCTTGTTAGGCTTTGGATGGCTCCTGCCTCCAACAGAAGGCTGATCAAGCTGACGAAGCAGTAGCTGATCTATGGAATGATGTAGGACGACATCCCGGATCGTGGCCACGGAACCATGGTATAGTTGCGGACCTGCCGAAGAAGCAGATCGAAGAGCAGCGCGCTGCCCCTCAGGAAGGGAACGGCGTGTGTCCAACACAGCACCCTGCGAACTAATTCCAAGTTAGCCGTGTAACAGGCATCTGTGCGCATGAGCGCCTTGGAAAGCACACGCACAGGAGCCTGTATGCCGTCAAACTTATCTGGAAGCAGCTGAAGTAAAGACGACGTGATCCGAGAGAGAAGCATGCCCAGCATCTCTCTCGATAAGCCCAACAGGGACTCCAGAGTCGCCGTAGGAATAATTGTCGACTTGGGCTTGCAAAGCCCGAGGGAGGTGGATTCCTGATCCAAGACCGTCAAAGTCTGGCAGACTGATGGATTGGCGGAATCGTAGGAACAATAACGCACTGGAGGCAAAAAAGTGTCAACCCTGGTGAAGAACGAAGTTTTCATAGCCTTGGAACTCAGCTCAGAGTCCAAATCTGAAAACGCTTCAACCACCTGTACCGACTGGCACGGTCGAAGGCGCCCAGAAGCAGGTTGCTCCACAGGCTGTAGGCGCGCGACTGATGATCAAAGCTTGGCTGACACTGTTGGCTGGTTTGATGGTTTAAGATCTGGAAGGAACCCAAACACAAGTCAAGAGCTGCCCCAAGTCAGAAGACTGTTGGCTCTCGACGCCAGGTATGACAGGCTCATCCTCGGAAGACACACCAGCTGATGCCTCCCATGGTGTAGGCACACATGAACGATCAGAAATCGGCCTGCTTCCAATCCCAGGAGGCGGCGCCGCAGGGGAGTGCCTGGAAACCACTAATAGCCTTGCTGGAAGCAACGGGAAGGCTCTAGGAAAGAACATGAGTGAGCAAGGAGAGGGCCTCCCTAAGCTCACAGCCCGTGTCGGCCGGTTCGACGTGGGAACGAACCGGCAAAGTGGCTTCACTCCGAACCCTTTTAACCAGCGAAGGGTCACGATCCTCAAATACACCCGAAGCGGGGTGACGGGTGGCAGCCGAAACATCTCAAGGCAGATGTGTATAGGGATATGACATACCCCGAGGATCTACAGAGCGGGAACTCAGGAGAGTTGCCACGCACCTCTGAGGGACAGAAGGTCCAGGCTGCACAAAAAAGGCGTTGGTCCCGCAAAACTGGACATGGGACCAGAGTGCGTGGACGGAAATGCCACAGAGTTGGCCCCACCATGAACATCATAATCCAATGAGAAAACTGCGGTGCTCGACGGCTGAGAGACCACAGCAGAGGGTTCGTCCGGCAGCCCTTTCCGACTTCGCCGAGTTGAAGCCAGAGAAGGCTGAGGCCGATACCCCACGTCTACACAACCATACATCTCTGCAGACCCCTGCAGGGATAAAACTGATGTGCTCAACGGCTGAGAGGCCACAGCAGAGGGATCAGTTGGCAACCCCTTCCGAGTTCACCAGGTTGAAGGCAGGGAAGGCTGAGGCCAATACCCCACTTCCACACGACCAGACATCGCTGCAGACCCCTGCAGGGATAAGCAGAGGCCGGCTGAAATGGTAACCGATGACGTTGCAGACGGAACAGCAGTAGCAGCTGATATGACGGGAGCTGTTGAAACTGGTGAAAAAGGGGAGAGAGCAACCAAGCTCGGCTCCAAAGGAGGAGTCGCAACCCACCCTAGTGACCGCCTCAGATGTCGACTGGAGAGGGACCACCATCTCTTCACCAGACAACTCAACAGCTCCAGCAGTATCCACCACAGAAAATACTGCACATCCCCCACGGAGGGGGTATAAGTCTCACCAGACGTGGTCGCCTCGACACGACAGCATTCCCCCCCCCCCCCAAAGGTACGGGAGGAACGACCACGAGAATGCACCAAAAGCATGGGCAGAAAGCATTGTCCTCAAGGAACAGTCCTGGGCATAATAGAGGTGAGAGCAGTAGAAGAAAAAGGTGAACTCAACAGATGTAGAAGGTAGAACATCCCCAACTACGAAAGTAAGGTGGCAGAAAATAGAGGACCGGCAGGAACACAACTGAACCCAGACGGCCGACAGGGAGCAAAAAACAGAAATTCTGCCCTCAGCAGAGAGGAGAAAACCTGTCCATGCAGCCCCTCACTGACACCTAACTCCAATAATAATAATAATATCCAAAAGGATAACATAAATTTATCAACCGAAAACTTTTATGTCCAAATCGTGTACAAACACAGAGGATATAGCAAATTCAATGAAAATGTGGTTCAAAATAATAACGAGAATATATAAAACACTGTTCTGTTATTATATGATCCTCAGATCCATAATTCTAGTCACAGGTAACCATGGCTAATCGTGACCTCAAAATGGAGATAAAGTCAAGTCCAATTTTAGAGGACTTTCACCCCAGGCATTTGTGACCAGGTCTTATTTAACCAGTAAAACAGAGCTTGTTTACTACAGTAAACAAGCACTGCTTCATTTCCTGGGGATCCCATGAGGGTTGTTTTGGAGAAGAAGAAATACAAAGAATAAGTAATACTGCCTTCAGACTAAACTGAGAACATAAATACAGAACCTACTACAAGTTTTATAACAAACAATAACAGGATATCGTCTAGGGCTGGGGAACAAGATGCTGAAGCATTGCAGATGGCACCTTGTTGCACTCAAGTAATGAAATAATGTTCACTAGTTTCTGAAGTCTCTATGAAACAGTTCTTTTACTACAGTAGAACCGAGAACATTAAGCAGGGATGTAAGTGGCCTTGTGTCAAAAAAACTGAACTCCTAGTTGATGGTAATGAGCCATGAGCCGAAGGCTGATGCCTCGGCCGAGTTGGGGGTGGGTCAGGGAGGGGGGTGTCCCCCTCCCTGTGTTGGGAGGTTTGGGGGTCCTCCCCCAAGAAAATTTTGAAATTTAGAAGCTCCTAGGTGGTCTCTGGGAGCATTCTGATGCTCAGAATGATCAAGCTTACTGAGAGAAAAAATGAGGTTTTTAGTGGGTAAAAATTAAAAAAATTTTTTTTTTTTACTCACACAATTATGTACATCTACATCTACAACCACTTAAATTTATTCTTTAGTCCTGCCTGCAATGCATCAATAGATGAATCTCTATTTAAAACACTCATTGTTGACGTTAACAAAAGAATCACTCAACTGGCTTTTGTTAAATTCGCACATATTATGAAAACGGAAGAAGTATGTGGCTATACACTTTCCGGGATTGAAAGCGGACCGAACATAGTTCCGTTTGCGGGCAGGCTATTACAATAGCAAATAGAGTGGATAAACGTCAAAAAACAAAACGGAAAACGGAACATTTATAGACCCGTTTGCCGGAACATTGACTTGTTGAACAAAAAAGGAGGAAGCTGGAGAAAAAAACGGACCAGAGAACGGAACAAAAAACTGGAATTCCGGCAAAAAACGGAAAACTTACATCCCTGATTAAGACTGATACTACAAGTAAGTTTTATAACAGTCACATGAAATCATTCCAGTCTCTATAGTCTCTATTGAACTCTATTTATACTATTGAAGAAGAACTTGTCATTTGTCTTTGAAGTACTCTCCAGTGCCTAATAATAGTACAGGGCGAAATAATAGTACAGTAGAATCCTCTTAATTGAATATCCATTTTGCCAGTGAAAATTATTCAATTAACAGGAGTATACAATTAACAGGGATTTGGTCAGTTTCTTGTGTTCTGGAGGTAAACTGAGCATTTATTCTATTATATCTTGTTTGACAGAGCTCATTGAGCTCTGTCAAACAAGATATAATAGAATAAATGCCTGTATTGAATGTAGTGAGGCCAAAAAAGTTGATAAATGAGGCGAATTTGGTGGGTGTCACAGTAACTTTTTCGACATATTATAAAAATTTATACACAATTAATAGGAGTTTACTCTACAGCCCGTATGCAATTAACAGATCAAATTTGTTCAGAAGGTATGGTAAATGGTTTTGTGCTTGAAAATTATATTCAATTAACAGGGATATACAATTAAGAGATATCCAATTAAGTGGGTTCCACTGTACTGAAAAATTCAGATGATTTCTACGCACTGAGATTGGCAAGTCTTGGTTTTCTGAGGGTTTACGGTCATCCAGTTCAGAATATCAACTGTGAATTAAATTTTTATTGGAGTGGGATCCGAGATTCGAAAATTTCAGTTGGGAATTCGGGGAAGAAGTCCTGTCCATATGCCATTGGGAAAGGCAGGCCTGACATTTTCAAAATTTTGCATAACCTATTTATCGTTCACCTGGTCTGAGCTATCGATCATTCCACTTGATTACTAGATTCAGATAACCCGCTTGTTTGTTTAGCCATGGTGCATAAATGTATGACGTTAACCACCAACAAACAAACAATCGTGACACAACATGGAGATGAAGTCAAGTTTAGTCAATCGTTGATCTACATGATGCCCATTTTAGGACTTTCACCCCAAGCATTGGTGACTGGGTCCTATTTTACTAGTAAAGCGGAACTGGTTTACCACAGTAAACAAGTACTGCTTACTTCCCGGGGTTCCCGCGGGGAAGATAACCTGTTAGCTGTTAGGTAACCTAAATATATATGTGTATTGCTGATATTTATTTATTACCGCAACGCCACTGCAACCCCTGTATTGCTGATATATGAACTGTTAACAATGTATCAGCCAAGTTCTTGCTCCTGTGGGGAATATCCTAAAGAATAGAGATGATGAATCCTTAGGAACAATAATAAGGCTGTGTTGAGGAAATTCAGATACAAATTAGTTGCAATTATAGCCTAATCTTGGCAAGGTCTAGCATGCTGCAGAAGAGTTTGGCATCCTTCACTATTTGTGGCAGAGACATGAATTGTTGCTATTTCCATGTTTTGTACCTACCGTATTTACTCAATGTATTGGGACAGCTAAAAATAAATATTTTCACAGATATCCCACATCTTAGAAAATGTGTGTGATTCGTTTTCCATCACTATATACGAAAATCGCCATACAATTTTTTTTTAGATTTTCATTTTTTGCTTCCAAAACATAGCTTATGCACCTCATTGGAACAAGCGCATTGCGCTCGTTCTAATGAGGGGTCATAAGCTATGTTTTGGAAGCAAAAAATGAAAATTTTTAGTTACACAAGAATTCTTTTTATGAGTGTCATCTGCCACTAGCGTTCAGTAAAGGGTTGAAGACTGTCACAATGTAATATTAAATAGTCTTCCTCATGTCAGTCCGGACTGTAAATATTAAAACTTAGGAACAGATTTAAATAAAAACAACACAAAACAGTATGTATTATCAATTTTTTATTGTTTATGGTAGGATACGCAACACCATACATGTAAAATCCCCCAATGATGCCCTCTGGGGTTAAGCTTGTTTGACAAAATGCACAAAACACGTGGGTGATGTTTGATCAGGGCCACCGGGTGTGGTGGCCAAACTTTTATTTAGAATTTTTTCAAGCAGGTCAGCTTACGGGCCCAGGATGCCCACCAAGGCTTGACCCAGAACAATTACAATGTTGGAGCCCAAAATGCTCCGCCCCTTACTGATGTGAGCTTATATATATACATATGTCCAATTTTGTCAAAGGTGGAGCAAATACATGCCGTGGTGGCCAAACTTTTATTTAGAATTTTTTCAAGCAGGTCAGCTTATGGGCCCAGGATGCCCACCAAGGCTTGACCCAGAACAATTACAATGTTGGAGCCCAAAATGCTCCGCCCCTTACTGATGTGAGCTTATATATATACATATGTCCAATTTTGTCAAAGGTGGAGCAAATACATGCCACACATGGACATATATCGATATATAAGCTCACAATGATGAACATTGGAAACACAGAGTACAAAGTTGTGAAAATTAACTAATGCTACATGTACACAAAGACAATGGCCCCGCCCAGGATGCAGGGAAACAGAGAGAATATGGGAAATGAATAGAAAAAGAAAAAATGAAAGTCTGAAAAATCCCCGCCCAGCATGCAGGGTACTACAGCAACAAGTATAAGGTCGAAGCAAAACAAACGTCATTACCTGTGTATATATATATATCCCCGCCCAGAATGCAGGGTGAGAGAGTCACAAGGTTCAGAAGATATAGTCAAAAAAAAAAACACAACTACAGCTACACACCTGAATGTCCTAAAGAACTCCCGCCCAGCATGCAGGGTTCTACTGAAAAACATGGAATAGCACATTACAGTTACCTGTGAATATATACATCCCCGCCCAAAATGCAGGGAGTTGAGTCAAATGCCTTACAGAGGTACACCAAACCCACAGTAAGTGGAATATCCCTGAAGCACTCAGCTGGGTAGCCGCGAACCGAGATACACATATATATGCATCCCCGCCCAAAATACAGGGAGCTGAGTTCCAAAGGCACCGTGTTGAACACCCATCTGCAAAAGCCGCAATCACTGTGCCGCCTGAAGCTTCCGAGGCGAGGGGGTTAGAAGTACATGTAGAAGTGACGATCAAAACGGCGACCCATGTATCCAGTGGTATGCATCAGAGGAATCTGTAGTCTGGCCCACGTTGTTCAGGAAATGGCAGGAATACAATCTTCAGGGCTCGCACAGTTGAGTATGTAGCCAACCTCCCCACCGAACTGGCAGGCATCATATTCTGGGAAGACTGGTGAAGCACAGGGGAAAAGGCAGTAAGCGTGACTGGCAGTGAGAAACCAAAAGCAGAGGAGACCAGGTTCTGGTGGCGATGGGGCGGTGGAGGGAAAAAATGGCAACTTGTCCCTTTCACAGAAAGCTGGAGAATGCTGCCACAGTGTTGCGATATTCAGACGGGTCCAAGAATTGACCAATGGGCATTCCTGAAATTTCGCGGGACTCAATTAGCCGAAACAATGGGGGGTATAGTTTGTTCTAGTTTTGTGGAGGTGCCAACATTGGTAAGGGAAATGCCTGGAATTTGACAATTGCCAGGGATTTTGAAGTACATTATACGTCAATCAGATGCCAAAATTTAAATATTCAAAAGGGGAATTTTCCGTGACTTGATTTCTGTCCCATCTGTAACTCGAACTGTTGAACTTTCTTATCTTCTTTACCTTTGATTGAACTTTGCGTATCTCCCATAAAGACATTTATGCTCATGACATAAATGTAGATTTATGGTAGGATACGCAACACCATACATGTAAAATCCCCCAATGATGCCCTCTGGGGTTAAGCTTGTTTGACAAAATGCACAAAACACGTGGGTGATGTTTGATCAGGGCCACCGGGTGTGGTGGCCAAACTTTTATTTAGAATTTTTTCAAGCAGGTCAGCTTACGGGCCCAGGATGCCCACCAAGGCTTGACCCAGAACAATTACAATGTTGGAGCCCAAAATGCTCCGCCCCTTACTGATGTGAGCTTATATATATACATATGTCCAATTTTGTCAAAGGTGGAGCAAATACATGCCACAAGCTGCCGTGAGCGAGTAGCACCCTCGCTCACTGCGGCTGCTCCACCCGCAAACCCCAGAGGAAAAAATCCCTTAAGCACAGGGAATATGACGCAGGTATAGCCGGAAAGCATTCGAAGACCAACGCCCAATCTGCCGAATCTGAGCGTCGGAATGCTGGTGACTAGCGAGGTATGATGCACCGCCTATACGAAAGCTGTGCGATGTGTAAAAGGAGGCATCCACACCACTAGCCAAAAGACAACTCTTGAGGATTCTGGTGAAAAAGGAGCGTGTGATGGACTGGCCCCTCTGGGTCACAAAGTAAGGGCTAGGAACTGGAGGACGGACATTCCGGAAGGCAGTGAGAGCTGCCACTGGACAGATGGCCCGCGGCAGCTTGGGACCTATTCGTAGAGTAAAAGGAGGGCCTGAGTGATGGTGTTTAAAATGGGTCATCGTCAAGACAATCCCCTGGGTATCCCAGACCAGGGAGGAAGAATGGAGGATATGTGGCGGCGCCTGCGAAGTAATTTCTCCCACCCGAAGGAGAGCGAAAAAGGCAAGTGAAAACATAGCCCGAAAGAGGAGGACCTCATACCAGGAGATGCCTAAGCGAGGCAGTGCTGACAGGAGGGAGGTGAGAATTGGTAGTGTTATGGGCAGGCGGACATCTGGGGTATAGCGTAGACGCCGAATGCCGAGCAGTAGTTTTGTAGGCAAAGTGCTTTTGGAAGGGTCAGGATAGCCCCTGATTTCGTGCACATAGGCAATGGCAGAAAGATATGTACACATGGAACTGTGACTAAAATTTTCTGAAAACATCCAAGATATGAAGAGGGATATTTCATAAGGGCGGAGTGGAAAAAGAGGGGCACATAGAAAAGTGGAGCGAAAAAACCGATGAAAACACCGCAGTGCCTGATCATAGGTCCTGCGAGTAGAGGGCGCTAATGATGCCTGCAATAGGTGGGGGATCAAGTGATTAAGGCGGCTGGCTGCAGGCGTTGGGGGATAGGTGTAGGCTGGCTGTTGGCAGATGGGTACCGCTCTCGGAATAGATGGACCTGTAAACGAGAGAGAGCATCTGCATGAATATTATCTTTCCCAGGTACATGCTGAGCTTTGAAAACAATATGTCTAAGACAGTGAATAACAAGGGTGCGAACTAAGGCCATAATTTGTTTATTCTTTGCCGTCTGGCCATTAATGATAGGCACCAGTGCTTCGTTATCTGTGTGAAAGAGGACACAGTGGTTGGACATGTGTGGACCTCACAAACTGACGGCCAACACAATAGGATAAAGTTCAAGGACAGAAATAGGGAGTAGTTTGAAAAGCTCAGGCCACTGGCCGTACGTCCAATGAGAACCAAATATTGCCCCGAACCCCAATGTAGAGGATGCATCAGTAAACAGGGAGATGGTGGAACTGGAGCACCATTGGTCATGCAGAAAGAACGATGTTCCATTAAACTGGGCCAGGAAAACAAGCCATGCAGATAGGTCTCTGCGGGCACCCGCATTGAGGCGGATGTGGTGGTTGGGTTTGTTGATGCCTTTGGTAAGGTCGACCAGGCGGCGCAGGAAGGCTCGTCCTGGCCGAATGACAGTGCAGGCAAAGTTAAGAAAACCGATAATGCTCTGCAGGTCCCGGAGAGTGACTTTCTTGCGATGCTGCATGTTGGCAATGAGGGCACGTGCTTGGACCAGTTTGTCCATGGGTAGCCGGGCCTGCATGTAGGTAGAATCGAGGGTAATACCCAGAAAGATAATGCAACTAGTGGGGAGGACCGTTTTGTCCTCCGCAAGAGGGATGCCAATATCTGCACAAATGTCTTTAAATGTTTGAAGACTGGACTGGCATAGCTCTTCGGAGCGGTGAATGAATAAAAAATCATCCAGGAAATGCACCAGCGATGCAGATGTATGGTGAGCCACAATGTGATGCAAAGCTGAGCTAAAACGTTCAAACAGCTGACAAGAGGAAGAGCTTCCCATGGGGAGGCAACGATCATAGTAGAAAGCATCGTCCCAATGGAAGCCCAGTAAAAAGTGGTCGTCAGGGTGAATGGGGAGCAGACGGAAAGCATCCTTTATGTCCAGTTTCGCCAAGAAGCTGCCCCGACCCCAGTGCTTAAGATGGGCAATGGCATCCTGGATGGACGAATATGAGACCTCCGAGCATGCCGTGGGGATGCCGTCATTGACTGAAGACCCATGCGGGTGCGAAAGATGGTGGATTAAACGGAAGGAGCCGGGAACTTTCTTGGGCACTAGACCCAGCGGAGAGGAGTGGAAGTGACGAAAGGGTGGAACGGAGAAGGGGCCCATAATGCGCCCAACATCGATTTCATGCCGAAGCTTAGTCAGGACTGTGTTTGGCTGATCAAGAGCCGACTTTAAATTGTTGGGGAAAGGCTGGTCGGGCAGGGTACCTGAGAAACCCAGCCGGAAACCATGCCGGAAACCTTCCAGTAGAAAATCTGCATCGGGATGGCAAATGGTGCCAAGATGATGTTCCAAGCGATCAAGCTTTATGGGGGTTGGCAGGGGCAGATTGTTTCCTGCCGCCCTGTGGCACGGTGAGGGGAGGGGTTGGTTGAGAAACCTGGGAACCAGAGGAGGAGGAACGGCGAGACCAGCAGTAGACTGCAGGGTGCTGGCGCTTGCAGAGGAAACAACGGTGTGGGAATGGACAGGAGGCACGACAGGTTTGGCCTTTGTGAAATTTGAAACACTCTCCGGACGGGACGCGAAAATTGTTGACCCGCCCATATCCCTGGGAATTCCGAAAATTGCCTGCCCGGGAGTTTTGAAAGCGGGCAGGGGTCTGGCGTGGGGCAACCTGATCCATCAGCTCCCAGTGGATCATGTTCCAAGGTAACTTTAACGATTCCCGCAGGGCGCGAAAC
This sequence comes from Pictodentalium vernedei, assembly GCA_031216915.1. Taxonomy (NCBI): domain Eukaryota; kingdom Metazoa; phylum Mollusca; class Scaphopoda; order Dentaliida; family Dentaliidae; genus Pictodentalium; species Pictodentalium vernedei. The sequence goes on along the minus strand of CM062289.1, from coordinate 11,120,825 downwards.
TGTTCGTCATAGAGGAACCAGTCTGAGCCCTTCAGGGCCAGCGCCCTGATGTTTACCAAATAGCGCATGAGATGGGGAGACTGAGTAGCATGTCGCTGCGAGTAGATGGCGACAAAGGTATAGAACGCTGTGGTCCACTGGTCCAAGCTGAGGTGATGACGGCTTGGAGCGTGGGCCACACACAAAGACGGGGTGCCCGAATCAAGGTTCCCTAAGGTGAGGACTGAGGCTGGTTGGTGGTGGTCCTTTCCTAACAATACGTCCATATGTATAAAATGGTCATCCCAAATTTTCTCCTTAATGGCCAATGGAATAAAGGCGTCCAATGGGGTAGCAAGAGAATGAAACACTGGGAGAGATGCATCAAGGACAGGAGAGAGAGAAGGTGACAGAGAAGAAGAAAGTTCACAGGTAGGAGGACATGAGGTGAAAGCCGGAGGAGAGGTGACCATAGAAATACTCTGACCTGGTTGTGGGAGCGGTGCAGAAGGAATGGCAGTGTCTGGCAAAACTTCCCCCAATGGGGCATCCTGTACAGGTGGTTGTTCAATGCGAATGGCCGACGAAGCCTGGTCCCGGCGTAACTGATTCACTGTTTCCGCCAACTGGTTAACTGACTGCTGTATGGAGACTAATGCATCGGAAGACATCTGGTCGGTGGAGTGCAGAGGTCGCTGGTTGGAGGACTGTGGCTGCAGACCCTCATTTAGGCTGGATGTTTGAGGCTGCATATTCATAGGTGTCTCCAAAACTGGAGGAGACACAGCAAGTGGTTGACGTGAAGTTTCTCTGGCTCGCCCCCGGGCACGAGAACTGGCACGGCGGGTAGTGGTCCGAATTTGAGCTGTAGTGGGTGCAAGGGCAGAAATGTCTTGTCTGGGCCCGGGAGCGGAATGCAATGAAGGAATGACGTCTGGTGAAGGCTGTGTACTGACAGCAGAGAGATGTGGATTGAGAACTGAGGCCGAAATGACAGAGTCCGACTGAGACGACGGTATCGCTATGGTGGAAGGGCCAGAGTGATCCCCAGTCTGGGCAGAAAGAACAATTGCACGTCGCAGACTTTGGCGTGTAGCAGCAGCCCTACGTCTTCTGGGAGGCATCTGAAAAGAAAGGAAACAGAGTGAACCAAAGAAAATACAAATACCCTCAACAGCATACCCAACAGCGCGATAGTAGAAACCAAAGGAGGGTTTCCATCCTGGTATCCGCGGGGGTGGTTTGTGGAGTGGTGGTGGAGTTCCGTGATATGTGCATATGCATGTCATGCCCGAGGTAAGATAGATAAAACGCAAGGAAGTATGGAAGCAGAAAACCAGGGGGGGGGGGGGCATAATATGCCCCCACCAGCATGCCCGACCCAGGATGGGAAGGTGTGAGTGTGGGGCGCGCAGCACCACGTGCTGGGATGGGGCTAACGTAAAAGACACCCACCCAAAGCTTCCCCAGCATGTACAGAGTGAGTGGAAACGGGCATAGCCCAGAGGAAGGGAGCAGAAAGGAAACGGAGTGCACAAAAAAGGGGGGGGGGGGGGCAGATACAAGAGGACCGAGCCCAACTCGCCGGCCTCCCCCAAGGACCAGACCAACACACCGGCCTGATCAAACAAACGGTCACCCTGAAAAAACAAAGTCCAGGTAACTGCCGCCAACAGGGCAAGGTAGACAAAAGGCTCCCACAAGGCACTGGAAGGGCAACTGTGGGGCATCGAATAAGCTTGCTGAGAGAAAAAAAAACAAAAAAAAACAAAACAAAACAAAACAAAATTAATTTTGAGGACGTGGGGGATCAGGGCGAGATAAGCAGGGAAATCAGAACGGCCCTGACTGCAGGCAAGCCAGAACGGCCCTGACTGCAAGTGGTATCGGGCAACGCCCCGGAGTGATGAGGTGCAGAGACCGGTACGCCATGGAGGGCGACACAAGCTAACAATCTGGGCAAGGAAAAAGCAAGCGAAACCATTGGGTGACCCTAGCCTTTGTGCATCCAGTGGAATATAAACAGAGCCAATGCTCCCGGGAGGGGGGGGGGGGGTGGGGGCAAAGCAGTAAACAGTGATAGGAAACCCTGGTCATGGCACGGACCAGGAAACAGCATGTGCTATCGGGCTGAGTGCCCACTGGCAGGCTACTAATAAGCAACGCAAAGGGTAGACCTGGGGCAAGTGCGCCCCCAGGGCACAATTTAACTGGAATAGCATAGCCCTTTGCTCGCCAATTTCTGAATTTTGCTATTCAAGATTTATGAGTTTCAAGTGCTTTTGGATTAACTGTTAATCAATGTACCAGGGTGAATAGTAAATTGCTATTCAAAATTTTCAGAGTCAATCAAGCCCAGCCCCCCCCCCCCCCCCCCCCCAACGCGTCCTGTAGTTTTTTTTTTTTTTTTTTTTTTGTTTGCGCGTGTGGGGGGGGGGGGGGGGGGGGGGGGGGGGGTGTTGAAGGTGCTGATAAACAGAGACCCAAGACATTACGAGGTCAGACGGCGACGGGCACTGAGCATAGCACCCCGCAGGCTAAAATAGAAACGCCTATTACCCACACGAGAGAGATGTACCCCATCTCCGGCGAACAAGCCCTGGGGCGATGGGTTGAAACGGCGGTGCTTCCAAAACATTAAGTATGGCGGTCGGATACACAGGTTTTCCAGTCGGACGTTGAATTCCCACAAGTTGGAATTATACACGTCGTCGTTCCGCCAGAATTCCGAACACAAAACGACGAGCTTGACACCGTACGATGAGTGGAGGAGAGTTGCGAATTCGAACAGCCGGGAAGCCACCCCAGCCGGGTCAGCCGAAACAGAGGCAAGATCATTTCCACCGAGCTGAATAATGACCGCATCGGGGTGGAAAAGGCCTAAGACTCCCAGCCCCTCATCGTACGCCCTGTCGATGGTTAACCCCCCAAGACCTAAATAGCGGACATCGCAATCAGGACAACCCAGATCCGTCCGACAATTCACGTGGTGGCGGTCCATAAATTCACGAAAACGCCTTACAAAACTATGACCCAAAAGTAAAATTTTGTGGGGGGTACGAGGAGACATTGTAATGGAATCAAAAATTGAACGATACAGAGCTTACCGTGGTGGAGCAGATCCAAAACGAATCCGTGCGAGAAATTCACAAAAGAAGCACAACGCCAAAAAAAAAATGGCAACTTGTCCCTTCCACAGAAAGCTGGAGAATGCTGCCACAGTGTTGCGATATTCAGACGGGTCCAAGAATTGACCAATGGGCATTCCTGAAATTTCGCGGGACTCAATTAGCCGAAACAATGGGGGGTATAGTTTGTTCTAGTTTTGTGGAGGTGCCAACATTGGTAAGGGAAATGCCTGGAATTTGACAATTGCCAGGGATTTTGAAGTACATTATACGTCAATCAGATGCCAAAATTTAAATATTCAAAAGGGGAATTTTCCGTGACTTGATTTCTGTCCCATCTGTAACTCGAACTGTTGAACTTTCTTATCTTCTTTACCTTTGATTGAACTTTGCGTATCTCCCATAAAGACATTTATGCTCATGACATAAATGTAGATTTAAAAAGGAAAATTAAACACAAACTCAGCTTTAATATTGAGCTTTTTGCACCATTTTCAGGTGACTGGGAAACTGGAAACAAGTCTCCTGAGTGTCTCATACATTGGAGCATAAAAAAAAAATATTTTTCGGGAAAAAATGTGTGTCCCAAATTATAGAGTGTCCCAGTATATATAGAGTGAATACGGTATCTTACATCTTAGGCTTCAGAAGATAAACAGATTGAAATTCTGTTGAGCATCAACCAATCATCAGGATAGGCATTTCAATAATTGGCCAACAGAGCACCTGTACTTCATGCAGATGCAAACACCTATGCAGTTGATGATTGGTTGATGCGGAACATCATTCCACCATTCACCATTCATTCATACTAGATCATTCGACTTGGCAAAATTTGTGCACGACCCAGCGACAATTTGACGCAACCCACTTTTCGTTCGCTATTTTTCATTTTGGGTAACCTCCATGAGACCAAAATGGCTGTTCGCCTCAAATCGACAGACCTGGAAAAGGGTCCCATACTCGGCCTCTGTAGACACCCAAAAGAATCTCTACCACTTCAGCATCGTCACCAAAAATGAGTGCAGATTTATTTATTGATGTTTATGGTCACATATTTCTGCACAATGGCTAATTTTGAGTGCAACATGGCGATAGAATCAAGTTTAATCAATCGTTGGTACATGTTGCCCATTTTAGAGGATTTAACCCTTTACCCAACGAATCGTCCGCATCCGCCTGTGTAATATGCAAATTCGGCATTTGAAAAAATATTATTTTTCAAAAAATTTCAACAAAACCATATCATGTGACCCCTCGTTGGAACGAGCTCATCGAGCTCGTTCCAACGAGGGGTCACATGATATGGTTTTGTTGAAATTTTTTGAAAAATTTGAAAAAATTATACTTAAAATTATAAATTTTGATATCGTCTGCGTTGGGTAAAGGGTTAAACCCCACATTATATTTTACCACAAAAACTGAGCCTGTTTACCACAGTAAACAAGTGCAGCTTCACTTCCAGGGGTTCCCATGGGGAACTCTATCAGTTTAAGAACCCTAATAAGAAACCGAGTACAGAATTCTCATGTGAAGACCATATGAGCACTTAGAACAAGAGAATAATTATGTCAAAGAGAAAGTCAACGTTTATCTTGCGACATTTGCTGACATAAATGTCTCAATCAAATCAGTTTACGATAGGTTGTTATATATTGAGTGTATTGAATCTCAAAACACATTAATTCTTGCTCATTGATTTGTGAGATCGATAATGAGAATCAAATCAATCCTTGTCTTAATGTAATGCAAGTCAATCTCATCACATTATCAGTTTCTATTTCATTTTTTTTTTTGACATGCCGCAACTTTCAACGACCATCAAAACTCAATAAGTAGGAATGTGATTACTTCATAAAAAAATTATTATTTGCCAAGGCGAAATTAATTTACCAACCCTTGCAGGAATATCTCCAAGTAGATGCAGGAGCCCACGAACAAAGTTTAAAGCATGGTTACTAATGTAAACAAAAGTGGTGAATTACTCTTCATCAAGGAGACTTGCAGCATAATTTTACTGTGCAATTAAAGGGATTTTTGTTTGTTGTTCAATCTACCTGAATCATCTTTTCTACCAAACATAATGCTGCAAAAGTAAAGATCATAATCTCAATGGACACATTTTTCATACCTTGTGAAGGATACAAAGATTTTATTCTTAAATACCTGGGATTGTAGACAATTCTTGTATTGGTTCACAAAGTAAGGGATGCATACAAATCGAGTCTCATTATGGTTCATGGGGGATGATAAGGTAAGATTAACTTAGAGCACTCATCATTCAGCTGAAAATGTCATTAAACTATACTTTCTGCTGCATTGATGGCATAGTTGGTGGAAACCAGATGTTCACAAAACGGTTAGCACAAAATAACTTTTTATTGCCACTTCAACTGCTGAATTTAATAAATCTTATACATACAGGTCCTTTATGTAGCTAAATAAAGTGACGTAGCGTCAAAACATATTGGTGGCAGAGAAGTATATCATGCAAGAAACATATTGATGTTTTTTCCAAGAGTTATTTATTTACTTATTTTAACTGGTTGAGTGCGAGATTATTTTGGGATATAGGAATTTATTCAACAAATTTTACTTCATTACAAATTATTGAAGAGTGCCTATTGGCACTCTTCAATAATTTGTAATTAAGTAAATCTACACAAACAAAAAGTCATTCGCTTCTGCAGCTGAAGATGAAACATAATCAATAATTTGAGGCCTTTAGCATGGTACCCTCACTTTTCTCGAAAGCCCTGAAAGTGGCTTCCAGCACTATACCAGTTAATTGGGGTTTATCAACTCTTTGGACAGCCACTGTCATCTTGTGTCAGACAGTTTTAAGCGGGGATAAAGCCAGAGTACACAGAGAACCACCGAGTGAGGTCGAAACACTTTCGGAAAACCACTTTGTGGTGATAACCAATTTATTTTACAACAATCCTCTCCATCAGGACTTGTTCGCATATATTTTGACAATCACTCAGCATCTATGAATTGATTTTTTATGAATGAAGATCACGACGTCATGGTATTATGTTCTTGAGCTGTGCGACATCAGCCCTCGCAATTGGCTTCGGCAATCGGCATTGCCGACCCGATTTGCTGAAGCCAAAGGCGCTGACTACGACACACAGTTGTCGTAGTAGAAATAATCCGCAGTGTTGTTTGACTTGACCAAACTTGGACCCAAAGTACGTAATATATTTTTTTGGTTTGGTACATCCTGTTCCACAGGATGTATCAAACCAAAAAATTATATTACGGACTTTGGGTCCAGGTTTGGACGAATGTGTGACATGCAGTAGTTCACTGTGCACGAGAGACACACACCGGTGGCTGAAAACAGAAACTCGCAGCCAACGTTTACACTTAAACTTTCTGTCATTGGTTTGTTTATTGTGATACTCCTCTTGAAAACAATTGAATTCGCACCGTACACATGCGCATCTTCTCCATATATAAATATGTGTGGGGGTTTCCTGGACTGAGTTCTACATTTACAGAAAATGGGTCAACATTCATTTTTTGATCCAGGGAATATACATAAATACAGGTAAACAAACGGCATGTTTTTTCGAAGAAATAAGTTTGAAATGTATTTTACTCAATATTCAGCTCAGATGAAATTCATTCGTTTTGCAGTCCCGCAAATTTCGATCGCAAACTAACAAATTGACCGTGCATATGACATTGCAGGGGTGGATTCACGTAAAAAAACCCTAATTTTGTCATCCAAAATATCAAGTGGATTTCCATCCCAAAAGCCACGAGAACGCTCCTTTTGATAGATTTCAAAATTTTCCTAGGGCAAGAGACAACCCCCACCCCCCCCCCCTCCCCCCTAAAAAAATTGTGCATAAAATTTGCTACGGCAAACGACTGCCGAAGCCAAAAAAATTTGATGCGAGGGCTGCGACATAATCCCCATTCACTGTTCCACTTGTACTGTAACCACCAAAGTTTATAGTAGCTTTATGATCAGCCGGTTCCAATGATATCCATATTTGCATGGTTTTATTGAGACATCCCCAAGATATTCCAGACTGTGGGAGCACAATTTAATTTTCTGGGTGGTTCTGGCCGTTTTGTTGTGTAAAGGTTTAACGCATGGTAGGTCTTCAGAAAAATATCACGGCAAAAATGATCTAGTCTAATTTATTTCGCTGACTTGGTGATTTATTTATCGTTTAATTATTGGTGGCCTTGACATGTTTAATCAGTTTTCTATGAGCGCAGGTAAAAAAAAAAAGTTCGCTTTCTGAATCGGATGATTGCACATGTGGCTGGTACCCTTAAAACAGATCTGTATTTTGTCTAGACATTTTACTTCTCTTGGAGGGAAAATACGTTCTTGTTAGAAAGATCTGTATTTTGTCTAGACATTTTAACTTCTCTTGGGGGGAAAATACGTTCTTGTTAGAAAGATCTGTATTTTGTCTAGACATTTTAACTTCTCTTGGGGGGAAAATACGTTCTTGTTAGAAAGATATGTATTTTGTCTAGACATTTTAACTTCTCTTGGAGGGAAAATATGTTCTTGTTAGAGCTGAAACGGTTAACCCTTTACCCAACGAATCGCCCACATCCGCCCGCGTAATATGCAAATTCAGCAGTTGAAAAAATATTTTTCAAAAAATGTCAACAAAACCATATCATGTGACCCCTTGTTAGAACGAACTCGGCGAGTTGGTTCCAATGAGGGGTCACATGATATGGTGTTGACATTTTTTGAAAAAATTAAAAAAAAAATGATATTTAAAATAATAAATTTTGATATCGTCTGCGTTGGGTAAAGGGTTAACTGATTAAGCAATGATCAGCATCTTGATCGATCACCCGTTACTTTTGAACTACTGTATTTTCTGGGTTAACAAAGGAACAAATTTGCTCAAAAACAGGCAAACATTGTCACACTGGCTCACATCAATTATATGCGACAGAGGAAAGCATGCACGTTACATGCTGACATACTTGTTCACTTGCATGATCATTATACTGTATCAGTAGCTGGAACTGGTCATTCTTAACCATTTACCCAATACGTGTAGCAGACGACACTTGCAAAATAAATTCTTGAATTACTACAAAATTTCAATTTTTGTCTCAAAAACATAGCTTTTGATCCCTCATTGGAACAAGCTCAATGAGGGGAAATAAGCTATGTTTTTATACAAAAATTGAAAACATAATAAAATTTGAATGGAGATTTTTGTATACTGAGCTGGTCGGTTTTGTCCTTTACATTGGGTCAAGGGTTAATGCTGTAAATCATCAATGGTATGTCAATTATTCAGCTTCCTCCTTGGAAGTGGATTTCTCACCACATCTCAGAATTCATACACATTATCGGAAAAAAATTGTCCCTCATTGCAGGTAATAGGATACATTAAACTTATAGGCTATACAACATTTATGTTCTGCAGTTGTCAAAAAAAAAAAAAACACCCTTTTCCTGGTTTTCCAGGTGTTGATTTCAAAATCTGAAAACAAAAATTCCTCGACTTCCAGGTTTTTCATGACCTGTATGAATACTGCATAGATTTATAAATCAGGAAAAATGCATAAGAAAACTTTTAATTTATGGACCATCAGGTTGTATCAGTGGTGAATAGTGAAACATTGTAGGTCCTCATTTTTTCATGTGAAAATTACTGTTCTGTAGAAAATCCCCCACCTCAGTTCAGACTAGGAAATTTGAGGCAAATGTTCGTTCAGTTCACCTGAAGGTTACCTAAACTCAAAAGGACGGGAAGGAAGACTTCACCTATCCAGAAGTTATGAGAACTGATACCTGACCTCAATTCTTGAATCAGCTGGTTGTGTTCAGAAGGCACTCGATAAAACATGTATAATCTACAACATCTCAGGTGCTCTGTCGGAGTATGGTCTGTCAACATTTATTTAGCACTACTACTGATACCCACCAAAAAATAAAATGAGTGCATTCAGCATCATTTTCCATGATTTTGAATATCGTATAATGATTACCTGAGGGAATAGAAAAATGCAGCAACAAGGTACTGTATGTTGTACAGTGGAATCCTGTTCATTAAATAGCCACTTTGCCAGTGAAAATTTATTTATTTATTGGTGTTTAAGGTCACATACTTATGCACAATGGCTAATCGTGACAGTTTTACAGGTGGAGGAAGCCTGAGTACCCAGAGAGAACAAGTGAGCATTGACGAGCAACTGTCGGCTCCTCAACATTCTCTGTTCAAGCTCTGTTCAAGTAGGGTTACAGCGGTTGAAGACATGTGCACCATCGATGTGCAGTATGCCTTAGTACATGACATCATAGTGCCCCCATGTAGGCAACCGGGATAAAGTGCCTTGCCCAAGGACACAACGCGAGTCGTCCCGGATGGGGATCGAAGTCGGGACCTCTAGCATAGAAGTCCAACAGTCTACCACTGTGTCACTGCGCTCCCTGCCAATGGAAAGTATTCAATTAACAGGAGTATTCAATTAACAGGGATTGTGTCACTTTCCTGTATTCTGGAGATAAGCATTAATTCTATTATATCTTGTTTGACAAGAGCTCCATGGAGCTCTTGTCAAACAAGATATAATGAGCTCTGTCAAACAAGATATAATAGGTTGAATGTCTGTATTGGATGTATGGAGGTCAAATAGGTCTATGAACAAAGGAAAGGGAGAGTCCGAGTAATTTCTTGACAGGTTGCAAGATTTTTTATTCCATTAACAGGAGTTTACTCTATAACCTATATTCAATTAAAAAGTCAAATTTGTACTGGAGGTATGGTAAATGGTTTTGTGTTGGGATATTATATTCAATTAACAGGGTTATTCAGTCGAGAGATATCCAATTAAGTGGGCTCCACTGTACTGCACACAATGCTTTCATACATAGATACATGCTGGACAACTTACACCAGTCAAATCAGTCCAAAAATCAGAGGACTCATACCCATTTTTGTCTGGATGATTCGTACCCAGGTAGTAAAAGAAATGAAAGTGTCAATGACACTGCAGCTCAATGTCCAAGAAGGGACTGAATTAAATAGAAAGATCCAGTCATGCCAAGTCATTCACTCAAGTTTCTACAGAAAAGACATCACACCCAAGTTACAAACCAAATCTGAAAAAATCGAGTGAGGGGTGGGGCCTGTTGGGTGTTCTAATGGAATTGTTGACAATTTATATGTCAAATCCAAGATGGCCAGTGGCGGTCACCTTTTTCAACAGAATGCAGAAAAATTTGATAACTCCCATTTGGACATCAGACCAAAGTTACATATAAAATTTGAAAAAGATCGGGTGAGAGGTGTGGCCTGTAGGGTCTGCTAATGGAATTGTCGACAATTTATATGCCAAATCCAAAATGGCCACTGCTGTCCATGTTTTTCAACAAAATTCAGAAACATTTGATAGCTCCCATCGAGACATCACACCAAAACTACATATGAAATTTGATAAAGATGGGGTGAGGGATGTGGCCTGTAGGATGTGCTAATGGGATTTGTAAGGGTGCCTGTTGATTCCAAGTGAGTTAATAAATGTTTACAAATGATATGTTCCAAAAGTTTACAAGTAACTTATGTTAAGGATACAGGTTTATAATTTCCGGCTGGGTGGACGTTACCCTTTTTATAGACGGGTGATATGTTGGCATTTAACCAGTCTTCAGGAAGTGTTCCTGTGTCAATTGACCTTTGGAAGATGCTTGCTAAGCCCAAGGCTAGCTCTTCCGAGCACTCTTTTAGTATTTGATGTGGAATATTATTGGGGCCCGGTGGCTTTGGATGTGTTTAGTGATCTTAGCAGCTTTTCAACACCGTTTGTTATGATTTTGTTTATACTCCTCGTCTCCAGACCAGGTGGCTTTGGATGTGTTTAGTGAACTTAGCAGCATTTCAACACCGTTTGTTGTTATTGTGATTTTGTTGATTCTTTTCGTCTCTAGTCCAGTCATGGTTGACAGCTGTGTGAGGGTTCTCCAGCTTCCTCCACCCATAAAACTGTCACGGTCATGATTAGCCATTGTGCATAAATATGTGACCTTAAACATCAATAAATAAATAAATATAAATATATGTAATGCAATTATGACGTATCATGTTGTGGGCCGGAAAAAGACAGTCCATACCAAGCTTCTGTATTCCCTTATGGTCTCTGCGAGTACCCAGTAAATTGGTCTGACCAAGGCATATGCTGTGATAACTGGTCCACGCCAAGCTTCGGTATTCCTTTATGGTCTCTGCGAGTACCCAGTAAATTGGTCTGACCAAGGCATATGCTGTGATAACTGTAACATGTGGTTTCATAAATCCTGTGAGGAAATTAGCTCGAAAGTGTTAGAAAAACTTGAAAACAGCCAAGTAATCTGGCACTGCTGCAAATGCAATACCCAAAACCTGGATACCTTCACCTTCAATAGCTACCAGCTCCACACAACTAACATGTTCAACCCCCTTGAAAATGTTAATGATACAATAGACTCTGTCTTCTCAGACACAAATTTCAGTCCACTTTTTACGAGCAGCCCACATCATTCAAAAAGCCATCAGTCCTTATCGCAATCATCACGGACAAAATCAACAACAAAAAATAACACAAAACGCATACCGCCATCATTAAAATCTCCAGATACTTATTATAAACTCCCGTAGTGTAAAAGAACATCAGTCAGAATTCAAAGTGGCCATAGACTACATCAAACCAGATATTATCTGTGGTAATGAATCCTGGCTTAGAGGGATAACACCTGGAAACGTACCATCTAAAGATGCCATATTATCATGTGAAGTTTTTCCGGACAATTAAACTATACATAGAAATGAACTGGGGGGGGGGGGGGGGGGGGAGATTACCGCCATAAACCAGAAAATACCAGCAACTGAGGAAGTAAACCTAATTACAGACTGCGAGATTGAATGGACCAAGATTACACCAACGAATAAACAAACGCGACCTATATGTAGCAACATTTTATATGCCCCATAGAAGGATGACTGACATAAAAAACCTTACAGCATCTTTAGAGAAATTAGCACCCAAGTTAAGAGAACATAATATTATAATCGCAGGAGATTTCAACTGCCCTGACATTGACTGGGAAGCACAAATTGTCAAATCGGGGACACAAGACAGGGAAGTCCAACTCTCCCTTCTTGATCTAATGGTCGATTACGGCCTGATACAAGTCCATAAAGAGCCAACCAGATTAGTGTCTTGCCCAAGGACACAATGCGGTTGCCGCAGGTGAGATTCGAACCGAGGACCTCTCGGCTTGCAGCCTGCACCTCTACCTACTGCGCCACCGCGCTCCCAATTGCATTCCATAGGCTGGCTGCTAAGTGAAAGTGTAGAGTAGACCAATCAATATTTCCTAAGCCCTAAGGCTGCACATTGACAATATTAACTGGTCTACCCCACAATCAGGGGTCAGCTGAGTGCGCAACTAGGGCGAAGAAGTCGCCTTGTCATTCCTCAAGTCGCCTTGGCTTACATTGGGGGGCAAAATTCAAGTCGCCCTCCAAAACTTCCGTGGGAGACATGGCAGTTTAATGCGTTTTCTTATGTTTTATTCCCCCCCCCCCCCCAAAAAGCTTCTGCATTCACAACAAAGTAAACACAGCTGCTGTTAAAATCAGTCATACAGCTCTGAAAATAGCCTAAACTAGCCCAATTTTAAATTTTGGAAAAGAGTTGTAATGGCGTAGTCGTTCGAATATGCCTCAACTGATAGCAACCAGCACAAAATGGCTGTTTAAAAACAAAAGTGTCAGCAAAAACAACGAATCACACAAGACACGCATCGAGTTAATAAGAATTTATTAAAGTTAACCACTGTTTCAAAACAAAAAACATATGTTGGAGACAGTTCATCAATAAAAACGTCAAAATTGCTTATGGTTATGCTCTGTTCCATTGAAAAATTGGTTGCATTGAAATTCGCCCTACAATTTGCACTGAAAGTTTTTCTTTGAAAACTTGTGTTGGAAGGGGGTTAAATGTAATAAGGCTACGATAGAAATCACACATATTAGGATGGATAAGAATGGCAGGCCTTCATAGCACCAATCACATTTGTCAATGTAAGATGGTTGGCAGAAATTGTCATTTTTCTGAAAAGAGTATTGGTATTATTATTACCCAGAGCAGAAGGGAAGGGAGACAACTGAAATACTTTTTCATTTACCTTTAACTCAAATTGTAATAACGCTTAATTACTAAGGATATCAAAAACTTTTAACTACACTTTTCAATTCAATTAGGGTATTCAGAAACCATGAATGACCCAGCTAATGTGAACTTGAAATTTATTTTAAATACTCTGAAATACTTGAAATATTTTTTTTAAAAAGAATATACCTTCTATTACAGAGAACACTCTCAATGGGTAATGCTAAATTTCAAATCCACAGCATTGAGGCAAATACAAAATCAACTGCATGGTAACCCTAGTCATCAGTGGTAGGGAAAGAGTTAGGGCATGCAGAAACCATGAACGACACAGGTTTTCTAGAGGGGGGGGGGGGGGGGGGGGGGGGGGGATTTTAACCTACATTCTTGTTATATACCATCTGACTTAGTTTTGTGTGTGTATGTACGTTTGTATAACTTTTATTTTTTTCTCCACAATTGTGTCCTCTATGTACATTTATTTTGTCACAATGTCATATACGATTTATGTTTTTTTCTGACTTCTCCCTCATGTCCACGGACTTCTCCCTCATGTCCACGGACTTCTCCCTCCTGGCCCCTGACTTCTCCCTAAAGTCTCTGGACAGAGAAGTCACTTTGCCAATTGCTGCCATTGAACTGACATGGAAGATACCACCAGGGTTCAAATGGTTAAACAACCAGTTGTATTATGGGAAAAATTTGCAGGTTGAAATTTTGATGTGTATACTTGTTTATTTTATTATGGTTTAATGACACTTTAACAGCCACGGTCATATCGCGTCAGTGACAGTTTTACAGGTGGAGGAAGCCGGAGTACCCAGAGAGAACCACCGACCAGCTGCAAGCTTCCCAACATTGTAAGTTTGCATTGCTGCACGGGCAGGGTTAGACTGGTTGAAGACATGCGCACCATTGACATGCAGTATGCCTTAGTACACGGCGTAATCGTGTCCCCATGTGAACAAGGACACAACACGGGAGTTTGAATCGATTGCTCAGTCACCCATCCAAGGACTAACCAGGCTCGACGTTGCTTAACTTTGGTAATCTGACGAGAACTGGTTACTGCAATGCCACCGTGCCCCCTGATATGTGTATACAGAGGGTTAAGTACATGAATCATCAGACACAGTCAGTAAAGAGAAAGAGAGAGAGTTCTTCTGATTGTATCAGTATATCTTCTGGTGCAAATCCCAAGAAAAGTGTAAAAGTGAATAATAACAACTTGTTCATTAATTAAAGAGAACAAATTGCATTAGCCGAGTTGTTTATGTCCCGTTTTTTTCTTTTCCTTCCGGTGTATAAACTCTCATGAACCACATTCACTAATATAACTTTTAAGAAAAGAAATCCTCAAGGTTTTGGATGTCTGTTTTTTTTATTTACCTAAGCAACTGCTTGAAAACTAGAGGTTTTAAAAACATATAGGCACATGGAGTCAGCAGTGTCTCTAGTCTCTATTACACTGTTCTTATACTATTGAAGAAGAACTTGTCATTTGCCTTTCAATTAACCCTTAAGTCCTCAGATTAATTTTAAAGTATTTATGGCCTTTTTCTGCTTACATAGTTATTGATGACTTGGCAGTGGTTCTACATCACTGCTGGCTGCCTATACAGGCAGGGTTATACAGGCAGCCAGCAGTGATGTAGAACCACTGCCAGTGAAAATTCAGTCTTCATACAAGAGTAATAAAAAAGATAACACAAGGGAGCACCTGCTTCAGTGCAATATAAAAGTGGCAGTTTGGGGCTATATGGGGGCTGAAGGGTTAAGAGATTCGTTTGACAAGCAATTTAAATTTAATTTACAATTCGTGTCAAGAACTGGGTGATCATAAGGTCTCAGAAAACCAATGGTTTTCTGAGTCCTTATGACAACCCAGTTCTGGACACCAATTGTGCATACAATTTTTGTTTGAGTGGGAATTGTGATTGTGAAATCTGGGGTTAAGAATTGGGAAAAATCATGCCCAAATGTCATTGGGAAAGGTTCCCATAAACAGTCCCTGCAGAAACTAAAAAGTATCCCTGAAAATTTGCCTTCTGTCCAGGGATGGTGGAATGATTTTGTAAGTAGAGAGACGGACTCTTTGGTTAAAATTTTTGTGTACAGGTATGTGTTTGGAATTAACGTGTTGAGTGGACTATTTAAAACAAGGGTTCTGCAACCAAACTTTGCTAATAACAACAGCAGTTCAGTTGTTTTCAACATTCTACTCGCATGTTAATTCAAATTTATTTATTTATTGGTGTTTAAGGTCACATATTTCTGCACAATGGTTAATCATGACCACAACATGAGTATCAACTCAAGACCAAGGGTGAGCGTTAATAAGCCATGTTGCCCATTTTAGAGAGGGTTTGCACCTCCCAAGCATTGGTGACTGGGTCCTATTTTACCAGTAAAACAGAGCCTGTTTACCGCAGTGAACAGGCACTGCTTCTCTTCCCATTGTTCCCGCAGGGACTGTTAATTCAAATGGACAATTTTTGTATGCTGAAGCACATTCCTGTGTCCTCCCCCCCTTATTCCCAGACAGAGAAAGATTTCACGATGTAGACATAAAGATGTGAGCATGTGCAGGCAGATAGAATGCCAGTTTACATTCATTTACTAGCTCTTTCTACTGAAATATGTATAATTTGGGCGTATTTAACCCTTAAGGGACTGGAGATTTTTAAACATTTTTGCTATAATTTGAAAGTCTTCCTCCGGTGGCTTTGCAGTTTTTTCTAGTCAAGTCTTGGCTGCCTACAGAGGCAGCCAAGACTTGCCTAGAAACAACTGGCAAGGTACTTGGAAAACAAGTTTTGAGTAAATGTTGGGGCACCTGTTCCTTTGCATTAGTCAGAATTAGACCCTTGAGGGTTAATCCACTTTCCAGTTTCCACCCTGTAAATTGAATATTTTTTTCATCAACGCTTTCTTAGTTAAATTCATATGAATTTTTAATCAAATCTATTAATTCATGATTAGGTTTGATGAAAAATATTTCTAAAATAGACAGCGGGTTAAGAGTTAACTAGAGGTACTGTGAGCAAACTCACAAAATGATACCCCCCCGCCCCCCCACACCTGAAATGTATGTTAGATTATCTCCCCTTGGAAATGTCCGAACGGAATTATATTGCTTCATGCACATCTTCATATGGAGTTCTTCCATTGTGTAAAGTTTCATGAAAATTCTTCAAACCGTTTAGGAGGAGTTGTGCTTACAAGGATGGACAGACGGTATAAGTTAGATTATCTCCCCTTGGAAATGTCAGAACGGAATTATATTGTTTGATGCACATCTTCATATGGAGTTCTTCCATTGTGTAAAGTGTCATGAAAATTCTTCAAACGGTTTAGGAAGAGTTGCGCTTATAAGGATAGACAGACGGACGGACAGGGTGATTCCTATATACCTCCCCAAACTTTGTTTGTGGAGGGGGGGGGGGTATATTGACACACTTTTATAAATCCAGGCCACACAGTTTTATGGGTGAGAGAAGCTGAAGTACACAGATAGAACCACTGGGTAGCAGTAAGTATCTGCCAGACAATCAAACTTACCAACCCTGCAGATGCCCAAGCTTGGTTAGAGGCGGTTGAAGTCATGCGTACCATCAACATGCAGTAGTATGCCTTAACACATGCAGTACCACCTCTCCAACTTGGGTAATTGGGATTAAGTGGTTGAGATGATGAAGGATCAAATCAAAAAGTTAACTTGGAAGAAGAATGTTTTCCTCTTATTAAATAGGGTCAAATTTCATTTTATTATTGAACTGAACAGAGAGGAGATTGCAGATATTAAATTCAAGCATTTCCAAGGAGTCAGTGGTTAATTTTCAAGGACAAAAGATGGACAAAAATCATTGACATTGTATAATTATCGACCATGGTGTTCATTACACATTTGCTTTCCCAAACTTGAGAACGTGGTGACTCAGCGGTTACGAAATTGGACTTCAAACCCAAAGGTCCATGGTTTGATCCACGCCAGGGGTAACTGCTTTGTGTCCTTGGGCAAGGCACTTAATCCCGATTGCCTACATGAGGGTATGTATGGCCAATTTGGCCATGCTGCTTCCCAACAGAATATTGTTATTTTCTTATTAACTATTGTCACTTTGTACTTTTATATTCTGTTGAATAAAAATTTACTGTATGGTGGCACAGTGCACTAAGGCGTATTGCACATCGATAGTTCACTTGTCTTCAACCAATGCTAACCCTGCTGGTGTGGAGTTAAGGACGTTTTGGAGTCTGGCAGTTGTTCGCCATTGCTTGGTTCTCTCTGGGCACTCCATCTTCCTCCACCTGTAAAACTGTCAAGACACCAGGTGACACTGGCTACTGAAAGTGTCGTTAAATCTCAGTAAATAAATTTCAGATCCAATAAGCCAGATGTTTTACTTTCTTCTATTGAAGGTAATACCTGTATTACATTGGATTGTATACCATATTAAAACTCAAACAAAATGGTCAGTTTGAATGTGGTTTATGGAGTAAATTATATAACTTAGCATGCTGCCATGTACATGAGATTTCAAGTCTACTCTAACAGTCTACTCTCAGGAATTTAACTGGCTGCAACAAGTGTCTATTTTTAGTAAGGATGCAAACCAAGTTCTTTGTTTCATGATATCTGCGGAAGTCAGCAATTTCAGACATTCTTTCAAATAATTTCCATTCTTTCAAGATACATTTTTCAATGACCTCCGGTTCATTTATGAACACTAATCAGAACCACATTGTACAGGAAAGGACTGATAAAATTCAAGGCTATTCAAGGCCGTTTCACGACATATTTCAGCATTTTTCATGACCATACAATTGTCAAATTCAAGGATTTTCAAGGCCCTGCCTTCACTAGTCATACCTAGGACCCACCAGTCATTACCCTCTCCTCCCACTTTCCTTCAAGGGAAGTGGGAGGAGGGGGTAATGACCTGAGGGCCCTTGTTTGGACTCTGCCTTCACAAACTCTGGCATATAAATGCCAAACTGTATAATTATGATTACGTGCTTCATTAGCATGAATATTCAAGGCTTTTCAAGGCCTCCTGGCACATTTTGCAGGATTTCAAGACCTTAAATGGCCCTTAGTCAAATTCAAGGCCATTTCTTGATAAACTTTAACCCTTTACCAAACGCAGATAATATCAAAATTTATTTTAAATATCATTTTTTAAAATTTTTCAAAAAACATCAACAAAACCATATCATGTGATCCCTCATTGGAACGAGCTCAATGAGCTCGTTCCAATGAGGGGTCACATGATATGGTTTTGTTGAAATATTTTGAAAATGTTTTAATTTTTTCAACTCCTCAGTTTGCATATTACGTGGGCGGATGCAGGCGATTCGTTAGGTAAAGGGTTAACGACGTCCATCCTACTGTAATTGTACATTGAAAATGAAAAGACTGATTATTAACATGCAGACCATCAGGTCGGGTCGTGTCAACAACCAGAAGCATACTTCCCTGATCATGGTCTCTCAGACACTGATGGTCAATTTTCTTTGGAGGAAAGTCTTTGTTACATTGAACCAGGACAGTTGTGATCCAGACCTTTTTAAGATCAACAGCTGACTAGGAAAATTCCTGCTGCATAAAGAAGCCCCCAGCTCCCAAACCATGATGAGTACTAAGTACAACAGTAACCTGTAACCAAAGGTGGCAAATAAGCAGACTGTCATCTACAGAATGAGCTCACCACGGGGGGAATTTGGTGATGCTACCCCCTCTGTGAACCTCAATCTGAATCAAGGTCTCTGACCTAAACAGAAAAGGGTACCCAGAGGATAAATTGGCCCACTGTATGGGACAGCATCAACAAATTCACCCTTTGGGAACCTCATTCTGCAAATGACAGACTGCTTATTTCCAGGCTTGCCTGTAACTGCAAAAGGCTTCTCCATAGAATCCAACCAGTGCATACCTCAACAAGAATAAAAAGCTCTATTTTCTCTTCCTAGTTTGTTAGAGTTGAATTGCAAGACTTTACTTCCTGAAACTGAAACATCAAAGCGTAAAACTGCCCTGCAGCTTATAAACAAGGATGTGTTCAATCAATTGACTTGCAGTGGATCAAGTTAGTTTCTTGATGGCATTCTGCATGATATTCTTGACTTGCAAAAAAGAACATCAAAGCAAATAATACAAAAAAAAAACTGCTTCATGCCCTGGAGATTTTAACTCATGGGCATACTGAGGTCAAAATATCAACTGACATTTTCCACACAAGGCAAGTAGGAAAATAACCAGTTCAATTTTGTTTGACAAAACTCTCTAATCTGTCAAATAATATCCTTTACCCGGCCAGTGCTATTCTATTTACATTTATTGGGGTTTTAAGGTCACATACTTATGCAAAATGGCTAATCGTGACTGACAGTTTTACGGGTGGAGGAAGCCGGAGTGCCCGGAGAGAACCACCGAGCAACGACGAGCAGCTGCCAGCTCCCCAACATCGTAACTCTGAACTCTGCACCGCGGCACAGGCAGGGTTAGACTGGTTGAAGACATGCGCACCATCGACGTGCTTAACGCCTTAGTACAGAGAGTCATCGTGCCCCCATGTAGGCAATCGGGGTTAAGTGCCTTGCCCAAAGACACAACGCAGGAGCGCTAATCAGTCGCTAAAATGGTCACCCATCCAACTACGAACAGCACTCGACGTTGCTTAACTTCGGTGATCTGACGAGAACCGGTTACCGCAACACCACTGCACTCCACCAGCACTATTAAAAAAAATCGCCAATTTTCATTTTTTGTCTCAAAAACATTGGTTATGACCCCTCGTTGGAATGCGCTCGTTCCAGTGAGGGGTCATAACCTATGTTTTTGAGACAAAAAATAAAAAAAATTAGTTATTCAAGAATTTTTTTTAAAAGTGTCGTCTGCTTTTCATGTTAGGTAAAGGGTTCAATTCCAAGCTGCATTATATTGGAAAAAATTTGCTGCTTGAAATTAGAGTATTTCAACATCGGTGCGTAGAAGGTTAGAAACTCCCGACTTAACTTGGAAATAATTAACAATCGGTTTTATACAAGTGGAGAAAAACATGTCACTCTTGTCAAGGCACTAGGCACTTAACAGCGAGATGGGGGAGGGTCTTCGATGGAGGGTCTCCTTCCTTGGATTGTAAATCTTTTAAACAAGAAAATTAGTAAAACTGATGGATGCTCCCTGACAGCTGACTTAGTTAACAAGCAGATTCGTAAAATTGTGGTCCCCGACTATGGGAAATAATTTGGCACATGTCTTTGAAATGCAAGGACCGTAACTAAGGTGAAAAATACGGGGCAACTTTTTGTAACATGTGCAGGTGAGGTTTGTCACACAGATCCCTCGTACCAAATTTAATTGAAATCCAACAACTCACCTATGGGCAGGGCCTGCATTTAAGGAGAAGAATAAGAGACTTAACTTGGTGTAACTTCACCAATTTGTTTGTTTATTGGAGTTTTAACGACACTTTCAGCAGACAGGGTCACATCATTGAGCTCTGTCAAACAAGATCAAGCCTTAACCCACTGAGTATTTATTAACTATTGATCATCCAATCCAGTCATGGCTGCTGTGAAGCAGCCATGACTAGATTGGATGAAAAATTCATGTCAATTTAAATTAAAGACATCATTCGTCAAAATGTCACTTCAATTTACAGGGAGGAAATTTAGTTGAATGTGCCCTCATTATACATACTTCAGTGAGAAGAGACAGGAACATCCACAGCAGCATGCAAGGAGTTAAACTGGCTAAATCTGGGCCATATCCAGGCATAATTTGGGGGGCCCCTGGCCATGTATGCCACAGGCATGACAGAAGGCTGTAGGGGTAGAGACAGAAACTGAAAGCAGGATTACCATACTGAACAGAAAGGTTTTTAAAGGACTCAAAAGCTGAAATTACTGTAATGCCTTCACATGCTTTCCGCATTCCTGTTCCGTGTGTTTATTTTCATCAGAGTGCAATTGCCTCAGGCATATTTTCAGTCAGCTAAAGTATCCTAGTTCGGGATTCAAGGGGTTAGCTTCATGTTGGTTTTAGTCATGTATAATTTTTGCTGAATTTCGACTATTTTAGTGGACTATGGAATGTAGAATACAATGAGTTTGGACACCCAAATGGTATACCGTTATCAAGAACGTCCTGGATATGACCCTGTAAATCCCAAATTCCATTAACCCTTAAGGGCCTAGAGACTTTTACATATTTTTGCAACAAATTGACAGTTTACATCCAGCAACTTTGCTGTTTTTTGGCAAGTCTTGACTGCCTAAAAACTACCACCAAGATGCTTAGAATGTAACTTGTGAGTTAACCCAAAGACTGCATGTAGGGATGCCTCGTCTGTTGCAGAAAAATGTGATTGAAGTTGGGAGCCCAAATATTAACCCAAGGACTAGATGTGTACAAAATTGAATCTTGACTCCCCCCTTGAGATGTTGTATACCAAATATCAAAATATTTTAATTGATGGTTCTGGAGAAGAATATTTTTCAAGAAATTCCCTCATATTTCACCAAGTTAAAACTCTGGCTCTCATAGGGAGTCCAAATATTAACCCAGGGACATGACTTGAACAAACCTGAATCTAACCCTCCCCTAGAGATGTTGTATACCAAATATGAAAGGATTCTGACTGGTGGATCTGAAGATTTTTACAAATTATCACCAACATTGCACTAAGTTAAAATTTGGGCTTCCATAGGAAGCCTAAATATTAACTTAAGGACTTGATTTGAACAATCTTGAATTTCACCCTGACAACAATGATGTATGCCAAACATTAAAAGGTTCTGACTGGTGGTTCTGAAGAAGATTTTTGAAGATTATTCCCCATATTGCCAAGTTAAAAATTCAGGCTCCCATATTGAGCACAAATATGAACCAGGGGGTTTCATTTTAACAAAATTGTATCTACCTCCACCCCCCTCCCCCTGGATGCTGTATACTAAATAAAATATCTTTAAGAAAAAAAGAAGATTCTTACAACTGGTTCTGGAGAAACTCAGCATTTTTTTGATGACCCCCCCCCCCCCCCCAGACATAACCGATGGCAATATTTATTTACCACTCAATTCTACTGGGCCTAAGGATGCTGCATACCAAATAACAGTTCTCTGTTCTGTGCGGTTTGGGAAATATGGGCGTTTGAAAATATTTCTATTTTTAACTCCTGGGTTCCCATGGGACATGACAAAAGTGTTTTTGCATAAGTTAAGTACTTATGACCCTATAATACCACATACCAAATTTGGTTCAAATAGGACCATCAGTTGAGAAAATAGAAATTTTGGTCTTGCTCCTCCCATTACAAAGGCAAATATTGCTCCATGAACTTCATTTGAACAAACTTGATTCTTCACCTCAAAAGGAAGCTCCATACCAAATATCAAGTCATTGATATCAATATCAATAACGTTTCATGAGAAGATTTTAACCACAGGCTGGTAATCAAAATCAGTCATGAAGATTCTATTTACCTGTCGGATAGGACCATAGACTTCAAATTCTCTTCGCAGCTTTGATTCACTTGTGTCATAATTCTGAAAAAAATATATATAATATTAAAATTCATAAAAAACAAGACGCCCCATGGGGCCTGAAGCACTCACCTTGAACAGAAAACGATATAAATAGAGTCCAAGAATGAGTCTACATTAAGCAATCCATCTCCATAGGATACACTGTCAATCCTTGAGCCCCTCAGGAGTGACAGAAATAATCTGGGCATCATGCCTTTTCTTCAGTTGATCATGATGTAAAATGTGGAGATCTCCAATGAAGCCCCTTGATACAACCTATGTGGATTAATCTCAGTAACACACCTCTAGACGGTACAAAATTCCTAATTCTTCAGTGAAATGGCTAATTCTGGCTCCCATATGGAGCCCAAATATTAACCCAGGCTCTCGATTTGAACAAAGTTGAATCTGACTTCCCTAGAGATGTTGTATACCAAATATGAAAGCATTCTGACTGTTGGATCTGAAGAAGAAAAAATTTAAAGAACTTTCTTCACATTGCACTAGTTAAGTTAAAATTTGGGCTACCATACAGAGCCCAAATATTAACCGAGGGAACAAATTTGAACAAACTTGAATCTGACTCCCTTAGAGATGTTGTAAACCAAATATGAAACGATTCTGACAGGTGAATCTAAGATTTTTTAAGAAATTCCCTCATATTGTACAGAGTTAAATTTCAGGTTCCTATATGGACCCAAATATTAACCCAGGCACTCGAATTGAACAAACTTCAATCTGACCCCCTAGAGATGATGTATAACAAATATGAAAGCATTCCCAATAATACCACATACAAAATCTGGTTCAAATCGGACCATCGGTTCAGAAAATAGAAATTTGGGGCAGGGCCAAAAATCTTACCCCTCCCAACGCCAAATATTGCTTCACGAACTTCGTTTGAACAAACTTGATTCTACACCTCAAAAGGAAGCTTGATAACAAATATCAAGTCATTGTACACACTGGTTCATGAGAAGATTAAAAAAATATTTGGAGCATTTTCCCCCCACCCCCTCCCTATGGGGCTGGACATGTTATGTTGAAGAAAAATGCAATGCCCCTTCGGGACCATCACTCACACAAACTTTCACTTGAATTGGCACAGTGGTTTTGGAGAAGGCCAAAATATGGTGTTGACAGACGACGGACGGATGGAGAGCGATGAGATTAACTCAGCTTGACTTTGTCAAGGTGAGCTAAAAAGACTGTCCGAACTGGACAAATACATCCTGCAAATAATGACCTTCACACATTAGCTTTCAAAATCAATAGTGGTTATTATGCCATAAGAAATCTATAGGAGTAATTTCCTCTTCCTAGGTGAAACACTTGACATAACACCTAGCACTCTAGTAGTGTAACAGAATTCTATCCAATCACTCTGTTTTTTTCTTTACTATGAATTTAAGCAATTATATCTTGTTTGACAGAGCTCACACTGCACAATGGCTACAAGTAACACTAACAAAGAGATCAAGTCAAGTTTAGTCAATCATTATATCCATTTTTTCCTATTTTAGAGGATTTCTAGCCCACACATTGGTGACTAGATCCTATTTACCAATAAAATAGATCAGTAAATATGCACTGCTTCACTTCCCGATCACAGTACTCTATATAACCATAGCACTGTATTTGCATTCATACTACACTGTATTTTGCATTCGCAGTACAATGTATTTTGCATTTAGCAGTACTCTGTATTTTGCATTCACAGTACTGTATTTTGCATTTGCAGTACACTGTATTTTGCATTCGCAGTACTCTGTATTTTGCATTCACAGTACTTAATTTTGCATTCGCAGTACACTGTATTTTGCATTCGCAGTACTCTGTATTTTGCATTCACAGTACTGTATTTTGCATTTGCAGTACACTATTTTGCATTCGCAGTACTCTGTATTTTGCATTCACAGTACTGTATTTTGCATTCGCAGTACTGTATTTTGCATTCGCAGTACACTGTATTTTGCATTCACAGTAATCTGTATTTTGCATTCGCAGTACTCTGTATTTTGCATTCACAGTACGCAGTACTCTACATCTTGCATTCACAGTATTTTGCATTCACAGTACTATATCTTGCATTCACTTCCTCATCACAGTATTCTATATAATAATCACAGTACTGTATTTTGCATTTGCAGTACTGTGTTTTGCATTCACAGTACAATATTTTGCATTCACAGTACAATATTTTGCATTCACAGTACAATATTTTGCATTTGCAGTACTCTGTATTTTGCATGTGCAGTATGCAGTACTCTACATCTTGAATTCACAGTACTATATTTTGCATTCACAGTACTCTGTATTTTAAATTCACTTCCTGATCACAGTACTAACAGTACAATATTTTGCATTCACAGTACTCTGTATTTTGCATTTGCAGTACTCTATTTTGCATTCGCAGTACTCTACATCTTGCATTCATAGTACTATATTTTGCATTCATAGTACTATATTTTGCATTCACAGTATTTTGTATTTTGCATTTGCAGTACTCTGTATTTTGTATTTTGCAGTACTCTATTTTGTATCTTGCATTCGCAGTACTACATTTTGCATTCACTTCCTGATCACAGTACTATATATAATAATCACAGTACTCTGTATCTTGCATTCACTTCCTGATCACAGTACTCTATATAATAATCACAGTACTCTGTATTTTGCATTCACAGTACTATATTTTGCATTTGCAGTACTATACTTTGCATTCACTGTATTCTGTATTTTGCATTCGCAGTACTCTGTATTTTGCATTTGCAGTACTCTGTATTTTGCATTCACAGTACTGTATTTTGCATTAACTTCCTGACCACAGTACTCTATATAATCACAGTACTATATTTTGCATTCACAGAACAATATCTTGCATTCACAGTACTATATCTTGCATTCATTGTACTATATCTTGCATTCTCTATATATTTATTTATTGGTGTTTAAGGTCACATATTTTTGCACAATGGCTAATCATGACCACAACATGAGTATCAACTCAAGACCAGGGGTGAGTGTTAATAAGCCATGTTGCCAATTTTAGAGAGGGTTTACACCTCCCAAGCATTGGTGACTGGGTCCTATTTTATCAGTAAAACAGAGCCTGTTTACCTCAGTGAACAGGCACTGCTTCACTTCCCGGGGTTCCCGCGGGGAATTGCATTCTCTATATCTTGCATTCACAGTACTATATCTTGCATTCATTGTACTATGTCTTGCATTCTCTGTATCTTGCATTCATTGTACTATGTCTTGCATTCTCTATATCTTGCATTCACAGTACTATATCTTGCATTCACTGTACTATGTCTTGCATTCTCTATATCTTGCATTCACAGTACTATATCTTGCATTCACAGTACAATGTTTTGCATTCACAGTACGATATTTTGCATTTACAGTACAATATTTTGCATTCACAGTACAATGTTTTGCATTCAGAGTACAATGTTTTGCATTCACAGTACAATGTTTTGCATTCACAGAACAATATTTTGCATTCACAGAACAATATTTTGCATTCACAGTACAATATTTTGCATTCACAGTACAATATTTTGCATTCACAGTACTATGTTTTGCATTCACAGTACTATGTTTTGCATTCACAGAACAATGTTTTGCATTCAGAGTACAATGTTTTGCATTCACAGTACTATATTTTGCATTCACAGTACTATATTTTGCATTCACAGTACTATATTTTGCATTCAGAGTACAATGTTTTGCATTCAGAGTACAATGTTTTGCATTCAGAGTACAATGTTTTGCATTCACAGTACAATATTTTGCGTTCACAGTACTATATTTTGCATTCACAGAACAATGTTTTGCATTCAGAGTACAATGTTTTGCATTCAGAGTACAATGTTTCGCATTCACAGTACAATGTTTTGCATTCACAGTACAATGTTTTGCATTAACAGTACGTTTTGCATTCACAGTACTATATTTTGCATTCACAGAACAATATTTTGCATTCAGAGTACAATGTTTTGCATTCAGAGTACAATGTTTTGCATTCAGAGTACTATATTTTGCATTCACAGTACACTATTTTGCATTCACAGTAAACTATTTTGCATTCACAGTACACTATTTTGCATTCACAGTACTATATCTTGCATTCACAGTACAACATTTTGCATTCACAGTACTATATCTTGCATTCACAGTACTATATCTTATATCTTGCATTCACGGTACTATAAATTGCATTCACAGTACTATACTTTGCATTCAAAGTACTATGTTTTGCATTCACAATACAATGTTTTGCATTCAGAGTACTATATTTTGCATTCAGAGTACCATATTTTGCATTCACAGTACAATATTTTGCATTCAGAGTACAATGTTTTGCATTCACAGTACAATGTTTTGCATTCACAGTACTATATTTTGCATTGAGAGTACAATGTTTTGCATTCAGAGTACAATGTTTTGCAATCAGAGCACTATATTTTGCATTCACAGTACAATATTTTTCATTCAGAGTACTATATTTTGAATTCACAGTACTCAATAGAGTTTTTGTGCATTGGTAACAGGGTTAATCTTATGAACTAACTAGATACAACCATCAGGACAATTTGCTGAATGTTTGTCAGTGCCTATTTCAGTTTTGGTTAGGTTTCTGGCCAAAGTAAAGATAATGAGAACAACTTCTTCTCGTTATTTTTCAAGAACCAATAACAAATATTCTGAGATTACTGAATACAAATATTGTTCATTTTTCTCACAAATATTGTAAAGAAACTCCGACATTTATCATAAAAGCTTTGATCTATACTTTACATAGCATGATAAAATGCAAAACAAATTTCTGCAGTAATTGATACAGGAATTTCTAGAGAATTTTCTTCCATATATTCATACTGCATGGTACATAAATAAGTATGTAAAATGTTCAATAGTAGTCTACATTAACTCTTGTCAGATCACCGAAGTTAAGCAACGTCAAGCCCAGTCAGTCCTTGAATGGGTGACTGCCCATGCTATTGATTTGGACTCCTGCGTAGTGTCCTTGGGCAAGGCACTTAACCCCGATTGTCCACATGGGGGCACGATGTCGCTGTGTGCAAAGGCGGACTGCATGTCGATGGTGCACATGTCTTCAACCAATTTAACCCTGCCTGTGCCGCAGTGCAGAGTTACGATGTTGGGGAGATGACAGCTGCTCGTCATTGCTCAGTGGTTCTCTCCGGCTTCCTCCACCTGTAAAACGGTCACCGACACGATGTGATCTTGGCTGTTAAAGTGTCGTTAAACCTCAATAATATATAAATAAATCCAGCCTGACTTGAGACAACAGCTGCAATGGTTTCTCATATATAACTGAAAATCTTCAACACTTTTTCTTCTGATGGAGAGCTTACAAATGACCTCACTGGAACGAGCTTCACAAGATCATTTAAACTATTTATTTCGGTTTAATGACACTTTCGTCAGCCAGAGTCACCTTGGGTCGGACAGCTTGATGGGTGGAGAAAACCAGTTTGCTCAGAGAGAACCACCAAGCAAATGTCACTCTCCAACAAGCAGGGTTAGCATTGGTTGAAGACTTTTACTTCATCAAACATGACGTTTATCTTACATTCACTACTCTAACCATGGAGCTCCTATATATTCAGACTGCTGGAAGCACAAGAGCTGGACTGTCGTCCGGTGCATACCACCAAGTGGTGTACCGCCTAGTGTGGGCATAACTATGACCAACAAATATTATTTATGAATATTCTCGTACGGAATGACAGGCGGATGCACAGACGAACGGACACAATCCAGTATAACCCCCCCCCCCTTCTTTGAAAGTTTTCAACAATTTCCAAGTGAAAAGGTATGGTAAATTGTTTGATGTTTGGAAGTTTTTTGCAATGAGGCAGAAGCCTTTGTCATAGGCAAACTGCATGCCATATTTCACTGAAATCCGATAACCCATACCTGATATACAGGCTGAACAGACAAATAATGTCTATTTCCTACAATTTCTAAGTCAAAAAAGGGGGATAACTCTAAAAAGGAGAATATGAGAAATATTGCTGAATCCTTTTTTTAAAGCCTATACCATAAGCAGTGTTCACGGCAAATTTCATTGCAATAGAACATTCAATACCCGAGATACAGGCTGAACAGACAAAATTTGGCTTGGACGGACACAATTTCTAAGTGAAGTTAAAAAAAAAAAAAAAAAAAATCTGACAGATCCGAAAATCATTCTAATCTTGGGAAATGTTACAATTTAATTACATACCAAGTTCCATAATAATTTACTTAAGTTATGAAAGTTATGAATATTCTCGGACGGACTCACACACAGATGGATGGACTGTGGGGGTATAAATAATTATAGCCTAATCTTGGCATGGGCTGCCAAGCTGCAGTATAGTATGGTATCCATAATCACTACTT
The DNA here is from genome assembly GCA_031216915.1 of Pictodentalium vernedei. Classification (NCBI taxonomy): domain Eukaryota; kingdom Metazoa; phylum Mollusca; class Scaphopoda; order Dentaliida; family Dentaliidae; genus Pictodentalium; species Pictodentalium vernedei. The sequence continues at coordinate 11,091,615 of CM062289.1, read as the reverse complement.
GTGGTAGACACAAATTCCTGTCATTTCCTGATTTTATATCTATACTACATTGTAAGATGATCAACAGTTTAAAATGATGTTGAACATCAACCAATCAGCATAGCTGTTTGCATCTGCCGGAAGTATAGCTGTATGAAGTATGACCAATAATTGGCCAACAGAGCAGCCATACTTCAGACAGATCCAAACACCTGAGCAGCTGATGACTGGTTGATGCTCAACATCACACCATCATGCATTCGTACTGTATCATTCAACTTGGCAAACATTTCATGTGACCCGGCGATAATTTGGCACAACTCATTTTTCTTTCACGGTTTTTGCATTTTAGGTGACCTCCACCTGAACCAAACGGCCATTCGCCTCAAATTGACAGGCCTGAAAAATATGTAGTGAAATACTCTTTTATTACAGAAATTTTTTCACTTTTATCTATATTTTTTTGATTTCATTCGCTATAATCAGACTTTACACTGAATGTCTCAAAACGGAATAAAAATATTCAAGTTATTTTGTGAGATTTAGGTCTCAATCTGATTTCCTTCCAGGAAGCCTACAACTAGATTAATTTATTTCTGGGATTTTTCCATACATTCTGGTGTAACAGTTTATTCTTCCCCCCGATTATACTCTCCCCACCCCCAGGGTGGGGAGAGTATAATCGGGGGGAAGAATAAACTGTTACACCAGAATGGATAACCTACTTTATCCCCCCCCCCCCCCCCTCCACACACACATTTTTTTTATCTCATTACTCCCTTGAAATTTTTTTTACTTTTATCACTCAGTGCCCAACTTCTTTTAATTATCATCTTTAATTGACTTTGGATGAACAGCATTATGTGCTATGGGGTGTTTAGAATTTTTTTTTTCTTCATATTAAATGTTACTGCTGACATGTTCATTATTTGTTTAAAAACACCGAGAGGTACAAAACCAAATTCCTAAAAAAAATTCTAAGGTTACATGGAAAGAACCAGTGTGTGTGTGTGGGGGGGATGGGGGTGGAGGGTTGGTAAACTAGGCTATCTTCTCATAGGAGGGAGAGATAAGCTAGTTTCTCTTCCTCAGAAGGGGTGGGGGGGGGGGGGAGATATCGTGGGACACCAGCACAGACAAGCCACAACATGTCTGTTGTTCATCATGTCTGTGAGAGGAAGTCAATTATAATTTTTATATGTATTCCTACAAAATGACTTTCAGAATATTATATTATCAGTATCAGGTAGTAAAGTTTTGATTACTAGTATTCTGCCCGGAATTTACTAATTGATAATGACTACATACAGTCCACCACCTGCAGTCCTGGAAATGAGACGGTTGCATCAGCACCCGTGTTTTCTATTTTAAGGGAGCTAAAAAATGCACTCGAAAAATATTATGGAGCACTAATATACTGTGAGGGCATAAAAATGTGTGTTGTTTTGAGAAAGCAGCACTCTGTGGCCAGTGGCAAGTTACTGTCATAATTCAGCAATTCCTTATACATTTAGCCCTTGAACCTGATCAGCCGCTTTTCTGTCCAGGAACATATGTCATAACGTCATTAAATAGGAAGGCTGTTCAGTAAATGTGTGGGGTAGAGCAATCAATATTTTCAACATACAGCCCCGAGGCTGCCATGAATATGATACGTCATAACGTCATTAAATAGGATGGCTGTTCAGTAGATGTGTGGGGTAGAGCAATCAATATTTTCAACGTGCAGCCCCGAGGCTGCTTGTTGAAAATATTGATTGTTCTACCCCAAATAATGAATATGGACTATTCTAATTGCTGCCATTGAACTGGCATGGCAGATACCCCTAGAGTTCAAAGAGTTACGGTTTCTGGTGTTTGGTGAAATGTTACCTCAAAAATTCATATACTAGCATTTTACGGGTGCAATTTACTCCCGACCCGTATCTGAATTCACGGGAGCTTAAAACTGCACCAGTCAATTTTGTTCATTTCCAGCACTGACCACCTGGGGTCTCAAAAGTATGCCTGTCCTGGGTAATGAATGGGTAACCTCGTTAGGTAGCCGGTTTGATACTCCAAATTAAAACAAACAAAGGCCCCAAAATATGGTCAAGTCCCATATAACGAGACTATTTATTCAGGGTCCCTACAGGCAAGGACTGGTAAAACTCAAGGCTATTCTCAAGGCCTTTTCTCAATATATTTCAGAATTTTTTGAGACCCTACAATAGACAAATCAAGTATTTTCAATTTTCAAGACCGTGCCCTCCTTGCTAGTCCTAACTAGGGCCTCCAGTCATTACTCCATCCTCCTACTTCCCTAAAAGGGAAGTAGGAGGGTGGGGTAATGACTGGAGGTTCCTAGTCGGGAGTATCCACTCACGGACTCTGGCATATAAAAATTTTTCAGTTATGATTACCTGCTTCATCAGCATTTTTGTGGTAAATATTCTAACCTTTTCAAGGCCTCCAGACACATTTTACGGGATTCAATTTATTTATTTATTGGTATTTAAGGTCACATTCTTCTACGCAATGGCTAATCATGACCACAACATGGAGATAAAGTCGAGGTCAGTTAATCGTTTATACCCCATGTTGCCTATTTTAGAAACATCAGTGACTGGGTCCTATTTTACCAGTGAAACAGAGCTTGTTTACCACAGTAAACAAGCACTGCTTCACTTCTTGGGCTTCCCATGAGGGGTGCAGGATTTCAAAACCTTGAATCCCTCTTAGTTAAATTCAAAGCTGTTCCGTAAATCCAAAGCCCCACGGGAATCCTGTTATTTGTGTTTAAGGTCATTTTCAGCATCTATGGCTTTTGCACACATCTGTGGCTTTTTTCTGACTATAATAATGGTATGAAGTCAAGTTTAGCCAACCGTTGATACCTGTGCTGTCCACTTTAGAGGAATTCCACCCCCGATTCTGAATCCTATTTGACCAGTAAAGCATAACTTGGTTACCTCAGTAAACAAGCATTGCTCCACTTCCTGGGGGCCCACAGGTGTGAGGGTGGGGAAATTATGAGACTTGTATGGAAAAAAATCCTCAAGAAAAATGAAGAAAATTTGTGATATTAACAACATCTGGAAGATATAAAACATTGTATGAAATGATGGGAACCTGGATGTAATTCTCCCAAGAATGTAATGTATATTTAATAAAGGTAATAAATATATCTTGTGCACAAGCCTGAAAATAAGCAGACTATCATCTGCAAAATGAGGTCCCCAGAGGGTGAATTTGGTGATGCTACCCTGCACAGCAGGGTAGCATCACAAAATTTACCCTCTGTGAACCTTCGTCTGAATCAAGGTCTCAAGCCAAAACAGAAACATGTATCTGGAGGATAAATTGGCCACCTGTATAGGATAGCATCAGCAAATTCACCCTCTGGGGACCCCATTTTTCAAATGACAGGTTGCTTGTATTCAGGCACTGAAAGTTCATATTCAAGTGATGATGCCCCAATTTTGGGGTCTTTATAGGCAAAAAAGTGATTTTAGCCCTAGTGAGTTTAGACCCACGCAAATGATTTTTGGACCCGTACCAAGGGCATTTTAAGATTTGCATCGCAATTCAAGTAGTGATGGACTGATAAGAAAAATTACGTGTCATCTATAAGGTCGATGGTCTGCTTGACAATTGGCAGATACCCAATCCCGATGTCGAATTATTGATACTGAAACATTAACCCTTTACATAACGAATCGCCAGCATCCGCCCGCGTAATTTGTAAATTGAGCAGTTGAAAAAAATTAATTTTTCAAAACATCTCAACAAAACTAGATCATGTGAGACCTCAATGGAAGGAGCTTGATGAGCTCGTTCCAATGAAGAGGTGACATGATATGATTTTGTTGAAAAATTTCTTTTTGAAAAATTAAAAAAATTGTAATTAAAATAATAAATTTTGATATTCTCTGTGTTGGGTAAAGCGTTAACCCCCATGTTTATGAGAAGGTGGTAGGTGAGTAATGTACCCTCAACTCACTAAACAGCTCTTACATTCAACACTGATGGGAGAGTTCAGTTTTAATTCTTCGAAATCAACATACCGTATTTACTCTATATATTGGGACAGCTAAAAATAATTATTTTCACAGGTGTCCCAATTCTTAGAAAATGGGGAAAGAACAGAGCCTGGTCTTGATTTGATGCTGAATAAAGTTGTGTGTGATTCGTTTTCCATCACTATATACGAAAATCACCGTCCAATTTTTTTTTATATTTTCATTTTTTGCTTCCAAAACATAGCTTATGATCACTCATTGGAACGAGCACATTGCGCACGTTTCAATGAGGGATCATAAGCTATGTTTTGGAAGCAAAAAATGAAAATTTTTAGTTACTTAAGAATTTTTTTTATGAGTGTCGTCTGCTAATAGCGACGGGCCAACTGGAAACAAATCTCCTGAATGTCCCAAACTTTGGAGCATAAAAAAAATATAGTTTTCTGGAAAAAATGTGTGTCCCAAATCATAGAGTGTCCCAATACATAGAGTAAATACGGTATATGCAATTATGGCATTACGAAATTTGGTAATAAGAAGCTCGTATTTATTTATTTATTTATTTATTGATGTTTAAGGGCACATACTTATGCACAATGGCTAATCGTGACCGTGATAGTTTTACGGGTGGAGGAAGCCGGAGTACCCGGAGAGAACCACCGAGCAACGACGAGCAGCTGTCAGCTCCCCAACATCGTATCTCTGAACTCTGCACCGCAGCACAGGCAGGGTTAGATTGGTTGAAGACATGCGCACCATCGACGTGCAGTACACCTCAGTACACAGCGTCATCGTGCCCCCATGTAGGCAATTGGGGTGAAGTGTCTTGCCCAAGGACACAACGCGGTTGCCGCAGGTGGGATTCGAACCGAGGACCTCTCGGCTTGCAGCCTGCACCTCTACCAACTGAGCCACCGCGCCCCCATAAAATTATATTAACCCTTCACCCAATGCAGACGATATCAGGCAGCACAGGCAGGGTTAGATTGGTTGAAGACATGCGTACCATCGACGTGCAGTGTGCCTCAGTACACAGCGTCATCGTGCCCCCATGTAGGCAATCGGGGTGAAGTGTCTTGCCCAAGGACACAATGCAGTTGCCACAGGTGGGATTCGAACAGAGGACCTGTCAGCTTGCAGCCTGCACCTCTACCAACTGAGCCACCGCGCCCCCATGAAACTCATAACCCTGTATATTATCTTGTTAGATAGACTGTTATACCTCAAACCCATATTGGAACAACTTATTGTTGGTATATAACTGATAATCTATTTTCACTTGAGCAAATTCCATTGGCAATTTGCAATATTATAAATATCACCGGGACATTTATTTGCATTATTGCTGGACTAATGTGAACAAATAATTATATTCTTTGTTGGTGCCATATGACCAAAAACCATGCTCAATAGGGTAGCCCTGATACCATATAGAGAATTACAGATCACATTCTATTTGACATGTGACTGCACCGTAGCCTACACCTTGATTAGTCAAACTCCAATACTACAGCCAATCGCAACACTCTAGTAGGACTCTATATATGTAATTTATCAATGAAATATTTACAGGGTGAAACACTTTCAGCTACCTTCCATTCACCATGTGTTCTTGTTATGAATAGTGTTTCTAAATAATTGTGCCCTGTTCCACATGAATTATGCTGCGCACATCAATCTGAAATTTCCAAATACGAAAAGGAAACATTAGTGACCACCGATGGTCCCCCATGCCAAACTTTGGTGGGTCACTAAATTCAAGGACTGTCAAAGCCCTGAAAATTGGCTGAATATGGAGACATTTGAAGTGCCAAAGTTCCCCTTACAGGTCCAATGCCCCAAAATTCAACAACTCTCAATATCTCCAAAATCATATAACCTAAAATCTGCTTTAACCAAGTGTTTCAGAATTAATAAGAACACTGTTCTGGGATTCGAAAATTAACATTTCATTTACAGAACACTTTTGATACATACACCAACATTTTGTTGTACAAATGCAAATTTTGCAATAAAAAACTCCCCAGTCAACAAATCTTACCAGTTGCACCCTTCAAACATTCTTTTATACAACTGATTGGCAATCTTTCATAAAACGTGTCACCTTAGACACATGGTGTCTGTGAATTCTTCCAGCTAACTTATTTCTGATAAAATGCCAAAATATGAGTTGCAAAGTACTTTTGCCCTGCCAAACCAGGTAAGTAATATATTAGAACCAATTTGTGAGGGCGTGACAGGCATTGGTTAATTAGGGGAAAGGTAAATAAGTCTTACTATCAAGCCTGAATATAAGCAATCTGTCATTTGCAAAATGAGGTCCCCAGACGGTGAATTTGCTGATGCTATCCCATACAGTGGGCCAATGTATCCTCTAGGTACATCTTTCTGTTTTGGCTTGAGATCTTGATTCAGAATGAGGTTCACAGAGGGTAAATTTTGTGATGCTACCCTGCTGTGCAGGGTAGCATCACCAAATTCACCCTCTGGGGATCTCATTTTGCAGATGACAGTATGCTTATTTTCAGGCTTGCCTACATACCAGTAATGATGAAGAACCTGTGTCTGTTTGTTAACTACTTTACACAGATTGAACAGTATGCATCAGTAGGATAGATTCATTGCACAATGGCTATAACATATAAATGACCCAGTCCTCTTAATTTCCAGATATTTTTACCAAAGATATTTGGCAATGTTGCTGCAAATGCCACAGCCAAGAGGAGCTTGACTGACGAATCCACAGTCTTCGCAGCATAACTTACAAATTCAGCAATAAAATTTGAAAAACTAATATTCAAAATAATAAATTTTGGTATCATCTACCTTGGATAAAGGGTCAATGGCAGCATATTTTTGCAGTCGCAATAATTTTTTGTCTTGTTCCAAAAACTTTGGTTTCAAACAAAAATACACAGCAAAGTATAAATTCCAATGTTGAAAGAATACAGTGTGTGTTATTATTTATAGTCGTTTAAGATCACATATTTCTACACATTGGCTAATCATGACCGCAACATGGATATAAAGTCAAGTGCAGCCAATCATTTATATCCATGTTGCCCATTTTAGAAGATTACTACCCCAGGCATCGGTTACCAGCCTTATTATAATATCAGAATTATTATGTCTTTGGATAATAGTTATAAATTATTTAATATTTTCTGAAATTAGTTTGATTTAATATTGCAGCATTAGGCTGGACTGATAACTTATTTGCACTTTGCGACCTTTGAATGTACCTTTCAACATGTTTTCAAAAACTGTTTTTTGTTTTTTTTTGTTGGTGGTTAACGTCACATATTTATGCACCATGGCTAATCGTGACACAACATGGAGATGAAGTCAAGTTTAGTCAATCGTTGATCAACATGTTGCACATTTTAGAGGACTTTCACCCCAAGCATTGGTGACTGGGTCCTATTTTACTAGTAAAGCGGAACTGGTTTACCACAGTAAACAAGTGCTGCTTACTTCCCGGGGTTCCCACGGGGATTCAAAAACTGTTACCCAGTATTTATTTTACCTCACTAATTGTTTATTTGGGTCACATTTGTTTACTTGAAATTAGACAGTATCATCTGGAAACTTCTATGATTTAATCCAGCCAATCAGCAATTAGTGAAACAAAAGAACATTGGAGAAATTTCTCATTCTGGAACATTCTATTTGAAAACTATGATAACCTATGTCAACACACTTCACTCATTCATCTCACAAACAGCATTGAGAAGTAGGTGGCAATTGTTTATACATTCAACATTCATTAACTCTTAGAAGCCGGGGAATCAGAATGAATTTAACATGACATACTGCGAAAAAACTTAACAGTGAGCAGGTGCGTCTAGTCAAGTGTCGTCTGCCTGAAAAGGCAGACGACACTTGACTAGAAGCACCTGCTCAGTATTTAATTCTCTCCCAGCCCAAAGATAGCCGAACCGACACAGCCAGATTACCTGCCAAATTACGTCAGAGGCAAGAAAACTTGATTCACAGCTTCTAACAGATAAACATTGGTGATTGTTATTATTGGACAGTGTATTATTTTAGATAGCAGCTGAGGATATTAAGATTCTATGAAATATATTTGAGATGTTTTGGTCATTTTGTATTGGAAAAGTGTTTCCAATTTTTGAAGATAATTTATTCTGCCTCTGAACCAGAATTTACTCCTGTGAAAGGCCAGGATTGGACCTGGATTTTTTTAAAACCACCTTTATGGAGTCAATACTCGTTGGATATTATTTCCATTTCAATTTTGCTGAGTTCTTTATTGGAATTTATTGCATACTGCTGAATGTTTGGGTGAACAATTCCATTACAATTTATTTTTATGGTCTCTGCAGACACATTCTTGAACATAAATATACCAGCTGGAAAGTTTCTTCATCTTAACGGTTACTGGATTCTATTAAACTTTACTTTGGACTAACTGATAATTATTTGTTTTATTTTTCTGTAAACCACAGTATAAAATACTTTGTACCATTTTCAATTGAAATTCTTTTTATTTTATTAAATTGGAGAATAATCAAACTGGAGTTGTTGATTCTCAGATTTCTTACTGTCCTGTTACAGAATCATTAATATTATACACCATTACAACCGAGTCCTATTTCACCAGTAAACCCAAGATTGTTTACTACAGTAGAAGAACTTTTCTAATAAGGCCACTGTTATTTGAAGGTCTGTTTTACATCAATCCCATCATTTCGTTTTTTCACCAAAATAATATTGCATTACATTAATTATCAGGTGCTTTACTATCCAGTATACAAGATGGGTACACAGTACATATCAGTTCCAGAACTTGAATTTGTTTAACCCGTTACTCAACGAATCGCCTGCATCCGCCTGCGTAACATGCAAATTCAGCAGCTGAAAAAATAGGATTTTTCAAAAAATTTCGGCAAAACTATATCACGTTACCCCTCTTTGGAACTAGCTTGTCGAGCTCGTTCCAAAGAGGGGTCACATGACATGGTTTTGTTGAAATCTTTTGAAAAAATTTAGAAAATGATATTTAAAATAAATTTTGAAATAGTTTGCGTTGGGTAAAGGGTTAATGGTCTTGTTGATGTATTCAAACGTTAGAATAAAGGATGAAATTAATTTGAACAGTGGTAGGTCTCTCCCCTGCCAATGTCTCTCTGAATTAATAATTAATAATCACCTCATTACGCATCAACTTCTGAATATCTCGACTGTAGCTAAACAGATCTTTAATTAACAGTGGCCTAACATGATTCAACAGTATTCAGATGTGGACTTCTAGTATCAGAACAGTTTAGAGACATGAAGCAAAAGAAACTGTCTGTGAATATCTGATGGGAGCCATTTTCAAGACAAGATAAATGAATATATTTTATAGCAACTGACAAATACCATGAACTAAAACATACACAGAAGACATCAACTTCCCAGCACATGAATAATATATAATCTGGCTCTAGATTCTCAAGTATATACATGCAATGTACATCAGTGCAAAATTAACTCTGTATTCTTGTTTCTATTAAAACCATGGCAAGACTACAATTACATTAAGCTAGACACAAACTCTGTCAAGACCACTGGGATATATAAATCAATTAAGTTCTCCAAGAAAATTATCTCCAGTATATTACCTCAACTTTTATATTCAAACAAAAAACAATGAACAGTCACAAATATGCACCTCATGGGGATGCTACTAGAAATTCAATCGATAACACCTACTGCGATGTAATGTATTTTTGTGGTCTATTCCAACTAAGACCTGTAAAAATTGGTACAGCAAACAATCAAATTAGATTTAATTTGTTTATACCCTTCCAATGCAACAACTACAGTGGTACAGTTAAAACTAGAAGTCCTGTCATGAAATGCGCACAAATAGAACGTTGATATGCACGTTACTGTACGTGTTATGGCCCAAGTAAAGCTATCAAATTCTGTACACATGGCCTGTGCACAAGCAATGTTTCAGCCAATGGACCTCCGGGTAACTCGGAGGTCCATTGGCAGAAACATTGCAAGTGTTTGCTATGAGTAACCAAGAGAACCTGCTGTGCTTTGGATGCCATTCGATATGGCAATTGTGCACAATTCCAATGCGCAATTAAGCCTAGATAAGTGCACTATTCGTGTCAGGACTTCTAGTTTTAACTGTAATATATATGTATTGTGATTGGAAAAGTAGAAAGAATTTTGACTGGATCGAGATCCGTTTGAAATTCTCTGATCACTTTCCTCCCCACAATACTCTCACCCATCGAAAAGGAAATGAAAAGAACAATGAATTGGAGATGCAACATTCATTTATATTTCTTGATTGATGAGATCACGATTTCTGAATAATTTATTTAGAAGATTTCGACACAGTGGTGTGCCATGGCCAAATCGTGGAGACCACTTTTCTGGTCACACTACTGTGGACAGGCATTATTTTTCCAAAATAACTAACAATTTTGATGTTTTTCTCCAAATACATATCTTGTTTTCCCTGGTGGATCTTATTTATTTACTGGTGTTTTAAGGTCACATATTTCTGCACAATGGCTAATCATGACCGCGAGTTTTATGGGTGGAGGAAGCTGGAGTACCCGGAGAGAACCACTGAGCAATGGCGAGCAACTGTTAGCTCCCCAACATACTAACTCCACACAAGCAGGGTTAGCATCGGTTGAAGACAGGTGCACCATTGACATGCAGTACGCCTTAGTACACATCACCGTGCCCCCCGTGGGCAATGGGGATGAAGTGTCTTGCCCAAGGACATAATGCAGTTGCCGCAGGTGGGATTCGAACCGAGGACCTCTCGGTTTGCAGCCTGCACCTCTACCTACTGAGCCACTGCACCACCCCACTCCCTCCGGTAGATCAAATTTAACATCAGAGTTCTGCTCTGCATGACAAAAGCCCTTAAAAATGACAGCAGAGATTATATTACTAATACTACTTTATTTTCCAACCAAAAATGAATGTTTAAAGAAGGCTTGTGACTGGGGGTGGGGTGGGGACCCCCCTCCCCCCACCCCACCCCCAGTGACAAGCCTTCTTGTAGAAGGCAGATGGTAGCTCTTATGGTCCAATTCCACTAGTTATTTTTGCTCCCAAGCCATATGTTACCCTCATAGAATTTTTATATTTTAAGTTGGACATACATTGGTTACTGGAACCTATTATACAAGTGAAACAGAAATTACCTTCGTAAACATACATTGCCCCACTTCCAAGGATTCTCACAGGGACAAGTGAAACACAAATTAACTTTGTAAACATACATTTCCCCACTTCCAAGAATTCTCACAGGGACAAGTGAAACAGAAATTAACTTTATAAACATACACTGCCCCACTTCCAAGGATTCTCACAGGGACAAGTGAAACAGAAATTAACTTTATAAACATACACTGCCCCACTTCCAAGGATTCTCACAGGGACAAGTGAAACAGAAATTAACTTTATAAACATACACTGCCCCACTTCCAAGGATTCTCACAGGGACAAGTGAAACAGAAATTAACTTTATAAACATACACTGCCCCACTTCCAAGGATTCTCACAGGGACTTTATTACTAATAATATGAATAGCAACATAGGAGTGTTGAAACATTCTTTGATATTTTTTATTACATGCCTATTACTTGTCCTCTAGTTCCATATTTACAAATCTGGAACATGTGTTCCATACATATATCATTTGATGGGCTATTTTCCACCTGATATCATGGATCCATCAAATGAAGTAAACTGCACCCATTATAGGTAATCGGTCAACTGAAACATCGCATTCTGACCAAGATCAATTCAGAAGCTGCAGTGGCAGCTGATACATCAATTCGAAAATATTTTTGTTCAACTCTCCAAAATTAATGAAATTAGACTTATTCTGTAAATATGGGGGGTGGGTGATTTTATAACACTCTAGTTTGGACTTTGCAGGTGAACTCTTCAAAATACACCTAACTTATTTGGACACAATTTTCGTTAATATTTTTCTGTTTACATATCAAGCTGCCAATCACTCATGAGTTTTGTTTGTTTTTATTTCAAGTGGGAGCATGGTGGCTCAGTGGTTACGACATTGGACTTCAAACCGAAATGTCCATGGTTTGATCTCCACCCGGGGTAACTGCATTGGGCAAGGCACTTCATCCCGATTGTCCAGGTGGGAGCATAATGGCATTGCGTACAAAGGCGTACTGCGTCGATGGTGCAGTTGTCTTCAACCAATGCTAACCCTGCTTGTGTGGAGGTAGTACGATGGGGAGCCTGGCAGTTACTCACTGTTGTTTGGTGGTTCTCTCTGGGAACTTCAGCTTCCTCCACCCGTAAAACTAACGGGCACGATGTGACCTTGGCTGTCAATAGTGTCATCAAGCCCCAATAAATAAATAAATATTCACAAAGTCATTATGGGAGAAACATCAAATTTCCAACAAAAAGGGGCATCACTTATACATCTTTGACTACATTATGACCAATGACCACACCATAGGAATGAAGTCAAGTACATGTATATATGTTTGTATCTACGCTGTATACTTTAGAGAACTTCCATCCCAGGCATTGTTCCCTGGGACCCTATTTTACCAGTGATGAAAAACTTGTTTATCACAGTAAATATTAGGACTGAAACGGTTGGCTCATTTTTGTAACCGACTAGCTAAGAGCTATAACCGGATAATATCTGGTTATCAGTGGCCATTAACAGTTAGGACTACGCCTTCACGAACTATGCCGCATAAAACTATCTACTTTTGATTATGCACTTAACCCTTTAACAAACCTGAAAAGCAGACAACACTTGCAAAAATAATTCTTGAATAACTAATTTTTTTCATTTTTTGTCTCAATAACATAGGTTATGACCCCTCGTTGGAACGAGCTCGACGAGCTTCTTCCGAGGGGTCATAACCTATGTTTTTGAGACAAAAAATTTAAAAAATCGCGACATCGACGCCGTAGCTGCGATGGGTGGTGCAATTTCACAAAATTCTAAGTCCATCAAGGGCCATAACTCCAAGAAAAATATTTGGAACAACACATGCATTGAACAGTGGCTAGACATCAATAAGATACACTTACATGCCAAATATAAAGTCATTCCATCAAGTATTTCAAAAGTTATTGAGTTTTGAAACTCGTTGGTCACAGACAGACCGACCGACCGACAGACAGACCGACAGACAGACAGACCGACATTGCCACTTATTGAGCTGCTAGTCGCAGCTAAAAATAATGAAAATTAATTGGCGATTTTTGAGAATAGCGTTGGCCGGTTTTGGCCGTTATGTTAGGTAAAGGGTTAATCAGCATTTTCATTTCATAAATCTTCCAAGGTTTTCAAGACCTCCTGGCATATTTTCCTGGACTTCAAGGCCTTGAATGCCCAGTGTTAAATTCAAGGCCATTCCTTGGTTCCAAGGCTTTGCAGGAATACGTGTCAAGTTCAGGAAAGATCAACCATTTATACATACAGATTGTAAAAGCAAGTACAAGAAATTATATCACAATATGGAACTACTTGGCCAAATCAATACCAATATTAAGAGGCAGATAAATCAAATCAAATAAAATTACATACATACGTCTCTCAAATCAGGTAAATTATAGGGCTTTATGAGTTAATAATTCTATATAAGGCTTAATTCATAGCTAACGGTGAATACTTGTAGCAATATTTCAATTATCATTACATATTTTTCTGTGCTCTCAAATTATACATCTGGTACATCTGTCTGTCCATCTGTCTTATGTTGTGTGCACTTCAAATCTATTTTGTAATGATTAACAGGGGACACAAGGCTTATTCTAGAAAGTAAGCTGAATGAATGGTTTGCCAAATCAAGTCCACATAACCAGTCTGAAGGACACATAACCAGCCACATGACCAGTCTGAAGGCCACATAATCAGTCTGAAGGTTACAGTCAGTCAGAATTTTGTGAATGCCTCTGGCCATTTTTTGTTGTTATGTTGGGTAAAGGGTTAAAGTTACTTTGCAGCATATGTGGATACATCATGGTGGCAATACTAGGGGAAAATAAATGAGGCTGTATAATGTGGCAACCAAGAGTTGTTGCTACCACGGACAGACCATGGTTCGGCCCGTGGAAGGAAAAATCTGGATGTTCCAAAACCCTCATTTTGTTGCATCTGTGGGATATTTGGAGGTTTTTCAGAGATATTTGTATAGGTTTTCACATTCCAAGAGATGGTAATTGCGTAAGAATAAGGACCAATGAGAAGAAATTCAGGTGAAAAATCATTCATTTACACAATATATTCCAGTGCAGTCGATTTGAGAAGTGTTATCACACTCATGCTTTTGCACGCTTCTAAATTGGAAACAAGAAGCTCTTTTTCGCACTTCTGTAATTTTCAAGAAAATAGATTCGAGATTCCATTACTATGCTTAAAAAACACAAATGAGGTGTGAACAGTATACCCGCATACTGTTGTGTCATTTTAATTAACACTGACAGTGGAGGGACATCCACAGAAGTTCATGCTTTTTCAACACGTTCGTGTTTTGGGAAAATGGTCAGAAAACAAAACATCACAAAATGATATTTACTACTGAATGAAGTTTTACAACTCTCATTACACAGTGCACATACTGACCAAACAAATTGCAACATTTTGTCACGTGATGTATTTAATATTCAATGAGGTTATTGTTTATAGTTTGTCTAGCTTTTTATTGGGGGTTGATTAAGTTATGCAGGACTCATGGAACAATTGCGTCATCAGAGTACACTTCCTCAATTACCTTTCTATGAAATTTGTGCCCGGAAATCATAAAAAGAAGCCTAGAAATGGCACTTCTACAATGTGTGAATCAATTATTTCTCAGGGAATGGGCAGATCAGAGTGAATTTGAACATGTTGATTAATGTCTGGAAGGTTCCCTGAAATCTTGTACACGTTTTTGCCTTTTTACAATTTATTAGATGAGAGAGTGCCTATGAGCACTTTCCCATAAATTGTAACAAGGCAAACACTAAGACTAAACAAGAGGGGGCCATGCCCCGGGCATAACCCCAAGGTGCATACTACCAAACAATGACAAAAGCTATTCCCATAAACAATCTTCATTCAAAATTTCATTGAGAGCCGCAAACCCCAAACCAGAGATATGAGGCGAACAGACAAAAAATTTGCTATTTTATGAGACAAACAGCAAAATTATTGTCTTTGTTTTACAGCAAGGTAATTGTGAAGGCCAGAAACACCTGTTACTGAAGTCTAGTGACAATCGGACCATCCACATAAAAGATGTAGAACGACATAATGCCAGATCCGGGGGAGGTGATTTGCATGTATTTTCTTAGTGTTACTGCAGGGACATGACTCACTTAAAAGCCTTTCCCATAAACAATCCTCATTGCAAATTTCATTGAAATCTGATAACCCAAACCTTACTAGTATAAAACAAAGACATAATGCCACATGCGGGGAGGTGATTTGCATGTATTTTCTTAGTTTTACTGCAGGGACAAAACTCACTTAACCCTTTTACCTAACGTGAAAAGCAGACGACACTTGCAAAAAAAATTCTTGAATAACTAATTTTTTTCATTTTTTGTCTCAAAAACATAGGTTATGACCCCTCGTTGGAACGAGCTCGACGAGCTCGTTCCAACGAGGGGTCATAACCTATGTTTTTGAGACAAAAAATGAAAAAAATAGTGAAAATTAATTGGCGATTTTTGAGAATAGCGTTGGCCGGTTTTGGCCGTTACGTTGGGTAAAGGGTTAAAAGCCTTTCCCATAAACAATCTTCATTTCAAATTTCATTGAAATCTGATAACCCAAACCTTATAAAACAAAGACACAATGCCACAAGTGGGGAGGTAATTTGCATGTATTTTCTTAGTTTTACTGCAGGGACAAAACTCACTTAAAAGCCTTTCCCATAAACAATCTTCATTTCAAATTTCATTGAAATCTGATAACCCAAACCTTATAAAACAAAGACATAATGCCACATGTGTGGAGGTGATTTGCATGTATTTTCTTTGTTTTACTGCAGGAACATGGCTCATTTGAAAGTCATTCCCATAAACAATATTCATTCCAAATTTCAGTGAAATCTGATAACCCAAACCTGAAATATGAGGCGAACAGACAAAATATTGGCTATTTTACGAGACAAACAGCGATTTTTCAAAGTTAAAAGGAGGGGATAAGTCTAAAAAGTGAAAAGTAAAAAATATTATTAGAGACTCATTTGAAAGCCTTTCCCATAAACAATTTTCATTCCAGATTTCATGGAGATCCAATGAACCAAACCTGAGATACGACATGAACAGACGAAAAATAGTCTATGTTTGTATATTCAAAAGGCCATAACTCACAGAAAAAATATTTCAACAGCAAAACGGCTAATGCTGCTTGAAGGTCTCATGATAGTGAATGTCTGTATGAAATCTCATCGAAATCTGAGTAATAATGTTGAAGTTATAATGCGAACAGACATCTGAGTTTGATGGACAGACGTACGGATGGACGTACAGACAGATGCAAACCAGTATACCCCACTTTTTGGAAAAAAAGTGTGGGTATAATCGTTTCAAAGATAATAATACAAAGCACATGCACTGAATATGAGCCTTCAAGCTGAGGTACCTGCTCTTCAGAATAAAGACTAAATATGGGCTTCCACGATTCTACCAGTTAAGGGGTTAAAAGTTATCAACCAGGGGCTGAATATGCTGAAACATCTGGAAATGTTCTAAAAATCAAATGGAATGAAATCACCAATAAAAAGCATTTTGTAACCTGTTTTTCATTTCTTTTTCAATTTAGAAAATTATTCAGAGCTCACAGGTATTGATTTCTACCAAGGAATTGACTGGTATTCAAGAGTTTGTGTGAAATTATTTCAGAAATATGACAGTATCTGTAAACAACATTCAGTTGGATGTGTTAAATTTACTTAGTTACATGTACCACATGTACATCAACTCCTACTGATACATTGTGTTCTCATACTCTCTGTTCTAAAAAGCCTTCAAGTTACTTGTGGCAGCTGTGGCTATAGAACATTCACTGAACTAAGATTTAACCTTTAACAGTACCAGCTGAAATAAGTTACAGTGTGTGACAAGGAATTTCCTGCCACAATTAACCTTTATGAATAATTCCTTTTTCTCATTTGACTTAGCTCAAGGAGCTGTCAAACATGATATAATAGATTAAATGCATATATTTATCTATTTATTGACGTTTAACTCTTCGCATGCTGCTGGCGTATATATTCCTGCCCAGCACAGGGTTTCTCTTGCCACCAAAATAAGTATAATTTGGACCTAAAAAAAAAAATAAAAATCTGTTTCTCAGGCCCTCCCGCATGGTCCTTTTTGGCTGCCGCATGCACTCTTTTTATAACCAATTTAAACTTAAAAAAAATTAAAATTAAATGGTTTATGTCTGATAATTTACCAAAGTTAAAAAAATTTATAAATTTGTCCCTTCTTGCATTCAAGGGACAAAGTACATTACCACCCTTGCTATTCCGTAGATTATGAGCCCCAAAACATAAAACAAAAACATGCACTTTTGATTGTAATGAAATAATTACAGATATAAAAAAAAAATAGAAAACTGCTCGCACGCATGCAATTTTACAAATAATAGCCTGAGAAACAGACGATCTACTTTGTATTAAAATTTTCACCCAGCAAATTGAATGGATTTTTTCACCAATGATTTCTTATCTTACATTTGGATTAATTTTTCATCAAATATAGCCATGGCTGCTGCACAGCAGCCATGACTACATTTCATGAAAAATATCTGGAAAATACTCAGCGGGTTAAGAGTTAAAGTCACATTTCTTCACAGTGGCTAATCAGGACCACAACATGGATATGAAGTAATGTGCAGACAATCGTTTTTACCCATGCTGCACATTTTAGAGAACTTCCACCCCAGGCATTGGTTACAAGTCCTATTTTACCAGTAAAACAGAGCTTGTTTACCACAGAAAAAAAGCACAGCTTCACTCCCCGGGGTTCCCACTGGGAAAATAAAATGCATATATTGGATGTGATGAGACCCAAGAGGTCAATAATTAACTGGTAGAGTGCTAAATTATTTTTCGAAACCAAAATTTGTTCACTTGTCCTTGCCTTGTTACAATTTATAGGAGTGTCTGTGGGCGTGTCTGTGGGCACTATATATTTATTTATTTATTTATTGATGTTTAAGGTCACATATTTATGCACAATGGCTAATCATGGCCGTGACAGGTTTAAGGGTGGAGGAAGCCAGAGTACCCGGAGAGAACCACCGAGCAACGACGAGCAGCTGCCAGCTCCCCAACATCGTAACTCTGCACTGCACTGCAGCACAGGCAGGGTTAGATTGGTTTAAGACATGCGTACCATCGACATGCAGTACGCCTTAGCACAAAGCGTCATCGTCCCCCCACACCGGCAATGGAGATGAAGTGTCTTGCCCAAGGACACAATGCGGTTGCCGCAGGTGGGATTCGAACCGAGGACCTCTCGGCTTGCAGCCTGCACCTCTACCTACTGAGCCACTGCGCTCCCGTCTGTGGGCACTCTCCTATAAATTGTGACAAGACAAATCTACACAGACTAAATAATATCAAAGATAACATGAAGTAATTGGAAGCCTTAAGAATCAAGCCCAAATAATGGCTTCCACTACTTTACCAGTTAACCCTTTACCCAACGTAATGGCCAAAACCGGCCGACGCTATTCACAAAAATCACCATCCAATATTCATTATTTTTTTGCCTCAAAACCATAGCTTATAATCCCTCATTGGAACGAGCTCATTGAGAGAACCACCGAGCAATGATGAGCAGCTGCCAGCTCCCCAACATCGCAACTCCACACTGCAGCACAGGCAGGGTTAGATTGGTTGAAGACATGCACACATCGATGTGCGTCATCGTGGACAATCAGGGTTACGTGACTTGCCCAAGGACACAACACGGGAGTCCGAATCGATTGCTCAGACGGTCACCCATGCCTCCGGTACAAATCTGCCCTGTTAATTGAATATAGGTTATAGAGTAAACCCCTGTTAATTGAATAAAAAATCTTGTAATCTGTCAAGACATTACCCTGACTCGACCCACACACTTATGCACAATGGTTAATTGTGACCGTGACAGTTTTACGGGTGGAGGAAGCTGGAGTACCCGGAGAGAACCACCGAGCAACGACGAGCAGCTGTCAGCTCTCCAACATCGGAACTCTGCACAGCAGCACAGGCAGGGTTAGATTGGTTGAAGACATGCGCACCATCGACGTGCAGTACATCTTAGTACACAGCGTCATCATGTCCCCAATAGGCAATCGGGGTTAAGTGCCTTGCCCAAGGACACAATGCGGGAGCGCGAATCAGTCACTGAAATGGTCACCCATCCAACTAGTAACCACGCTCGACGTTGCTTAACTTCGGTGATCTGACAAGAACCGGTTACCGCAATGCCACAGCGCCCCCTGTTAATTGAATAATCTTGAATAATTTTTATTGGCAAAGTGGCTATTTTATTAACAGGGTTCCACTGTATATCATTCAAATAGACCATGATACCAGCCAAGGAAGGCTTAGTTTAACAAGATTTTGTTGGTAATAAAGGTTTTGTTTTACTTTATTGGAGAGGGCTTCTTGGCATGTTCCAATAAATTGTCTGAGAACATTTTTGTTGTAAATTTTTTTTTCTACAGCTAAATAAGCAACAAACTAATATATACAGTGTAAAGCCAATAAAGTGTAGTGTTCAACCGATGATCGGAACTGGCCACCACAATCGGCCGATTGTAGGCAATCGAATGACAACGGCAACGGCTCCTGGAACATCGGTTCAACCGATTGTTGCCAAGCATTTTGCAATGATTCATTAATCGCATTTTATTATCTTGTTCAGCTGCTAATGTAAAATTATGCCAATGATACCATTCAATAAAGTTGAGAAAGAACCACAGTGTGTTTGCTTAATCTCTCCAGATGCCCCTTTAACGGGATACACAAGTTAAACGACAAGTGAAGCTCACAATTGAACGTACTTGCGGCAATCGCCAGTTCCTACCAGGAAAGTGAAGATTGTACTCCATTGACTGGAGTCGCAGTAAAATTACCAGTCGCGCACACTTGGGCGGTAAACGTGGCTCTGTGAGAGCGACGTTTACTGCCCAAGTGTGTGCGATTGGCAATTTTACTACGACTGCAGTCAATAAAGAAAAATGTTTAATTTAATGTAGTTCTTTCGAGCCTCGACTTGTCTAGTAGTGCATGGTATTACAATCGGGATTGGCATCAGAATCGGTTGATTGTGAGCTCAAATAACCGGTAATCGGAGTGCGACAATTTATGGTAATCGGTTAAACACTAATAAAGTGGCCTTAAGTCTTAACCTGCTGAGTATTTTCAAAATAGTTTTCATCAAATCTGAGTTTGAAGAAAAATTCATCTAAATTCAACTTGTGAAATCACTGGTCAACAAGACCACCACCAGGCGTGGCTAAATACAACTTGTGAAATCACTGGTCAACAAGAACACCACCAGGCGTGGCTAAATACAACTTGTGAAATCACTGGTCAACAAGAACACCACCAGACGTGGCTAAATACAACTTGTGAAATCACTGGTCAACAAGAACACCACCAGGCATGGCTACATTCAACCTGTGAAATCACTGGTCAACAAGAACAGCACCAGGCGTGGCTAAATTCAACTTGTGAAATCACTGGTCAACAAGAACACCAACAGGTGTGGCTAAATACACCTGTTCCAAGTCCATCTAAATTCAACTTGTGAAATCACTGGTCAACAAGAACACCACCAGGTGTGGCTAAATACAATTTGTGAAATCACTGGTCAACAATACCACCACCAGGCGTGGCTAAATACAACTTGTGAAATCACTGGTCAACAAGAACACCACCAGGTGTGGCTAAATACAACTTGTGAAATCACTGGTCAACAAGAACACCACCAGGCGTGGCTGAATTCAACTTGTGAAATCACTGGTCAACAAGAACACTACCAGGCGTGGCTAAATACAACTTGTGAAATCACTGGTCAACAAGAACACCACCAGGCGTGGCTAAATACACCTGTTCTAAGTCGAAAAACTAAATTCAACTTGTGAAATCACTGGTCAACAAGAACACCACCAGGCATGGCTAAATACAACTTGTGAAATCACTGGTCAACAAGAACACCACCAGGCGAGGCTAAATACAACTTGTGAAATCACTGGTCAACAAGAACACCACCAGGCGTGGCTAAATACACCTGTTCCAAGTCCATCTAAATTCAACTTGTGAAATCACTGGTCAACAAGAACACCACCAGGCGTGGCTAAATTCAACTTGTGAAATCACTGGTCAACAAGAACACCAACAGGTGTGGCTAAATACTCCTGTTCCAAGTCGAAAAAGGGCTGTAACTCAAGTAATAATAATTGGATGGAACCCATATTCGAACTTGGCCTGTATCACTGGCTGGGTAATACACATACCAGCTTTGGTTGAGATTAAGTTGTCGGTCGGAAATCAAAAAGTGTTAATGGACAGATAGATAGACAGATGAACTGATTACAGAACACAACCATTTTTCAAACATACGTATAAAAAGTCAATCCAATTTACAGGGAGAAATGGTTAAATGCGCCCAGATTATACTTAAGTTTAATGAAAGGGTCACTTCCCATCCTGGTTTGGAACAACTGCCAGCAGCATGCAAGGAGTTAAACACCACTTTTCAATATTATTTATTTATTTATTGGGGTTTAAGGTCACATACTTAAGCACAATGTCTAATCGTGACCGTGACAGTTTTACGGGTCTTAATTAACAGCCTATTCAGTCAACAAAGACTTGTCTATTAACAACTGCAAAGTCACACGACTTTCAAAGAATAGCAATAATTGTTTAAAAGTTTTCAGACCTTTTAACGTTAACCCTTAAGGGACTGGACAAGGGTCTTAAATTCCCACCCACACTTTCGATACATCTAATGACTTTGTAGTGATTTTCATTTAACTCTTGGCTAGAAACCACTGTCTAGGTAATTTGTCTATTGTCAGTAGGACTTTCTCATGATGGCATGTTAAGGGCACCTGTCAGGACGGAAAAGTTGGAAATGGGACTTTAAGGGTTAAAGGCTTGAAGATTTTTATGCATATTTTTTCGATTCACAATTCACAAATGTGGCAGCCAACACTTACCAAGAAACTCCTATGGTACTTGGAATGTACTTACCCTAAGATTACCTGTTGGGGCACCTTATCTAATATGCAACAAAAACTACCAAAGTTGGAATTAGGTCCCATGGGTTAACTGGTAGAGTGCTGGGAGCCGATTTTTGGGCTTTATCCTGATGTACAGGTACCACAACTTAAAGGCTTCATATTCTGTGGATGGGCTTCAGTTAATTTTTGATGTGATATTTTTTAGTCGGGGTGGATTTGCCCTGCTACAATTTATGGGAGAGTGCCTGTAGGCACTCTCCCATAAATTGTAACAAGGCAATAACATGTGAACAATATTTTGAGAACCAAAAAAACTTAGCACTCTACCAGTTAAGGAGGTGCCAGTAATACGTTAGAACAAAAACGAAATATCATTGATAGGAATAGTTAATAGAAACCCAAAAATACCAAAAACTAAAGCAATTTAGATTATTTTTGAGTGGCAGTCACAATAAATAATCTAGTTATAGAAACTCAATATCCTTTCCCTATAATAAATTTCTTATCAATTACAGTAATATTGGAGTCCTCAATCACAGTGATCAAGCTGTCGACAACAAAACTAAGGTACGAACATTCACCAAGTGATATTGGCCAATGTCAAGCTGGAGATGTTCAATCTGCCAGCAATACTCTCCGATTGGATAACATGTGAAAATTAGGTGACAGATAAATTTCATTTTCTCTATTCTGAATGGAAGTTATGACTGGCAGAATATTCCTTTTTCATGCATACGAATTTCAATTTTCACAGCGATCACACCAAATAATCAATGTTCTGTAAAAATCTATACAAAAAAAATTCAATTAATTGAAATTTTCACACTTTATAAGTGAGGTCCAGTTTAACACACAGAGGTGGTGAAAAAAAAATACTGAATTGCGGGACAATAATGGGAATAGCAAATTCAAGAAGTGGATGCAAGTTGCGTAACATAGTAACAGAATATTGGTGTGAGGATAACATTAATGTTATTGGAATTGTCTGGTACTGTGAAACCACACATGGGAGACTTATATAACAATCTGGGGAAATTGGAAGCAAATTCCAAATGAATCGAGCCGGTAGTATTCAGCAACCGTTGATGGGAAGTTGCTTTAATTTATTTTACTTGCTTCTCAGTACGACTGATGGTTTTACATATCTGTTTAGAGAATGTGCAATGCAATTACATACCTGAAACATAATTATCAATAAGAGTGAATATTTTATAAACTATTGAGATAATAATAGTTGATAATGGAAAGGACTATTCTTCACACACAGTCAATCCTCCGCTGTTATTTTATTGGATTTCTATTATGCTGCAAAACAGAGCGTACAAGTTGCTAATTGACCAGACATATCAATTAAAAAAATGGACTGGTTGGGAGCATTAAGAAAATAGCACACACAACAGTGTTATAGAATGCAGGAGTGATAATAACTTACAGATTGAGAGATTCACTAGAAATATCTGTCGCCAAGTTCAGGCATATGTATTCATCAACTGCAACTTCCACTAGTAATAGTTCCACTGTTTTATTTCTATTTTTGGATCTACCAAGGATTTACATACAAATCTCCTCTCAATGTGATCAACTGTTTGGGGAAACTTCAGGGGACTTAAATTATGATTCCATACACAGGAGGAGGAGGAGGAGGAGGATCAGGAGGAGGGGTATGTACTTTAAAAATCTTTAACCCTCTAAAACAAATAGCTGAAAGTTGCAACAAAAAAAGATTGGGATTAACGGAAATAAAATTGCCTTAAACTTATTCCACTGAGGGGTGGGTCTTCAGCAGTTATAGAGGTAAAATCGTAAAAATCATAAAATTTCAAAGCCAATTTTTGTGAATAGCACTGGCTGGGCAGTTGGTAAAATGGGTTAATCACTTAATTTAGAATCTAGAATAAAATCAAGGTATGAATACATTACACTGTTCAATCATGATAATGAACTGAACATCTGCAAACAAAAAATTGCTTGAACAAAAACCTACAGAAATCTGAAGCTTCGAAATTGATGAATTGTTTGGCACTCCTGTTGCTCAGAATCATGTTCAACAGGTTAGTTATGAAAAACAAAGAACATAATCTGAAAATATTTTCTCAAAAGTCTTTCCAAATTCTTTTAATAAAATCCAAGCATGGCAATTGTATCAGGACAATTTAGTGGGACATAAAACTTCACCAATTTATGTTATGCCTTAACATTTGGTGAGAATCTGATTCATAATTCTCAATTTGAATCTCGCACAAGGCCCTTGATTCATGTGTTAACACGACATTTCGTATCTTGCAAACCCTCGTGAATTTTAAGTAGCTTATGGTCACTTCCAGCAGGCTTTCCGCCAGGAAAAAATCTCGAGGCCGGTAATGGGGAAACCAAGTATCCAACGGGGAGACCATGGTCGCCCCGTCGGATCCTTGGATTCACCATTACCGGCCTCAAGATTTCATCTGTCTAAAATGCACTCCTGAGACGCCCAAGTGGATGAACTATGCCTTGTGCATGTTAAATTGGCTGTCTTCGGAGTGTACACAAAACTTACCAATGTGGACCAATGGAACCCAACCCAAAACATGAACGTATGCCATTTAACCCATCACCAGGTCCTGTCGTTCCATAGTCAAGGTTTTTGCAACTTAGTAACAAAAATGTCAAGCCTGGTTGATGTTTTTCTGTTCCTTGTTCCCTGTAATTCTCTACAAGCAATAATTACAAATTTGTTGCAAAGCCTAACCTGCACAAGCAAGGTTTCAGCCAATGGACCTCCGGGTTAAACCCGGAGGTCCATTGGCTGAAACATTGCTTGTGTTTTTTGTCGATATGTACAAAATTTGAAAGTTATAGCTTGGGTGATAACTCTGTTCCTTGTTCCCTGTAATTCTCCACCTTTGATGCGAGCCTTATACGAGTGTCTTTGATGAGAGCCTTACGAGTACCTTTTGGGTTGGGGAAAGTCAGCGAGGGCAATAGGGCCGTTGATGGGACCCCATGTCTGCATAACGGAAACCCTGCTTCCAGTATCTACGGCTATCTTGCCACTGTAACACACGTACCGAATCAAGCCAAGCGGACCTGGAAATAAGTCTTGAATGCGTTGTTCAGATTAGGGGGTGGGGGGGTGGTGGGATTTCAAAATACGTAACCTGTACACAATCTGTGATAGCATTTTACTGTCAACCGAATCAAATAGTGACCAGCCTCCTCTGCTGAAGGTTGATATGATCCACAATTCACTGGATTCAAACACAGTTATTGATTACTTCAGCGATCTGAACATAGTAGCTATCTTTCCACCCACTGGTAGGTAGCCACTAAGTTCAGTTTGCTGAACTGAGTTCAGGCCTGGCCGTTTGAGGGGAGCTGTAGCTCCCACTCTCCTTGGCTCTCCTAAAACCAAATTAAGGAGAGCCATAATTGCTCTCCTTAAGAGCTGTAATGGCTCTCCTCAAACCATCATTTCCCTTATTAATAGCCTTGTATAACTGATAAAATTGTAGAATAGCTCTCCTGAAGCAAATTTGGGGGAGCTGTTATGGCTCCCCTGGATTTTTCAAAAGGCCAGGCCTGTAAGTTTATTGATAGGACATATAATATTATTTTTTTAATGAATGCAAACACTTAACAGTATGCAATGAATGGTGAAAATGTTCAGTTCTGTTCAAAATAAAATTTTCAGGATATCAATTTAGCTTTTCAATAAATTATTATAAAAAGGGCCAGGATATGAAATACAATTTTGAGACAAGTTTGCGAAAATAGGTTACAACAGGTTATGAATGTTAATTTGGTAATAATCTGTAAACAGGTTACCAACGTCATGTACTGTAACAGGGCGGCACATGCCATTTCCCCACCCCAACTTTTTCTAGAAACACTTCAAAAGAAGAGAAAGTTT
This sequence comes from Pictodentalium vernedei, assembly GCA_031216915.1. Classification (NCBI taxonomy): domain Eukaryota; kingdom Metazoa; phylum Mollusca; class Scaphopoda; order Dentaliida; family Dentaliidae; genus Pictodentalium; species Pictodentalium vernedei. Next base: position 11,065,519 of record CM062289.1, on the reverse strand, counting down.
AAGCCAACATCTTTAGCAATCCGTTATTGCAATATTATCGGATATTAGCATGAATGGGGTGCAGACTCTGAACTCTTAAGATGTTCCCAAGGGTCCGTCATTGATTTTGTGTCGACCACAAATTTAAAGTTGAGAAAAATGCACATTTTTGGCTTGACATTTAACAAATTTTCTCATCAGACTAAAATAATTTTTCAGCTCAATGGGAAAATTTGTTAAATATGGAACAAAAACTGAGCACGTTTCTCACTGCAGATATTTGCAAGTTGTACAGTACGGTCGACGTTGCCTGGTCACTTTCCACGTGGTGGACAGGATTTCCATGGACGCAATAACATTATTAAATTGCAAACACTAATCATACAGTTAAAACTAGAAGTCCTGTCATGAAATGCGCACAAATAGCATGTCAATCTGCGCTTTAATCTGGGCATTATGGCCATAGTTAGGCTATCAAATTCTGAAAATATGGCCCGTGCAGAAGCAATGTTTCAGCCAATGGACCTCCAGGTAACCTGGAGGTCCATTGGCATAAACATTGCCTGTGTTTTCAGTGAGTAACCAGGAGAACCTGCTGTGCTTTGGATGCCAATCGATATGGAAATTGCGTGCAATTCCTACGTGCAATATATTTATTTATTTATTGGAGTTTAAGGTCACATACTTATGCACAATGGCTAATCGTGACCATGACAGTTTTACGGGTGGAGGAAGCCGGAGTACCCGGAGAGAACCACCGAGCAACGACGAGCAGCTGTCAGCTCTCCAACATCGTAACTCTGAACTCTGCACCGCAGCACAGGCAGGGTTAGATTGGTTGAAGACATGCGCACCATCGACGTGCAGTACGCCTCAGTACACAGCATCATCGTGCCCCCATGTAGGCAATTGGGGGTGAAGTGTCTTGCCCAAGGACACAACGCGGTTGCCGCAGGTGGGATTCGAACCGAGAACCTCTCGGATTGCAGCCTGCACCTCTACCAACTGAGCCACTGTGCCCCCTCCTACGTGCAATTGAACCTAGATAAGCGCACAGTTCATGACACGACTTCTAGTTTTAACTGTAATAATCATCATCAATTTTGTAATTTTAATTAATGAAGCACCGAGTACAACCCGGGTACAACCCTGTGCTACGTTAATTAAAATTTTGCTGATGATTTTTTTTACCTGGTAAATGCATGTGGATTATGACCAGTCACGGCGACTGTACTATAAACATAGTTTGTGATGTATTCGGTCCATATCACCACAGCGCATGGGCCATCAGATAATAAATCTGTGTGGATGAAGTCTCCCCCAGGTCAAGATGCTTCCTACGTCCATGATGTCTGCTTTTGTAGTACCTGTACTATACTTGTTAAAGAACAAAAAAATATCAGAAAATTATTGTAACATGTTCATTCTGAATATGGAAGTGCTGGAAATGAACAAAATTGACGGGTGCAGTTTTGATCTCCCGCGAAATCAGAGACGAGAGTAAATTGCACCTGTAAAATGTTTGTATATGAATTTTCAAGGGAATACTGTCACCAAACACCAGAAACCTTAACCCTTTGAACCCGAGCGGCCGTTTTACCAGCCAGGAACATGATGCGTCATAACGTCATTATATAGGATGGCTGTTCAGTAAATGTGTGGGGTAGATCAATCAGTATTTTTGAGGCTGCACGTTGAAAGTATTGATTGGTCTACCCCAAATAATGAACATGGACTCTTCTAATTGCTGCCATTGAACTGGCATGGCAGATACCACTAGTGTTCAAAGGGTAAAATGTATAAGGAATTGCAGAATTATGACAGTAACTTGCCACTGGCCACAGAGTGCTGTTTTCTCAAAATGACACATTTATCCTCGCAGTATATTAGTGCTACACAATATTTTTCAATGAGTGCATTTTTTAGCTCCCGTAAAATAGAAAACACCACACCTGTCTCATTTGCAGGACTATTATGGGTATTTTTAGACTTCACCAGATGTTTTTATTACTCTGAAATCTGATACTGCTTAGCCCTTTACCCAACGAATCGCCCGCATCCGCCCGCGTAATATGCAAAATCAGCAGTTGAAAAAATATTATTTTTCAAAAAATTTCAACAAAACCATATCATGTGACCCCTCGTTGGAACGAGCTCGTCGAGTCGTTCCAACGAGGGGTCACGTGATATGGTTTTGTTGAAATTTTTTGAAAAATTTTAAAAAATGATATTTAAAATAATAAATTTTGAAATCGTCTGCGTTGGGTAAAGGGTTAGAATTAGTTTTATTTTGAACTTATTAGAGAGCATTCTTTAATTACAGCAACACATTTTTTGAACTACATTTAGCATAACAAGAAAATGAAGGAAGGGCAAGTCATTAGGTACAAGAGTACTGTGTCACAACAAATGAAACCAAGATACAACTCTACCACTGTTAAATGAGGTATTCTTCTGTCTCGTTGGGAGAGGGTCTGGGGCCAAATCCTCATAGTGAAGGCTCCATTTTAAATTTATTTGGGAGAAAAAAACACACAAAAATAAGAAATGCTACCTTTATATTGAACTGAGAACATTAAAACAGAAGCTACTACATGCATAGTACGTGTTAAGATCACTTTCAGCACCAATGGCTTTATAGGGACTGTAACACAATTTTCAAGTCAAGTTTAACTGATTGTTTTATACAGTGGAGCCCACTTAATTGTATATCCCTGTTAATTGAATATAATTTTCAAACACAAAACCATTTACCATACCTTCAGTACAAATTTGATCTGTTAATTGCATATGGGTTGTAGAGTAAACTCCTGTTAATTGTATATACATTTTTGTAATATGTCGAAAAAATTACTGTGACATGCACCAAATTCCTCTTATTTATCAACCTTTTTGGCCTCACTACATCCAATACAGGCATTTATTCTATTATATCTTGTTTGACAGAGCTCTATGAGCTCTGTTAAACAAGATATAGTGGAATAAATGCTCAGTCAACCTCCAGAACACAGGAAATTGACCAAATCCCTGTTAATTGTATACTCCTGTTAATTGAATAATTTTCACTGGCAAAATAGATATTCAATTAAGAGGATTCTAATGTACCTATAGTTTCCAATTTAGAGGACTTCCACTTGTATTTTACAGGTAAAAACAGAACTTAGTAACAGGTAATCTATTTCAGTCATAGATGGAAAATCTACCCTGTGTTTTAGAGATAATCCTGTACAAAACATACAAAGCAATTAAACCTATTTACTGAACAAGTGCTAGATTGATTTCAGAAGTCATAATTAAATTTTTTGTTTACAGGGGTTTCAGGTCACTTTCACTAAATCTAAACCAGAGCCCAAAGTGAGACTAAATGGCTTGTCTGCAGAGAATGTTTATTCATTTATTTATTGGTTGTTCAAGGTCACATATTTTTGCACAATGGCTAACCGTGACCACAACATGAGTATCAACTCAAGACCAGGGGTGAGCGTTAATAAGCCATATTGCCCATTTTAGAGAGGGTTTGCACCTCCCAAGCACTGGTGACTGGGTCCTATTTTACCAGTAAAACAGAGCCTGTTTGCCGCAGTGAACAGGCACTGCTTCACTTCCCGGGGTACCCGCGGAGAATTTGCAGGGAATGGAGGGTGGGCGAAAGCTTAAGTTTGGGAAGTGAGAGGTTTCATTTATTTATTGGTGTTTAAGGTCACATATTTCTGTACAATGGATAATTGTGACTGCAACATGGAAATAACGTAAAGTTTAGTCAATTGTTCAGGGACTGACGAGAAAGAGTGATCACTCTCAATCGCCATCACTCTAAATGTTAGGGATCAGCAAATAACAATTTTCGTTTTCAAATCGAATTTCGAATCGAATCGTGTCTCTGATATCGATATCTAATCGAATCTCGAATCGAATCTTAAAAGACAAGTTATTTCATACTGCACCAAACGGAAGTTTCCGAACACTGTGATGACCCTTACAAGACTGAGTGAACACCTTAAACACCAATAAATAAATATTCTCTGTAGCACCATCACTGAAACCGCTAGCCCTATTATCCGTAGAATTAATTGTTGAAGGCTCAACTTGTTACTATTCACGTTCTTAAGAACGTGAATAGTAACAAGTTAAGCCTTCAAAAACTAAAACTAGGCAAAATGTTCTGGACAGAATTCACTACTTACCTAACAATTAAATATTGTCACTTACTCAATTAAATATGAGACTACATGAATGAATTGTCTAATGACAATTTTATCCATTTTGTGAAGGAAATGTAACAAATTGAAGTTAGTAAGAGAGGTTCGAAAACATCGAATCTTGAGAGTGATTCGGGATCGATCTCGAAGCAGACTAATGATATCGATGTCGAATCGAATCTCGAATATTCGCAGGACCCTACTAAACGTTTCACTAAGGGAGCAATTAATCACTCGCCTTCATGATGTTTGCAGAAATTATGTTTCAACATCAGTTATACAGTACGTGGAGAGTGTATTATCACTAAATCACCGCAGAGTGGAGATTCCACCCGTGCAATAATTGCAAATTTGTTGCGAAGCGCAACCAACACCAGTAAAGTTTCAGCCAATGGACCTCCGGGTTAAACCCGGAGGTCCATTGGCTGAAACATTACTTGTGTTTTTTATTGATGTGTACAAAATTTGTAAGTTATAGCTTGGGTGATAACTCCACTCCGTGGGTGATTTAGTTACAATCCACTCTCCACGTACTATATATTGCATTTCAATAACCTGTTACCTGATCCAACTTGGAGACAATACTTGCAAAACATTATCTCGCATAACTAAAATCTTTCATTCTTTGCTTAAAACACATCTTATGAAACCTCACTGAAACGAACTCAATGAGCTCGTTCCAATGAGGGGTCATAAGCTATGTTTTTACAGCCAAAATGAAAAAAAATGACAATATGTATGAACATTTCTGTGTATAGTGCTGGTCAATTTGGGCTGTCATATTTATTCATTTATTAGGGTTTAACGACACTTCAACAGCCAAGGTCATATCATGTCGGTGACAGTTTTACAGGTGGAGGAAGCTGGCGTACTCGGAGAGAACCACTGAGCAGCTGCCAGCTCCCCAATATCGTAACTCTGCACTGTAGCACAGTCAGGATTAGATTGGTTGAAGACGTGCACAATCAACGTGCAGTACGCATTAGAACACGGCGTCATCGTGCCCCCATGTGGACAATCAGGGTTAAGTGTCTTGCCCAAGGTTACAACGTGGGAGTCCGAATCGATCGGGCTGTCATCATAGATAAGGGGTTAAAACTACTCTCTGAATTTTTTACTCTCGCAAAATCAAAATGAAGGGAGTGATCATTCACTCGCCTGCATTTTCTTCCCGGCAGTCATTGATTGTTTTGATTGTTTATACACATGTTGCACATATTACAGAACTTCCACACGGCGTCCTATTTTACCAGTAGAATAGAACATGTTTACGACAATAAACAAGCACTGCTTCACTTCCTGCCGATCCCACTGAGAAAAACAGAACTTTATCACCTGACAAATTGGCCACATCTACCCACATGTACACTCGACGAACTGAGCAGTTGAAAAAATAATTTTTCGAAAAATTTAAACAAAACCATATTATGTGACCCTATTATTGGAACGAGCTTGGTGAGTTCATTCCAACAGGCCTGGTCTTTTGAGAAGAGCTATAGCTCCCGCCCTTCATCAGGCTTGGCAATTTCAGGAGAGCGATTTTTTAGCTCTCCTTACTGCCCTCCTGGAAGAATTAAGGAGAGCGAAAAATTGCCCTCCTAAACATTTTGGTCTGGGATGATTGAGATTACATGTATTATGCCCACATTAAATTTTTGTTGTAAAGCAAAAATGTAATTTAACTTCGAAGTCACATAACATCACGTAATTTCATTTTGAAGGTGGTTTAGTGGTAAAAGGTAATGGCTGCAACCATACCCAAACACAGTTGCAATCATTTGAAGCAAAATGGACCACAGCAATATTTTTTTTCTGTCAGTTTCAAGTTCAACAACTGACATCACAGTATGGGGGGTAATTATTCAAGGAATATTGACACTATAATATACTACCATTACTACTATCCTGTCACTTGAAGCACTTGCTCCAGGATCTGACTGTAGATTCAAGCAGACCTGTTGTCCAAGAAAGTCATACGCCTACCACTACCACCTTCAACCCCCCAGGGGGGTTGAAGGTGGTAGTGGTAGGCGTATGACTTTCTTTGACAACAGGTCTGGGTACACACACAGGTCTTGTCAAGTGTGTGTTCGGTTGTTGAGTGAGACATCAAGATATCCAAGAGATTTCGCTTTACCTTAATAAAGTTAATAAAATCACTGATGTAGACTGTTGGTTTCAGTTTCAATGAGTTCGTTCAACTGGATACTTAAAATGCTGTGTAAAGCTAATTGCTCTCCTAAGCTGATTGAGGAGAGCGATTTTTTGCCCTCCTGCATTTTTCAGAATGCCAGGCCTGCTTCATGGCTCCTGCAAAATCAATTTAAGGAGAGCCATAATTGCTCTCCTTGAGAGCTGTAATAGCTCTCCTTAAACCTTTAATTCTCTTATTAATAACAGACCAAAGTATAGAATAACTCTCCAGGCACAGGTTTAGGGGAGCCGTAGTACATGTAGCTCCCCTAGATTTTCAAAAGGCCAGGCCTGTTCCAATGAGGGGTCATATATGGTTGTGTTGAAATTTTTTTGAAAAATTTTAAGAAAAAAGTTAGCAAACCAATTTTGATAATGTGTGCATTGGGTAACAGTGTTAACCCTTTACCTAACGAATCGGCCGCATCCGCCCGTGTAATATGCAAATTCAGCAGTTGAAAAAATATCATTTTTCAAAAAATTTCAACAAAATCATATCATGTGACCCCTCGTTAGAACGAGCTCGTCGAGCTCGTTCCAACGAGGGGTCACATGATATGGTTTTGTTGAAATTTTTTGAAAAATTTAAAAAAATGATATTTAAAATAATAAATTTTGATATCGTCTGCGTTGGGTAAAGGGTTAATACAGGTAACAAGCACTGCTCCACTTCTCACAGGGAGAGAGCTTTATTGATTTATTTAGCCAGAGTAAGTATTTTGAGTTTAACCCTTTGAACCTCAGAGGCCATTCTTCTGGCCAGGTCACAAGCTACTTCATAATGTTATTAAGTGTATGGCTACATGGTCAGGGTTCCTGCACCTGACTCGACATGAAATTCCAGGCCATATACACCCCAAATTCAAGGAGTTTCAAGGCTAATAGAAAGTTAAATTCAAGGTTTTTCCAAGCTTATCGTAGTTGAACCACTCGAACCGTCTCAGACGTATTTCATTCATCTCAACTCGGCACGCAATGCTTCATTTTTCAAGGCTTTTCCAGGCCCGGTGAGCCAAATCAAGGCTTTTCAAGGCCTTAAATTTCATTTTTGAAATTCCAGGCTTTTCCAGGCCTGCGGGAACCCTGAAGGTAAATGTGCGGTGTAGACCAATCAATATTTCAGCGTGCAGCCCCCAAGGCCAACAACTAATGGAATGTTCATAGTGGAATGTAGAAATTCTAAAAATGAAAACATTCTCTTTTCAGTAAGGCATCATCTTCCAAAACTAAATGGCTGAGTAGTAGTTAGTGAAGAGCGGTTATACTACTCAATTATTAAATAAAAAACAAACATCGTAGCTGCGACGGGGAGTGCAATCTCACAAAATTCTAAGTTCATCAAGGGCCATAACTCCAAGAAAAATATTTGGAACAACACATGCATTGAACAGTGGCTAGACATCAATAAGATACACTTACATGCCAAATATAAAGTCATTCCATCAAGTATTTCAAAAGTTATTGAGTTTTGAAACTCCTTGGTTACAGACCGACCGACTGACCGACATTGCCACTTATAGAGCTGCTAGTCGCAGCTAAAAAACGGCCTTACAAAATTTCACTTCTGTTCTTTCTCCACTTCTTAAGCTGCTCCTGAATATATTTCTTTAACTCTTAACCCATCGAGTATTTTCAAGATATTTTTCATAAAATCTAGTCATGGCTGCTATGAATGTAAAAATCTACGTTTAACTTCAGAAATCATTGGTGAAAAACAAACATTCAATTTCCAATGGCCATATTTGAATAAACATACCAAAATTATACTAATTTCTGTGGCAAGAGAAATCCTGTTCTGATCAGGACAATCCGCCAGCAGTATGGAAAGAGTTCAATTCGACTAGAAATAGGTGATGTACAAACAAATCCATTTTATAAGTAATTTAATTAGCTTAATTTCTTGGTAGGTAGAAATCTTTCACGTCTACAAACTTTACAATTAATACCACGAAACATGCAAAAGTTTACATGAAGGAGAAATGGACTGATTTAGAGTGGTTTATAACATTGATTGGTGCAGATTCGTTTCAATCATTTATGTTATAATTTCTAAGAATTTTTTTAATGAGATATTTTGCTATTGTTGCATCAAGAGAGACTGTTGTCCAGAATATCAGCTCACCAATAGGCCTCTATGAAAAGAAAACATTTCATTACGTAAAAAAAAATGTGCTGAAGAAAATAACTATTTGCAACCTTTTTATGTTGAGATGTTCTTGAAACGATAGAGTTGGACGTTTTTTGCGGTTCAGTTTCGTTTTTTTGTGCAAGACCCAAAAACAATGGCTGAATGGTTTTACTTACTGTGTTTATGCATAAACTGATCAAACTGGGAGGGAACTGCACATGTGAACACTATGGACTCTCGTCACTGGGTCTATCCAACAAAAGGGCAAATATGGTGTGATCTCATCATCACATTTCCCCCCTCATTGACTCGTCCAACATATACAGTAAGTGGGGAGTGTATTATCACTAATCACCCACAGAGTGGGGATTCAGCCAAGCAATAATTGCAAATTTGTTGCAAAGCATAACCAGCACAAGCAAAGTTTCAGCTAATGGACCTCCGGGTTAAACCCGGAGGTCCATTGGCTGAAACATTGCTTGTGTTTTTGTCGATATGTACAAAATTTCAAAGTTATAGGTTGGGTGATAACACCACTCCACGGGTGATTTAGTTACAATCCACTCTCCACGTACTGTATAATTAGCGAGAAAATGTGACAATGACGACACAACATAAATCAGAAGAATTTTATATGTTACTGTAATTTATATTTTTTCTGACTCGATAAGACGACTTAGCAACTGATGCCCTGGAACTCCTAAGAACATGAGAACACAATATAGATTACAAGAACTTTTATATGTTACCATAATTTATATTTTTTCTGACTTGATATACGTAGCAACTGATCCTCTGGAACTCCTAAGTATGATCAAAGAGACGTTACGCTGAACTCAATGTAGATACTTATTATATTTATTTATTTATTGGTGTTTAAGGTCACATATTTTTGCACAATGGCTAATCATGACCACAACATAAGTATCAACTGAAGACCAGGGCTGAGCGTTAATAAGCTATGTTGCCCATTTTAGAGAGGGTTTGCACCTCCCAAGCATTGGTGACTGGTCCTATTTTACCAGTAAAGCAGAGCCTGTTTACCGCAGTGAACAGGCACTGCTTCACTTCCAGGGTTCCCGCAGGGAATGTAGATACCTACAGAGAGGACTTTTTTTGTGGTGAGTGGGGAAGTACAAACTATTATTACACGCCTGTTCTATGATATCCCAATCTACACCACCACTAAACCATGTGGAAAATGAAAATCTGTTCCGCACATATGTGCGTAACAGAAATCGTTGACGGACTAGTTTTACAAAGAAGCAAAATTTCATTGGAATTTTTCACAAATCGTGCACTCCAATTACAATTTGAATTGCTAGCGATAGCTAAAAATCGTCCCCAGAGTTCCAATGTGTTCTATGTGCCTGCAGGCACATAGAACACATTGGAACTCAGGAGACAATATAATATGCATTCCCCTTGCAAATTTGGTTAGCGATAAAATGTTCTTTTTGTTGATAGTTGTCAAATGAATAGTTGAGTGTCCTAATAATTGTTTTTTATAGATGGGAAGGCATGTAATAAACACAGATCGACATGCACTTGTGAATGGGTTAATCGATGAGGCACTTGTGCCATCTCGGAAGGATAAAACTCGAGGCCTGTGGCCTCTCGTTTTATCCTTCCATGCTGGCACTCATACCATATCGACTAACCCATTCAAATGCATGTGCCGTTCTGTGTATTTACAGATTTTGCCAAGTGAAGGAACCTGAAGTGTTATTTAATCTATGTTCTTAACACAGAAAAAACTGAACCGAAACAGATTTTTTTCCTGAAACCGAACTTGAAACTCCAAAGTACCAAGCTCTAATCGAAAGAATATCTGACATAACTAAACTGAGTATCTAATTTATTTAATTATTTACTTGGTGTTTAAGGTCACATATTTTTGCACAATGGCCAATCAAGACCACAACATGAGTATCAACACAAGACCAGGGGTGAACGTTAATAAGCGATGTTGCCCATTTTAGAGAGGGTTTGCACCTCCCAAGCATTGGTGACTGGGTCCTATTTTACCAGCAAAACAGAGCCTGTTTACCGCAGTGAACAGGCACTGCTTCACTTCCCGGGGTTCCCGCGGTTCCCACAGGGATGGCAATAGCTTCAACAGCCAGCGTCACATCGCTTCAAATAATTTTATGGGTAGAGGAAGCTGGAGAACCACTCAGCAACTGTCGTGACTCTTCGTCATACCAACCAGAACACAAGCAGTTAACAGTTACAATTAAAAGTCCTGTCCTGAAAATGCGCACATATAGCACGTTGATATGCGCGTTAATACACGCGTGCTGACCATAGTAAGGCTATCAAATTGTGTGCATGCGGCCTGTGCACAAGCAATGTTTCAGCCAATGGACCTCCGGGTTACATTGCCTGTGTTTGCTATGAGGAACCAGGAGAACCTGCCGTGCTTTGGATGTCATTCGATATGGCAATTGCGCGCAATTCCTACGCGCAATTAAGCCTAGATAAGCGCACATTTCGTGACAGGACTTCTAGTTTTAACTGTAGCTGTGATATTAGGCAGGTGCATAATCAATCAAGGACACAGTGCAGATGACATGTGTCAAGATCACACCATCAACCTATCAATTTCAAGCCCAATTCTCTGATATAGGTAAACAGAAATAAGTGTCTTACAATGTTGTATCTATAAAACAATTTTTGATACTCTACTCGTAACAGAAGAGTAGTGTCATTGACAAGATGTTTCCTATCAATATTTCCCATATTTTACAGCATGGGGGAGTTTATTGTACACCACCAGCAATTAGTTTGCATTTACAGATTTCATGACTATGATAACAAACTGAATACCTAAAATATTAGAAATATTTACCTCCCAGTTGGGCTCGGGAAATATTCAAACTTTCATTCAATATTGATAATAAAATTTCATTTTGAATCGGAAAGCTCATTCACATGTTTTTCAATCAACACACTTATCGTCTTTGAGTAGGAGAAGGCACCATCTGTAATGCTTAAGCAATACAAATAGCACTTTATTCCACTCAAGGGACATCATGTGGCTTTCTTTATGAAGAGTAAAATCTGAATTGCAGAAAAAATTGTCTGTGAAATATTACGTTGAATTGTTAGTGTAAACTTGTGGTGTACTGGTTCAGACAGCAACTCTTTCATCCAATTCTGTCATTCTTGTTAACAGGTAAAATGCGAAATTATTTTTCAAAGGTGATTTGTAAAATGAGTATGTTTTTCACAGAAACAATGCTGCCAGTAAAATGAATATTTTTTTCAGAGAAACAATGCTGCCAGTAAGAGGTGTCATAGTTTAAGATTCTGTTCATCAACAATTGTTTTGTTATTATTTATTGCCAACAGGCACTCTCCAATAAATTATAACACCACAATTTGATATGGACTGCGGAAACAACAAGCTCATGCACAAAGTCTAAAGCCACTAAAGAGACAAAGCATTCTTCAGTAGATCTCTGGGGAGCATGGTGACTCAGTGGTTACGGCATTGGATTTCAAACTGAAAGGTCCACGGTTTGATCCCTGCTAGGAGTAACTACGTTGTGTCCTTGGGCAAGGCACTTAATCCTGACTGCCTCTGTGGGGACATGGTGGGCGTTGTGTACTAAGGCGTACTGCATGTCGATGGAGCACCTGTCTTCAACCAATGCTAACCCTGCTTGTGTGGAGTTAGTATGTTAGGAGTCACCTGTCTTCAATCAATGCTAACCCTACTTGTGTGGAGTTAGTATGTTAGGGAGTCGCCTGTCTTCAACCAATGCTAACCCTGCTTGTGTGGAGTTAGTATGTTAGGGAGTCACCTGTCTTCAACGAATGCTAACCCTGCTTGTGTGGAATTAGTATGTTAGGGAGTCACCTGTCTTCAACCAATGCTAACCCTGCTTGTGTGGAGTTAGTATGTTAGGGAGTCACCTGTCTTCAACCAATGCTGACCTTGCTTGTGTGGAGTTAGTGTGTTAGGGAGTCTGATAGTTGCTTGCCACTACTTTGTGGTTCTCTCCGGCTTCCACCGCCCATAAAATGGTCCAAGTAGAGCTCTGATAGTGGCTACTAGTTAATTTGGATTAGTTTTCAGACTGGCATGATGGTCAGCATTTATCCGTGGCTTGTACCTCGATTCACCTTTACCTTAAGCAATTCTACTGCATACAGCTCTGTTCCTTTAGCATCTCCATATGCCAATTTGCATTAAACAGAACACTTCACTTTTTTCAATTCCAAACTCAAGTGTGAACTTTTATAAAGGCAATCAAAAATAGTTTTCTCGATGATATGAACACCTGCGTACATGCTGACAAATTGTCTTAAGACTTCTCATCATTTTCATGAAAGTGATGTTCTAGATAATTTCAGGGGAACCCTCAATACAGAATGTCAATGTTTATGAGTGTGTGTTACATGTACAATTCACACTGGATGAGAAATTAATTTGACTGTCACAGTGGTGGTCTATAAATTAATTCCTATCTATCGATTTCATATCATTATTATTATTAGAAAAAAAGCCTGTTCTTCATTTGAGTAGGGATGTGCTTTATTTCAAGTTCAGAGAGATACAGGAAAATTCAAAGTTATTTGTATCTGAAATGTTTTAACCCTCTGCACTCATATAGAATATCGATAAGTCAAGCAATAATATTTTCCCATAAACCAATTAAGAATTTAACCCTTTACCTAACATAATAAACTTAATTTCCCATTTTTTGAAAACAAATTTCACAATTTTTCAATAAAACCATACAAATATGGATATCATTAGAACCAGCTCGATGATCCCCCACTCCCTATGGGGCTGGGCATGTTGAGTTGAACAAAAATGAAATTCCTCTTCGGGACCATCGCTCAAACAAACTTTCACTTGAATTGGCCCAGTGGCATTGGAGGAGAAGACCAAAACATGGTGTTGACGGACGACGGACGGAGAGTGATGAGATTTGCTCACCTTGACTAAAAAACCCAAGCGTTAACCTGTTTTGGGCTGGCTAAAGACGTATGCTCTAAAAATTTAAAAATTCATGTTTTATTAACCAACATAAAATTAGGCACTGGGTTGAAAAGACAATGGAAGACAGAATGGAATGAAAGTGGACTAAGCTGCCATTTAATAATTGATGCCTTCTATGCGGCAACAAAGCTGAAAAGCAACAAAATTTAAACAAAGTGAAAATTATAAAATATGATTACGTGAAAGATATATGTACATGAAAAGGGGAGATGGGCAAGACACCACGCCAAAAGCAGACTGATGGAGGGTATTGGGAATGGTGGAGGGTAAAATGTTCGAGAATTAAGAATTCACTGATTCTTATGTGCACTGTAATCTAGATGGGATTAACTACAATTTACAAACAAAGAGACTGACTTAATTGGTAATTAAGGTCGAGTTCAGCCGCTGCAAAAGAAAATTTTGCATTCCTGGCATTGGCTAAATTACAAAGATTGATCACAAAAGAAAATTTGAATGGGGTTTCCAATTAAAATTTAAGTTCAGGACCTGCGTGTAACCTGATCAGACTAAAGGTTCAAGGTTGCTTTATGTTCAGGGACGCAGGTCACCGAAAAGCTTTTAATCTCCAACCCGTGCTCCACTCTGCCCTGGTAATGAGTTACTCGTATTCCCAAAGATTAGTGAAAGTGGACAACCCTATATTGTTTAATAAAAACAGCAAGTTCATGTGAATTTGCTGTCAATTTCTGTGGATTTCTCTAAACACAGCTTGCAGATTTTCAAGAAAAATTGGTGCTTCACAGGTCTTGGTGTGATATTACAAGCTGCATGGACAAAATATTCCAGGAAGCATTTGTTTACCCTCCATGAGCTGCTAAACAAAAAAAAAAAATGATAAAATGAGCTGTTTTGGGGCATCAACAGTACAAAAAGGTTATGTCACAGATAAACATGGTCTTTTTTACTGAACCCAGAATTTTTGTAAGTAGTTAGGGCATTTTCTATGGATTTCTTCAAGTGGTTGTTACAGATTTTCAAGAAAAAAGTAGACTCTTGTGAAAAATCATTCTGGCAAGCATTCATTAACCCTCCACTAGCTGCCAAGCATACAATTCTTAAGATACATTTCTCAGTACATAAATAGACTTTAGTGATACAGCTAAAAACAATTTTCAGACAATCTGAGGGCATGAAATATCACGGAATCTCATCTGGAAAACCCTATTATTCTCCACAATCATTAAGTCTAGTTCTGGATAACTTTCTGGCCATTTTGTTGTTAGGTAGAGGGTTAACCAATTCAATCATGTTTGATATAATCTGTCAAACAAGACTGAATGAACTAGAGATGTGACAGTCCCAGATGGGCCTGGCCATACCCCTCGCCGATATGATTATTCAAAGACAAAAATGGGGCACAACTCTGGTAAAAAAAAACCTGATCAAAACTTTAATCATAGGTGCACTGGTTCCCAGGGTAGTAAACACCCATACCAAGTTTCAAAGGAATCTACCCATAAATATCTGAGAAAATCTCCGGACAAAATTCTAGGCCTGCTTTTTAAAGTCAAACAGGGGCATAATTCTGGCAAAAATAATCCGACCAGAACTTTAATCGCAGGTGAACAGGTTCCCATGGTGGTGAACATTCAAACCCAGTTTCATGCAGATTGGTCCATAAATGTAATAAAATCTCCGGACAAAACTGTCTACGGACAGACGGATGGACAAGGTGATTCCAGTATAGTGCCCACATAATTAAATTCGCAGTTTCATAGATAGTGGGAAACATTCGCATCCTGAAAATTTAATATTTTAATATTTTGAGTGTGTAGAGGGTTGATATTATGCGATATGTCCATTTCACATCATGTCATAATTATTTACTTATTTAAGGTAACTCCCAGCTTCATAATAATAGATGTATCAGTCGACATGAATGCCCCCTGTGAGGTAGCATAATTAAGAATTGAATTCAACCGCCTTTAGCATAATTAACCGTTTACAATATAGACCTTCATATATAGGAGAAATAAATAACCACTTACAAGATCTCCATGACACTGGGAAATTCTAGTTACTTCCAAGTTAAAACTAGAGGTGTGACTGTCCCAGATGGGCCTGTCTATACCCCTCCTCCCCACTGCTATGATTATTCTAGGACGAAGACGGACATGTTCGTTCCTGTCACAAGGTGTTTAACACTTACTTAACCCTTTACCCAACATAACGGCCAAAACCGGCCAGCGCTATTCTCAAAAATCACCAATTAATTTTCATTAGTTTTTCATTTTTTGTCTCCAAAACATAGGTTGTGACCCCTCGTCGAGCTCGTTCCAACGAAGGGTCATAACCTATGTTTTGGAGACAAAAAATGAAAAAAATTAGTTATTCAATAATTTTTTTTACAAGTGTCGTCTGCTTTTCATGTTAGGTAAAGGGTTAAGTTACTTTACGAATCAACTGCATCCGCAGTGTAATTTACAAACTGTGCAGTTAAAAATACTGTTTTCAAAACCACACGTGACACCCCCTCATTGGAACGAGCATGTTTCAAGCTTACGTGATATGGTTTTGTTGAAATTTTTTTTTTAAATTTGAAAAAACAATATGGCCAGGTAAAGAGTTAACCAAACAATTATGTTGTACAGTGGAGCCCTGTTAATTTCTCAGTGACGAATGTTCAACTAACAAAAATATTCAAATCACAGAAATCTAAATTTTACTCTATTTCTGCATTTTTATAAACTGCTATTTCAAATACAACAATCAAACAAAAATGTCATAAATCTGACAAGTATTTATGATGAAATATTGAACATCAAAAACACCTAATGACTAACTTAATTCATTAAAAAAAAACTGTAGCTATACCATAGGGACATTTGATCAAACACCCATAATGGCAAATTATTTAAATTTTTATGAATTAGACTTGATAATGCTGAATATTAGGCTTGTGTGTGATGAATTCAATCTGTCAACCTCAACCTCTTAGACCACGTCTACTAATATTTCTAGACTGCACTGACTTTAACTTTAACAACTAATTAATGTCAGGCCTTAACTGGTAGAGTGCTGGAAGCCCATATCTGGGCTTTATTCAAAGTGCCGGTACCACAAATTGAAAGCTCACATTCAGTGGATGTGCTTTGTATTATCTTTGAAGTGATATTATTTAGTCTACGAGTCTTTGCTTTGTTACAATTTATGGGAGAGTGCCTCTCTGTTCAGAAGATGTGATGGCCAAAAATAATTTAGCACTCTACCGGTTAATAAAATTCCGCAATAAAAACAATGAGAATTAAAGCTGGTTTTGTTTACAATGGCATGGCGGGGGTTCGAACCCACACCGAGAGAGTTTCCTTCGGCACCAACTGCCTAGTGAAACTATACTGAACCACGCACACCATTCGGCCACAGACCGACTATCTGTCAGGGGTCTGTTGGTGGCCGAATGGAGTGCAAGCCTAAAATAAAAGCCTAAAATAATCTTAATGGAAGTGTCAATGACACTGTAGCTCAACTTGTTTAAGACATGTACATGTATAGTATGTGACACAGCGATGACAATCATCTAGGTAATGACCTGATAACAAAGGAGCATGTGAAGTATTGTAACGGTCTGTACATAAATACTGACCATAGCCTGCAACAAATATATAGGTAAAGTATTGCAAAAGTGGGTGACAGTCAGATGCTAAACTAGAAAAGAAATCTGAGTCCCAGAGTGGGTCTGACTGAACCCAAAAATATTTGTTCTCATAGCACAGTGATAACAAAGGCACCCAAAAACACTCGTTCCTGTCACAAAGTGATAACAAAGGTATCCCAAGAAGTTTTGTGAAGATCAGTTCATAAATACAGACTCTAGCCCGAGCCTTATTGACATATGCACTTACTGTGTATAAGTAGCACTGAACAAATCAAAGTTCATCTAATTTGCCTAATTTCTGCACAAGAAAAAAAAACATATTATATTTGATGTATTCCTTGTTACTAAACATTCATACAAAAATTTTTTCAAATCAGAACTTGCATACAGAAGTTCTGTACAAAAAACTCATTGCACTAATTTTGGTACAAAAAGGCTGCTGGTGGCCATCTTGAATTTCGGACCACACCCCAAAACAATCGTTCTCATCCCACGGTGATAACAAAGGTTCCCAAGAAGTTTCGTAAAG